>JALBCR010002255.1:0-329871 GCA_030710515.1 Abscondita cerata
TCAGTGCTTCGTTCAGTTACGTATTGCTTCCATTTTCGCTTTGACATAGCCCGGTAGCGCAGTTAAAAGAGTAGCGATTTCTCCGTTCACTGTTTTTGTATAGCATTAATTTTGCTATTAGAGACTCGATTAATGTGTTTGAGCAATTGCTAGCATTGCTATGTAAGCGACCAAATTTGTCTATAGACGTCATTATTGTTTCGGGTATCACTCGAGTATTAATTATAAAACACAGCACGAGCGTTGTTATATAGTATAAGGCATGTTTTCGATGTAGCCGTCTTCGTATAATTCTTCTAAAATTGATATTATTTCGTTTCTAACACCGCTGTTTCCGGCAGTCTTCTCTCCCCACAAAACTTGTAATTCGTCCAGTAACTCGTGGATATTGTTCCAGTATCTATACTCTACGGGTTTATTTCTGAATTTCTTAAACAAACCTCGCCCCGCTGCACCGCTTGACGATGAATGATACGACAAAAGATTCGTCACTATCATCGTCGCTGCTATCTTTATCATTTCGCGCACGACGAGTCTGTTTTTTGTGTTCGTTGATTATGTAATAATGGCCTGATTGTATCAGTATATTTTATGCTTCTGTTTGCTCTAATCGGGGCGTCGGGTTATACGCTCTTCTATAAACATTTGTATCATAAAGAATGCTTACATACTTAAGTTCATCTGATTTGTGAATCAGCTTTCTATCTGGTTTTTCATAAATATCAGTTCGTACAAGCCAGGCGTGCCCTTATACAAACGTCCATTAATAATAAGATCCTTATCACGGATATTGACAACAGAATCTCCAATAACCCATTTATTGTTATCAGCGTCGTAATGAACTCCATACATAAAGTCAACTTTATCACCTCGCGTATCGCTCATTAGCATTTCCATATATTTTTGTGGTAATGGATGATACTGACGTTCTAGTAAATTCGAATACGATCTCTCTAATTCATAACGCGGCGTAGGTAACTCGACATTCGAAGAAGAATCCGACGTGCCCGCAACTGTTTCGATTTCTTTGATGTCTGCTTCACCATTCAAGTTTTTGGTCTTTCCGTCAGCATTTTTCGAATTAATTGTCTCCTCTATATTAGTTAGCGGCGTTATTATCGGTTTATATGTATCCACAAATGCTTTTCCGGCGTCCAAACGTTGACGTTTAAGAGCGTTGTATTTTTTTCTAATCGATTCTCGAACTTGCTGTATCTTATTTTTTAAATTTATTTCTTTGGAATCCATTGTTCTAACTCACACCGTGTGACACGTGTTTGTTAACTATGAGAACTAATCAAATCCAACACATAATACCAATATATATATATATATATATTAAGATGTTTCTAAATTTGCACAACTACGATGGTTCTGATTCATATGTTTTTCGCGGTGTTTTATATCGAGAATTGGTGCTAGTATGACATCGCACTGATTTATTCTTTTTCAAACCTCGCTCGATCGATTGCATAAAAATGCCAGTGTCCTTTACGAGCCTGTTTATGTTCCAATGACATGTGAGCATGTTCGATAGTTACAATTGTAGAAAATCGCACTTTTTTTTTATCTATAACACCACATAATTGCTTGCTATATATCTGACCCATTTTACCCACGAGCATATGATGGCAAACTAAACAGATTCTTGCGGCTCTTAAGGTAATATAAACTCGTCGAAACCCTTTCGATAACGTCCTCCGTTTATATCAACTGCGTCTTTGTTAATCATTAGAAAACCATGCGGCGTAGTCCAGCACTCACCACACATTTCTTTAAAAACCTGCATGCTAATTGTAGGACTAACGTGATCATCGTACACGTGTTTCAGATTCATCTCATCCTGCTGGAAAAGGATAACAACATTTGCGTTATCTCGTATCAGTTGTTTGGGAATCCTGCTATACGTTTGACCCAAATAAAAACAGTCTATCGAGTTATGACGCCCCATGCTGAAGTATGCCCTAATATTATCCTGCTTCTCTAGCGCGATATCGTCAAAAATAAATACAGAGTCGGGTTTTGCGTCGTTAGGAGGCATAATATTTTCATTATCACTGAACGTATAATAACCTATTTCGGGCATCGCAGTTAAAATCTCATACAACAGCTTGTATTTATCTTGGTTTAGTGATTTGGAGTAGACGTAAACGTTTTTAAATTTCAGACCGTTTGCTTCAGTTAAAAGACTGAACATCGCGTTAGTTTTTCCCGAATTTGACGGCCCCGCGATGATTGCTCTTACTGTATTCGGTAGTAAGACACCATGTTTACTTTGTTTGACGTCGCTATTGCATAACATCATTAATTCATTATTATGCACTGGCAATCTATACTTTTGAGTCACAATTTTCATTTTTCTCGATTCAACCTTATCGTGAGGGTTATTTAAATCATACTAAAGATATTTTAGAAGTACATGCACTTTATTTATTTATCAAAAATTACATCGAGTGTATATGAATATTTTTGTCTTCTTTTCGTTTTCTCTTGCATATTGACCGTATTACATCCTTTTGACTTCACCGGTTATCGGGTTGTATTGGATAAGGGCATCGTGGATTATTAGACAGTATGCGCCCATATTGTTTTCAAAGTTTGCTGCGGATTCTAATTCCAGTTTAACGTCCACGGTAGAATTCTTCAAGTTCTCGTTCTGGTTGGCACAGTCGATTATAAAGACAGGGCAATTTTTAAATTGTTGATAGTCGAATGTGGGAATGGAGATTGTTGATGTGACATTCGAACCGGCGCACCCTCCAACAATATTGCATTCGTTTCGATCGTAATAGTCTCGTTGAAAGTTAATGTAATTCCTATACGCCAATGCATACTTGTTTGTGCCAAAATCCAAATTCATGGATTCATACGGATATCTCTCAGAATTAAGATGTAATCTAATATCTGTAATATTGCCGCTGTCAAAAACACTCGCCTTGCCATTTTTGAGCGTCTCCTTTGGTTTTTCTGAAAAGCAACAATAACCCATCGGGGTTTCTCTAATTGCGAAGACGTCTTTATCGGCCATGTATCAGTTTTAACCTGCTTTAAAGCGGGGTATTCATATAATTCCCATTGTCGAAACGGTATGGTGATTACAGGGTTTCTATTAATCTTCTCGAACAGTTTCAGCTTTGCTCTATCGCTGAGCGTTAAGTGCGGCACTTTCCATTGAATTTTGGAAAGCGTTATGGTCGCATCTGCCTCCCCATAATAACAATCCAAATCAGTTCTCGATCTGATCAAAACAAGCTCCTGCTTCATATTCACGATAACCTGTCTATAATGTTCGGCAAATCCGAATATGTGCTTCAGAGGCAGACAAACCCCGAATTTTTTGGCCAAATCAGCATCGTTTGCGCTGAATTGCACTTGTAGAGTGTTCTCATTCAATGGAGACCATCCAATGTGGGCCAGCGCTTTCTTGTCTGCAGCGCCATACGATGCATAGCCCTTCATTGCCGACCCGATACCAGGATTTCTGCTAACGTCCACGCGATGTCCGCCCAATTCATATCGAATCTCTTCAAACAAGAAACAAGCAAAATTGTTTGTTAAATCACACGTTTTTGCGACGTCTGCTTGCCTTCGGGTAATATAACCCTCGATGTATAGAAAACTATCGTGGGTGGCCGTAATCAAATCCTGGCTTTGAATTGCAATTCTGATTTCGTCTGATGGCTCATAACTATTGGACCCATAAGGCAAGTACGTGTGAATATCAGATCTAACGATTGAATCGTCGAAATGAGCATCGTCGAAAATATTTAATTGTTCGCTCATCTTTTTTTTTCCTTTTTCTGTTATTGTTTCACCTTAACACCTATTGATTTTAAGAAAAGTTTTTCTTTTACAGTCAAGTGATTGCTGACGCTCTTATTTTTCTTCTTCTTCTTACTTGATAATGCACGAAATATCTGTGATGATGTGTTGTTGTTGGCTTGTTTATTAATGGATCCTCCAGCGAATGATTTGTTTTTATAGAAATCGGCGTTTTTTATTAGAGCCGCAGATCTGGCCGCCGCAGTTTACAACAGAAAAAGTGTTTTTACTAAATTTTAACCCCATAATTCTTTCTTCAATTCCAATCTCACAGTGAAAGGCTCGTCGCCGCCAAAATCTATCGGTTCGCCTTTTGATTGACTAATCTGATGCTAATATTGCTTATAATGCGGGTGTTTAGCTCCAAATATTGGGTATTGCTCGGTATTTTATCCAAACGATATCCTGGTGGTACTGAAATGTCCACTTCGTACAAGGTCTTTGCAATTCTCCCGTTTCTGTACGCTCCTTTTATAATATTACACTCGACGTGTATGTTGGTGTGTTTTATTATTTGAATATCCAAGCTAGATTTATGGCTAATATTACGACTGAGTATTTTGGATTCGAAACCGAGCATACGACCAATATTTCCCGGCTGCGTAAAGTCAATCGCATAAACACTCTGAAGTTCGCATTTCAGAGTATTATTGTTTGCCCGCAGTTTAAATATAGAGGAGTCGTCCAATCCCCCCTCTTCTTTGCTTAATTTGTTTTTTGTACGATAATCAGCAACCAGTTGTTTTGTTAAATAATTGTTAAGTTCATCTATTTCGTATGATCCATGCGGGATATGGAGGACTTTAGCAGATTTTTAGCTGTATCACTATCTATATAGTATAATTTATCGTTGCCATCGTTAATATTTCGAATAGAATTACACCCAAAAATCCGACCAGACCAATCACATGATTGTATTTTTCGTCTAATTCAATCGGTGGATAAAAATCATGCGAAGCTGTATTACCAACACCTTCCAAACTGAATGTTATCGACATTGTAACTGATTAATGATACATGTGTATAGATATTTTATTTATTTATACAAAATTTGTATACATTTACGAATGTAGAAATTTAAGACATAAATGCCCGCAAATTACACTATTAAACTCCTGGTCCTTTTTGTAGTTGTAGTAGATCTCGCATCCCCGAAAGTACTTGATTAATTCAGATGGTGGTTTTACATTGCCGAAGCTGTCATAATACCATACTCTCGATCCTCGTTTCTTATAACACACCCAATGTGTTCCTGGTCCTCGAACACTATCTAGGTTTACAATCGCTGATTCGTTCACATCAGGCCCGTCTTTTGGTAAATTATCGCGCATAAATACATCTCTAAAGTATGGTGCATTTCTAGCTAACTTTCGCAAATCGACATCTGTTAACGCTCTTTCGGGAAGCTTTATTAGTTTTTGAACCGCGATGTGGCTTCAGATATAGTGCAGAACCGGTCTTTGTGTATGGTTTTAGATATAATGCAGAGCCGCGTTTTCCGTATGGTTTCAAGTATATGCCGCTACCTTTCTTCCCCAGGGCTATAGCTTCCATCGTGCGGTTATGTCGAGTAGCTTCTTCAGCACGCTGCTTTGCGTTTTTCGCATCGTTAACGGCTCTAGCTATTCCAGCTGCACCACCAGCGAGCGCTCCAGTTGCAGAAAGTCCGGCAAATAGTGGTATTAGAAATGGTAATATTCCACCACTTTTAGGGATTGGAATGATACGAGGCATTACTATGTTTCGTTTTCCGCCAAAATGTCGAACAGCCAGCTTCGCTTGATCGTAGGCTTTTTTAATCATCGAGATAGGATTACCGCCTCCGCCGCCGTTTACATAATTAGTTTTCGTATTATTCTTAATCATACGGTGAACTTTGTTGAACGACGCTCTCACTCTTCGTTTCTTTATTTTTCGCTTCATGGTTCTAGTTTTGATTTATTCAAACCCATGCCTAATGACCGCTTAGCACGCATAGCCGCACTAACTGCTAGAGCAGCTGTTCTTTCACCCAAACTTGCGTCTTTTGACTTGAATCGCTCCCAAGCTTTTTGTTGGAGCAAATGATCAGCCCGATGTCTTGCAGCTAAATCGTTAGGGCTGGTATTGTAGCTGATATCGTGTGCTTTGCAGTGCGAATCTAGGGCATTAATACCAGCATCGCCCCTGGCCAACCGTTTTTGTAGCTTTGTGCCCGGTCCACAATATTGATACCCGGGCAGGTGTAATTCTACAGGAAGTTTGTTAATTAGACTGTTTATAACACCAGTTCCTTGTTTGCACTTCATTTTTTACCCTTCTTTGATGCCAGCATGACGCCTTTTGCTTGACAATTAGCATGCAAATATATTTATACAGACATCATAGAATATTTTTTTATCTTGTAGGCTTGATTAAAAATTATTTACTAGACAAATATGCATATATTTAAAAAAATACATGAAAAGAAATACATAAAAAGCATCATCGATGCTTGGTTTCTAGCGCATATTTTCCGCTACACACGACATAATAAAACTAGGACGGCGATATAAAACTTCCATTAAACATAATACATTGTGCGAATTAATATTACATTCAATGTTTAACAGTTTTCATACGCGTCATAAACACTCCAGCCATCATCGTCGTAGTTGGATTGATCCAATGTTTTCTTCTTTCCCTGCTCGATTGCAACACGCTTGATTACATGGTTGTAGAACGCTTCCAGATGTGTGATTGCATTAACTCCAACCGATAATTAATTATTTCTCTCAAACCAAACATGCAATCCACATCCCACTTGTTTAGAACGCAATTTTTATAATCACGGGTTAAAGTGATTGTGTTTACAAAACCATTATCACTACAGGCGTTCCAACCAATCAAATCGGGATGATATTCTGTAGTGTAAACGATTTTCACATCGCGAGATATGTCAGAAGTTTTACTTATGCACTCTATGGGACCATCATTAACATCTACAAACTCCTGTCTAAACTCTTCGCCGACGGAGTTGCAGAAAAAGTCGTTCTTGAGATGATTGCGGAGCCCCATTAGCTTCTTCCATTCGTCAATGGTTAGCAGGATCGTTGTAATGCGCATTGTGCGGGCCACTTGCGCTGCATACACCATTATACTCTGGGCTGTTCCAAATTCTAATTACCGGTGTAAGTTGCAGATAAGTACTGTACCCGATTTCTATATATTTTCCTCATCGTCATAGTCTAGCTTATAGCAGGTCGCGTTCACCAGCTTCTCGTTCGAAGCGTTGTTGAAATTGAGAAGCCTCGACTCGTTGGCTATGTCGTATTCCGTGGCAAAGACCACGAAGACGACGACGACGAATTCGAATCCACCGGAGCGTTTTGCTGCTGTTGACTCCTGTGTTTAACGTATCCATTGATTTTTCTGTTCAACACCGCCACCACAAAACCCAATCGTCGTAGACGGGGAATCCAAATTTAATGGAACGGAGCGCGATTTTGCACGCTGAATAAAATTTTTATATCACAACTTATTTTATCGCTCATAACACTAAGAACAACCGAAATCACCTCCACGAAGACTCGAAAGAAACTAATGACCGCTTCATTTTATTTTATCACAAGCGTGATCCGTAATTTACACCCCGCACATATATAATTAAGGAACACCTGGGCTTTCAAACAACTAGAGAGAGATAAACAGGTTAGAAAAAGACGCAATTTCAGGATCCAACTTGTTTAGCTGTCTAGTTCATCTTAATGAAATCCACCCGTTGCAATCTATGCATTTATAATTAACCAACACCTGCACATCGAGAGAGATAGCTTGGTTAGAAAAGGACATAATTCCCTGTTCCAACTTGTTCGGTAATCTCGAGTGCGGCTTAATTAAACCCACCCGCGACGCGGGCGGTGTCGACGATTTGTAATTATAGACGGCCATCTTGCATATCATTATCAAATATATCATAATTCTAATCAAAATCACCACCTTAACAACGCTCCACCCTACCGGGGGCGGCGAATTATCCAATCATCGCACTCATATCAACAAGTACTCGAAAAGACGACCACACCCACAATTCTAATCAAAAATCGCCGCCTTAACTGCGCTCCACCCCTACCGGGGGTGGCGAATTATCCAATCATAGCACTCATATGAACAAGTACTCGAAAAGATGGCCACCCTCAATGGGCGAGTCCCACTATCAGCCATCTTACTTCATCAAGGGGGCGGCGAAAGGGTTGCAGCAGTTACACCCCACAAGTACCGAGAGTAATTAAAAATGTAGCAAGTACTGAGAGTAATCGAAAAAGCACTACATATACATCGTTTACACCCGCAAGCGCACATGCATCGGCCATCTTACTTCATCAAGGGGGCGGTGAAAAGGGTTGCACCAATTACACCCCACAAGTACCGAGTAATTAAAAATGTAGCAAGCACCGAGAGTAATTGAAAAAGCACTACATGTACATCGTTTACACCCCGCAAGCGAACATGCATCCGCCATCTTACTTCATCAAGGAGGCGGTGAAAAGGGTTGCACCAATTACACCCCACAAGTACCGAGAGTAATTAAAAATGTAGCAAGCACCGAGAGTAATTGAAAAAGCACTACATGTACATCGTCCACACCCCGCAAGCGCGCGCAATTACACTAAGTACACGCCGTGTACTTGCATGTACAGAGAGTAATTGCAAAATGCACTAGTTATTGCTGCTGAATGCCCCCATTGCTACTACTTTCGTTTTACTTATTTTCAAATTGGTGCTAATCCATTAATAATGGCTTATACTAATGCCGAAGCTTACGATATGCTCGCCGTCTATTTTTAGTGTTTCGAAAATGCTCCTATCGCAGCACGTGAATATGCTGTCAGATATCCTGAACGAAGACACTATAACAAGAGGGTATTTCGACAACTAGCAGCACGTTTAAGGCAAACAAAAAGTATACGACCCATTCCAGTCCCTTTTAGAAGATGTCCGTCAAGGTGTAAAGATAACGTGATTAACGTTCGTGCATGCGTGGAAGCGAATCCAAATTTAAGCACAAGGAAAGTGTCCTTAAAACTTTAAACTACATTCCTACCATATGGTTTTGCACCAGGTTCTGTCAGAAGTTGATTATGACAAACGGCTCGACTATTGCTATTGGTTATAAGAGATGTCAACGAAAACCCTCAATTTCTGTCCTTGGTTTTACGGATTGATGAAGCCACTTTTTCTAGTGGTGGTAAGGTAAATTTGCACAACATACATTATTGGTCGCAAACCAATCCGCATTGGATGCGCGAAGTGAATCACCAAAACAGGTTGAGTGAAAACGTTTGGTGTAGTATTTTAAAGAACAGAGTTATTGGATTGTTTATTTTTGATCATATTAGAACTTTTTCAAAAATGACTTGCTTTTGGAAGATGTTCCAATTGACTTAAGGTTGTCCATGTGGTATCAACATGACGGATGCCCTGCACACTTTTCGCAAAGGGTCCGTAATTTTTTAAATGTTAATTACCCGGATCGCTGGATTGGAAGGGGTAGTTTGTTTCCTTGGCCACTCAGATCCCTGGATTTAACTGCGTTAGTGTGAAGGGAGGCATAAAATATAACATAATATCAAAATTAATTGTTACCAATCCTAGCTACAAAGCCATAAAACTAGGAAAATAACCACTTTTTCAAATTAAAGTGTGAAAAAATGTAATCTTTTGACGATAACTCTGAAACGGGCGAAGATATCGAACTGCGGTTTTCACGTTTTCTATAGCAAATATTAATCCATTTATGACATCAAAATTATACTGTCTGGTTTGAGTTTTTATGGTAAAATTAAAAAAACAGTTATTATTGCGAACTGCGCTCTCTAGCAATTTTATTTGAAACTGTCGAGTGCCGATCGATACGGTATTTAAAAACACTGACATTTCTTTTAGAAACAAGCCTGAGTTTGCTGTAATCAGATAAGTGATTTAGAAAGTCATTTAAATTATTAGACATTGTGGGGCTTCTTGTCTTATTAAGGCCGGTACGCCAAAGATCCTCAGACAAAACTAATGCGGAATTATTCAGGCTTTCTAATGATGTTATTAAAGTCATACCTTCATATACAAATTTTTAGAGAAATTTTGAATTTTATACCTCGCCCTGTCAATTGTGCCCTCTTGGGGTAAAATTCGAAACTTGAAAATAATTTCCAGGATTTTCTCATAGCCATTTTAGTAATAAAATTTTTTTTCCCAAATTTCTATACCCAATAGTTTTTGAGATATGGCCGCGTACCAAGTTTAATGAAACAGCCTGTGGTTGGAATTCAGTTTGGCCCACACGGTGAGACCTATATATTTAGAAAGCTCATGACCTGAGGAGCACGAATACGCAAAAATTTTGAAACAAAATTTACGGAATACAGTCATTTGTTTCTTGCAATTACGGCAATTGTTAAACAAGGGCAATAAATGACTTCTAATTACATAACTTACTGCCAGATTTCGTGTTCCAGTTAACTCGATGAGCCTTTTTCAATTCCATTTTGGCTTGAAATTCAATTGTACAACAACAGAAGAAGCAGTAGAAGAAAGTGCACTGTCACACACTTTGATTAATTGAAAACAATGATTAATTTGAGGGGTGGTTTCCATAGTTTCAATATAACCTAACCTATCCTAACCTAACTGTGCACGGCGATGCAACCTATCCTAAATTAAATAGAAGTGAGTGACGGGCATTTTTTGAACAACTGTGCACGGTAAAACCTAACCCCCAACTGTGCATGGCGGCTTTTTATTGAAAAATCAATGAAAAACATTTTTTAGGTGCTCATCTTAAAAAGAGACAATTTACGTCCTCATTTGCGACCGTAAAGTAGCACTTTTTTGTACTCATCTGTCAAAAAAAAGTAAAATCCTCAAGATTTGCGTATTTTGTATTCGTTGTCTTAAATAAATAACTGCAAAAGTGCATATTATTTCTATTCTGTATCTATTGTATTAACAAAAAATAGAACATAATTTTGAAAAAACTGAATAAAAATTCTTGACAATGTCAAATTGTTTCATTCTTTTAGCATCTGATACGTTATTTTTAGAGTGAGCGCCTAAAAAAACGTTGTAGATGTACCACGGCTGTAAAAGGTTCTTTTAAGGGCTTTTTTTTGCCGAAAAAACGTACTTTACAGCCTTGATACACAAAATAACTATTTTATAAAATACTTTTGTTCACCATGTTCCGCAACTTTTTTTTCAAAAATTCTTGCATATTCGTGCTCCTCAGGTCATGGGCTTTCTAAATATATAGGTGTCATTGTGTGGGCCAAACTGAACTCGAGCCCAGCCTGTACGTACGACCCCCCAAAAAAAGTGTTTTTCTAAAGCAACTCCTACCGTAACGCCTAAAAACACATACGAGGTTTGGCTATTAAATAACGAGACTGGTTATGAAAAAGGGTTTTATTATAAAAATTATTCTACATTCGAATGCTCCCCTTCAATATACTCCTCTCCCTTGCCACACACCATTCCAAACGTTTTTTCCATTGATCGAAGCAGTGCTGGAAGTCTTCTTTGGTGAGAGCCTTTAGGAACTTTGCTGTTTTTTGCTTTACCGCTTCCATCGACTCAAATCGGGTCCCTTTCAAAGCAGATTTTATCTTCGGAAACAAAAAAAAGTCGCACGGTGCCAAATCTGGCGAGTACGGTGCGTGTTCGAGCACTGGAGTGCGCTTACCGGCCAAATACTGCTTCACAGATAGCGCGTTATGGGCCGGTGCGTTGTCCTGGTGCAAAATCCACGAGTTGTTCTTCCACAACTCGGGCGGTTTCTTTATCGGTGTTTACAGCCTCGGCAATCATCCGGATGCTCATTCGACGATCAGCACGCACAATTTGGTTGATTTTGGTCATTGTTTCTGGGGTTGAAACAGTGACAGGGCGACCTAGGCGCTGGTCATCTTTAGTGCTCTCTCGGCCCTCACTGAAGCGCTTACACCATTCAAAAACACGTGCACGAGATAGAGAATTGTCCCCATTGGTCTCTTGCAACAATTTATAGCACTCAGTCGGAGTTTTTTTCAATTTAACGAGAAATTTGAGATTGATACGTTGCTCCTGTTTTTTCGTCACACATGGTTTTCGGCACGAGAAAAAACACGTTCGTTTCAAACCGCTACTGCACAAATACTATAATAGTGACGTAAACGTGTTTTGGTACGTGCAGAGAAAAGATATCTTCTACATACCCAACACACTACTCATTTTTCCCCCATCCGTCTAAGGCGCAGTCTAGGCGGACAGTCTCGTTATTTAATAGCCAGACTTCGTATGAACTCTAACAAACACTGACGTACATGACGTTTTGACGTTGACATAGAATGATGATTGTCACAAATATGTTTGTTAAGTTTCGTTAAGTTTTAAATAAGATTCTAAAAATTAAACGAAGTGTGACCTGTTATATTAATGATTTCTTGTAAATTGGTACCAACACTTGATAAGTGGCTCACCTGTCGATAAACGATTTGAATTTTTGGTATTTTTTGCAGTTTTTTGTACCATGCCGATTTTTCCCAGTTCTTGTTTGAAGTTTGGAATATAGTTGAACGAGCACAACGAAGGTTTACAAAGCTATGTCCTGCACGCACTAAACAGTCTCTGCTATGAAGATTGTCTCCAAGCTCTCAACATTCCAACTTTGCAAATGAGAAGGTCAAGGAGTGACATGATGGAGTTTTAAGTTACTAAACAATAATAATACTAATAATAAGTAATAATACTAAACCGTCTAAGTGCTGTCAATAAACAGAAGCATAACGGCTATGCATACTATCATAACAATAATATTAAAAAAAAGTTCAAAACAATCTTCTTGTAGTAATCGATTCAATTCTTTTTGTCAACAGTTTATCGAACAATCTTACTGGACACAAGATTTCGTTTATTTTGTTAGGAGTAAGTCATTTATTCTGAATTCAATTTTTGTTGCCACCTTGTGCCGTTTTAGAGAAGAAGGTATTGTACTCAATGCAACCAGTATCTGAACCATAACTGTTTGTTTAGTTCTGAAAATAATCTAGAACACAAGAAGCTGCATCGTTTCTACGCCATCCTAATTCAGTAGCAGCTATCTGATAAAATTTTTTTTGTAGACCATCAGGAGTGTTTTCATCAATCTTTAAAGCAATATTCTGAATTTCTTTTACGGTTAAGGCTACTACATTTTCTCTGCATTTTTCAGGCAAGCTTTGCAACAGCTTTCGTTTCGTATTTTAAGTTTTTCATTTATTTATTTATTTATTGTATACATAACAATATTGTTACATGTAGAAATTTTATTAATATTAGATTTTGAGTAGGTAATTTTGTTAGTTCATGCTTAAACGTTCCATAATTAATATTGATAAACATTGTTGACATTTATACTGATTCTTGTTTTAGGCGCATTTGCAGCATAGTTTTTTACTATTGTATAGTGCTTTTTTATTTCTTACCGAATGGTTAGGTATATAAACAGAAAATATTTGGACAGTCACACAAACCGTTTACAATTTTATAAAATAAGCAAATATCCTGGTATTCACGACGAGTGCTGAGTAATGATAAACCAAAAGTATTTGAGTAGTAATTTATAGTCACTAAACTTAAAGTTAATTTTAAATTTAAAACATAAAAATTTAACAAACCGCGTTTGCACGTTCTCTATGCGTCTTTTATTTGTCATACTGTAAGGGGACCATACAAAAGTAGCATATTCAAGTATTGATCTAACGTATGTATTGTACAAGTTTTTAATGTGCTAAGATTTGAGAACTCAGCACATTGTCTCAATACAAATCTAACATTTTATTTGCTTTGCTAGCTTTATTTTCAATATGCTTTTTGAAAATAAAATTACTACAAAACAAAACACAAATACAAGTTGAACATTATTTTTAAAATAACAAGGAAGGTCATTTACTGCTATACGAGAAAAACGCATTACTTTAGATGTTGAAACATTTAACTCAAGATCATTGTCTATACACCAATTACAAAAGTAATCAAGGTCTTTTTGTAAATTATAAGTATCTAGGGGATCATTAATACAGTTGTATAATTTCATATCCTCAGCAAAAAAGTAAGAAAAGAGAAGAATTAATGCTCAGATTTACATTGTTAATAAAAATTAGAAAGAGCAATGGACCTAGGTGTGGCCCTTGGGGAACACCAGAAGTGACATTAATAACTCTAGATTTGCAAATTTTAACTCTTTGTTTTCTTCCAGTTAAATAAGAATTGATCCATGATAGTAGGGGATCAATCTAATGCCTACAGAATACAGTTTGGATATAAGTTTAATTTTGTTCACTCGGTCACATGCCTTTTTGATATCTGTATACCGGGTGATTCAGCTAACCCGTTCATTAGAAGTTTATGGACTTCCCGTTAAAATATTTGTTTAAAAATTTGGAATAGGGGATTGCTCAAAAAGTTCTATTTAATTAAAATACTTCAGCTCTTCTAGCACTTCCGGTTACACCGGAAGTGGCTACTAACTTTCTTATTTTAAATGGAATGATATACTTTTTTTGTATATTTGGATTCTACGCTAAAATTTGAGCACTACCTGTAAGAAAAATAAATAGTTTTTTGAGATATTCTCATTTTTTGAGAAAAATTGGTTTTGTAGTACTGTTTTCAAACGCTTCTCAATGATTAAAAAAAAAGTTATAGTAACAAAATTTGGGTTATACTTAGGAGGACTGTTAAGTTTTTAAATGATGTGTAATTTGACATCTCATTATTTACAGGGTGTTCAAATTGTTTGGCTAAATCAGAATAACTTCAACTGCCCAAAAGTCAATTTTTTTAAACAGAACACTCTGAATTTTGTTACTCTATGTGATAGAGAATTAAGTGGTCTTTCAATCTTCATAAGGGTTCCCTATACCTATCTGTTACCATTTTCCTGCTATCGATGTATTTACATTCGATACACAATATTTCTCTATTTTATTAAATAATTTCTGACTAGTAGCCAGTGGAAATTAAAACAATGTGCCTTATTTATCAAACTTGTAAACGTCGACTTGACACATTATACACGATATGGAAATCCACCAAGAATATTCGAATTAAGACATACTAAATTTATTTTTATTCATGGAGAATGTTACAAGATTATTGAAAGAACTTGCCGTATGCTTAACGAGAGATATCTACATTTATAGCCTCTAAATAAAATTACATTGCAAAAAATAGAAGCAAATTAATTTAATTATTAATTTAGCAACTGTCCGAAATGCCGTCCGTGGTTTTCTAAACACAATAAAACTCTTCTGTTAACTTCAGCTATTGTGGATTTTTTAACCATTTGCACATCTACTTCAGCAAAGGCAGTTTGAACCCGATGTAATGTCATATCTGTTATGGACTAACCTTGAATAAACTTTAGTCTTGACATACCCCCATAAAAAAAAATCCAGGAGTGTTAGGTCAGGTGATCTGGGAGGCCATAGAGATGGACCATTGCGTCCAAACCAACGGTCTTTAAACATATGGGATAATTCTTGATAAACCTCATGGGTTGAATGGGCTGGAGCACCATCCATTTGGTACCAACATGAATTTAGAAGATTTAGGGGTTAATTTTCCAAAAAAAATGAAACCACTCCTCTAAGCATTTCTAAATATTTGCGAGAATTTAAATTTTCGTCATACACTTCAAAACAAATCCGATTATCCGTAATTACACAAAAAACATTAAAACTAAATGTGTCTTGAAAGTTACCTTCGCGCACCATCCGAGTTTTGTTCTGCCCAATAATGCCAATTTTTCCTATTAATGATTCCTTCTCTACTAAATTTTGACTAATCGGTCCAAATAATTTTTTCTGGAAAAATTTGGTTTTCTTTGTTTTCAATAAAATGCTTTCACAAATGCTACACGACGTATTTTGTCACCTGGCCGGATAGCTTGTAGTTTTATAATAGAAAAAGCATGCATTTTACGTTGTGCCAAAATTCTCTGTATCGACGAGTAGGACAGTTCCAATTCTTCAGACGCAGCTCTGATCGATGCATGTGGATTTGCATTAAAATATGCCAATACATTTATTTCGTTATCTTCATCACCGGTGACTACCTTGGGGCGTGTTCTAGTACATTAAATTCTAAATTGTTTAAAATTTGCTCTATTCTCTTAAAGGTAGTTTTATTTAGAGGTCGCAAGTGTGGATACCTCTCGTTAAACAAACAGCAAGTTCTTTCAATAATTTTGTAACATTCTCCATAAATAAAAAATAAATTTAGTATGTCTTCATTCAAATATTCTTGGTGGATTTCCATGTCGTGTATAATGTGTCACGTCGACGTTTACAAGTTTAATAAATAAGGCACATTGTTTTAATTTCCACAGGCCACTAGTCAGAAATTATTTAATAAAATAGAGAAATATTGTGTGTCGAATATAAATACATCGATAGCAGGAAAATGGTAACAGATAGGTATAGGAAACCCCTTATGAAGATTGAAAGACCACTTAATTCTCCATCACATAGAGCAACAAAATACACAGTGTTCTATTTAAAAAAATTGACTTTTGGGCAGTTGAAGTTAGTCAGATTTAGCCAAACATTTTGAACACCCTGTAAATAATGAGATGTCAAATTACACATCATTTAAAAAACTTAACAGTCCTCCTAAGTATAGTCCAAATTTTGTTACTATAACTTTCTTTCTGAATCATTGACAAGCGTTTAAAAACAATACTACAAAACCAATTTTTCTCAAAAAATGAGAATATCTCAAAAACCATTGATTTTTATATAGGTTGTGCTACATAAAAGTAACTCAGATTTTAGCGTAGAATCCAAATATACAAAAAAATATATTATTCTATTTAAAATAACAAAGTTGGTAGTTACTCCCGGTAAAACCGGAAGTGATAGAAAAACTGAATTATTTTAATTAAATAGAACTTTTGAGCAATCCCATATTCCAAATTTTTAAACAAATATTTCAACGGCAAGTCTATAAACTTCTAATGAACGTGTTAGTTAAGTCACCCTGTATATACAATCTACAATATAACCGTTGCTTCCAGGTGGTTACTAATGTATTGAGAAAACTCAATTAAGTTTGAATTAGTGAATTTACCATTTATAAAACCATGTTGTTCATTGATTATTACACTTTTTAAAGATATAAACATATGTTTAACAACTAAAAATTCTAAAATTTTTGAAAAAGTGGATAAAATACTAACTCCACGATAATTATTAATATCGTTTATATTACCGCTTTTATGAATTGGAACAATATCAGCTAACTAGTAACCAAACCCATTTAAAAATGAGGCTAATCTAGACAAACCTGAAATTAAAGACGTGAGGTCACCGTTCCAGGTCAGAGGTCAAAGGTCAGGTAAACTTGGGACATATCTTAAAACATTCCCCTTGACATCCTGAACACTTTAATATATAACATGGTCAAATGTCAGGTCAACTTGTGACCTCGCCTTAGATCAGCGCCTGGACCTCCTGAACAATTTGACGTATCGATCTCCAAAATCGGTTTAGCCGTTTCGGAGGAGAAGACGAACAGACAGACAGATAGACAGACAAACCGGGCCACGAGTTTATGTGTACAGGGTGTGGCGCGAAGAGTTTTAATTAAAAGTAATGGCGGATAGAGTTATGTTAAAAATCTGAAATTACGAAGCTATAGGTTTTCGATGACGCCGAGTTCAAATATAATATTGTCCTTAATGTGGCACTTTCGGTTATACCGGAGATAGACGTCAACTTTGTTATTTTAAATAGAACCTAGTATTTTTATTTTATTTTCGGATTCTACATGAAATATTAGATTAAATTTGTGAACAATGTCCTATACCAAAAATGAAGTATTTTTGAGATACTTCGATTTTTTAAAAATTTTGAAAAAATCCTAGTCTACATTGAATACCGATATCTCTATTAATAACAAAGCTAGTGACGTGAAATTGTAAGTAATAAACAACAAGCGCTTGCCCGTTAACTCCATGTGTCCAACTTATTGATATTTCATACAGAGTGTTTAAAACTTAGCTGCCACCGTGGCCAATTTAAATCATTTGTAAGTTGCTTACTTTAAATAGAACACCCTGTATTTTATTACATTTTTCGCTGTATTTTTTAATCCAATTCGTTTGGTATCAGTATTCCCTATACCTAAATCCAACCAGTTTTGAGATATTTCATTATCTTTGTTAAAACATAACAACACTTAATTATTTCAACATTAGTAAAGGGTAGGCCATGATTTCCATTATTTAAGGTGATATTTTGATATTTTTTCATAAGGTATTAATTCTGAAAAGTAACCAATAGCCTGAAAGGATTATTAATTGTGGATATCATTAAAAACGTTGACTAGGTATTTTGTATTAATTTAATTAGATAACTTACAAACAAAAATAACTAAATGTAATATTAAGCAAATAAAGTTTTATAATAAGTGTTCAAAATTAGCTCCATCTACTTCTAAAGATTTATGAATCCTTTCATTAAGCTACGTCTTGTAATTCTGGAAATATGGTCGGGTGTTAGAGAATTAAAAGCAAGTAAGACTCTTTGCATCATATCTTCCTTTGTCGTAACAGGTTTGGAAAATACCTGATTTTTAATGTAACCCCAAATACCAAAATCTAGAGGAGCCAAATCAGGAGAGCAGAGCTGGCCAACGAAACGGACCTTGATTGGCAATCCATCTATCATCAAACATGTCGTAAAGATGGTCAGCAACACGCCCAATGTTATGAGGAGGTGCTCCATCTTGCTGATACCAAGCTGAAGTCGCCTCTCCATTTCTTAAAGTATGTAACGCGGGTCGTATGACTTCTTCTAAAATGTCGCAATATCTTTCACCGTTTAAATTTTCATCATAAAATTTTATTGCACAAAAAACATTAAAACTCCAACTATCTTGGAAAGAACGTTCTTTAATAACATGTGGATTTTCATTAGACCAAGAATGGGAATTATGTCGATTAAATAATCCATTTTGCTAAACTTTGCTTCATCACACCATATAACTTTTTTATGAAGTTTTCATCCTCTTGGGTCTTCATTAAAACCATTCACAGAATTGCACCCTTCGAGGAGGATCATCTAATTTTAAGTGCTGCACCAAATGATACGAAAATGGTTTCCATTTGTATTTTTTAAAATGCGATGAATTGTTCTCGTCGACAAAGTAAGATCTCTTTCACAATCTCTAATAGAGGCATTTGGAGAGGCCGTAAAATAACCCAACACATTAATTTCGTTTATGTCATTGTCCACTAGTGGTTTATTTTATTAATTTGTGTCTTAAATTGACCAAACTGACGGCAGTTTTTAAGTAATCTTCTTACAATATCACCAGTTGCATTTGGTCGATTTGGATATCTTTCTGCAAAAACACGACAAGTCCTTTCAACAATTCTATTACACTCGCCGTAAATAATAATAAGATTTAGGAAATCATCATTAGTAAACCCTACATTTGCCATTATTTACTATGAAATACAAACTGGTAAAGAAAACTGTCAAAACAACATAAACATTAACGTTCTAACTGTCAAATCTTGGACAGCCATGGCCTACCCTTTACTAATGTTGAAATAATCAAGTGTTGTTATGTTTTAACAAAGATAATGAAATATCTCAAAACTGGTTGGATTTAGGTATAGGGAATACTAATACCAAACGAATTGGCTTAAAAAAATACAGCGAAAAATGTAATAGAATACAGGGTGTTCTATTTAAAGTAAGCAGCTTATAAATGATTTAAATTGGCCACGGTGGCAGCCAAGTTTTAAACACTCTGTATGAAATATCAATGAGTTGGACACATGGAGTTAACGGGCAAGCACTTGTTGTTTATTAGTTACAATTTCACGTCACTAGCTTCGTAATTAATGGAGATATCGGTATTCAATGTAGACTAGGATTTATTCAAAATTTTAAAAAAATCGAAATATCTCAAAAATACTTTATTTTTGGTATAGGACATTGTTAACCGGAAGTGCCACATTAAGGACAATATTATATTTGAACTCGGCGTCATCGAAAACCTATAGCTTCGTAATTTCAGATTTTTAACATAACTCTATCCGCCATTACTTTTAATCAAAACTCTTCGCGCCACACCCTGTATAGATTTCCAAGCAGACAGAAAAATTCCCGATTTCAATGATTTGCTGAAAATTTTTTTTAACGGAAGATACAATGACGATGAACACAGTTTTACAAAAACACAAGGCAGACTATCAGGTCCAAGAGACCAATTCATAGGCAATTGTGACATAACATTAATGATATCGTCAACTTTAATGTTTATATAACCTAAGTCAGCTGTAGAATTGGTAAATAATTATCTAACACTGGAAGTGTTGTCTAAGTCTAAATTATCACCACTCACACCATTAAAATATAATTGCTTAGGAATATTATTGTCAGTTTTTTTGCTTTTGAATTAAGACCAAAAATGTTTTTAAATTTTGTTAACATTTTGTTCAATGTTGTCAAGAAATACACGACAATTTGTAGAAATAGCTTCTTCACATTGTGACCTTAAGTCACTACGTATTGTATAGTTCAAAAGAACTAGTAATTTTAAATTGGTTTTGAGCATTTTTTTTTACTATTAATAAGAGAAATTGTGTTTTTATTCATTCATTTTAGATAATTCGAATTTCGAGATCTAACCAATGGTACAAAAATGTCTATTGCCGCAAAAATAACATGATATAGAGCGTTAACACATTCATCAACTGTTTGAAATGAGTTCATTTCCAACCAATTTATATTACTTAAGAAATAATTAATATCAGTGTCAATAGTTAATGCCGGATGGTAAATATCACAGTTTAGTAGTTCATGACTGATAGATTTTCAATGTTACTGAAAATTAGATCAAGTATAGACCCTTTATGATTTCTATATGAATTGAATTGAGAACACCCACTTGGCACATAACTATCACAGAAGTCTGGTTCACGACGATTAGAACCACACAATGGTAGTAATCTTCTGGTTGATTCAACTTTCTGCCATCTAATCCTAGGTAGATTAAAATCACCAGCAACACAAATTAATGAACTTGGACGGTTATACATAACATTTTCGACTAAGTCACAATGGTCATTGTAAACCTCATTGTTTGCATCAGGTGGTACATCTACAGTACCGGGTCTCCCTCCCGATAAGGATACGGAGCGACCGTATCTCGACAATGGTAAGGCCTAGAAGTTTGAAAAAAATCCTTATATATAAAGTGGCCAAGAGAAAAGGCTGGAAATAATTTTGAAGTTTGTCAATTGACCGCAAGGGGGCGCAAATGTTATGAAGCAACATAAACTTGATGCTATCTCGGAAAGGTATAATTTTATTGCTTCTGTTATACGGCATCATTTTGTCTTAACATTTTTCCGTATCTGTCATAATAAGGGATGGGAAGGTCAAATCATTTTTCAGTGTTTGAATTGCAATATCTTCTGAACCATTGAAGCTATTGAAATATTTTTGATAACGTTTGAAAGAGAATTTTATGGTCTTTTAAGAAAATATTTTTGTTAAATTATCTAGTTTGAAAAATACAAACTAAATGGCGTTATCAACAACAATTACATATTCTTGTGATTTTGGGAAAAAGTTAAATAGAACGGTAGTGTTTTATTTACAGATTCTTAGCCGTTATGTAGTCAGCTATATTTTAATAAATACCGCATAGCGATATCTCCATCCGTTCTCAATTTATAAGGGAAAATCTAGGAAATTGAACTACCTCAATCGGATAAAGTTACCTTAGCGAGAAATACGAAAGTTACTATGGTAACGCTACTTTAAATATATTTGACTTTTGTCAAATGATAGTTTCTGTCACTTAGATTACCTCTTAAATCAATTTTTTGAAACACTATGACATTTAATAACGCGAAAGCGTATGATATGTTACGAATATATTTTCAATGTTTCGAAAATGCTGCAATTGCGGCCCGACAATATGTAATACAATTTCCACGAAGAAGATATTTTTCTCGAGAAGTGTTTTCAAGATTAGCCAGGCGATTACGGGAGACTGGAAATGTGCAACCCATTCAAGCAGATGTAAGAAGTCCTAAAAGACGTACAGAGGAAAACATTACTAACGTTTTGGCCTATGTGCATTACGATCCTACTTTAAGCATCAGAAACGTTTTCAACGACCTGCAAATTCCAAAAATAGTTGTCCACAAAATTCTTCAAGAGAATCGTATGCATACCTACCACATTGTTTTACACCAAGCATTGCAAGATTCTGATTATAAGAGCAGACTGAACCATTGTCATTGGATGGTAAATATGATTCGGGAAATTCCAAATTTTCTGTCATTAATATTATGGACAGATGAAGCAACGTTCAGTAGCGCAGGAGGTGTATATTTACATAACATGCACTACTGGTCCAAGCAAAATCCACATTAGATGCGGCAAGTGCAACACCAAAATCGTTGGTGTTTGAATGTATGGCGCGAAATCGTGGAAGGAAAAATTATAGGTCCACATTTTTTTGACCAAACTCTCAACGGAGAACTGTTTTTGGAATTTCTGAACAATTTTCTTCTACCACTTTTAGAAGACATCTCCTTGGAAACAAGAAGAAATATGTGGTTTCAGCTTGATGGTTGTCCGGCGCATTATACTCGAAACGTACGGCAGCATTTAGACAAGCAATATCCAAATCGTATTATTGGAAGAGAGAGTCTGTTTCCCTGGCCGGCGCGCTCGCCCCATCTAACTTGCTTAGATTTTTACTTATGGGGTAGATTGAAAAACCTAGTTTTTCAAGATATACCAACAACTAGAGAAAATATGATGGACAGAATACGAAATGTCATTAGAAGCTTGTCCGGAGCTGAAATTGAAGCAGCGGTTTTTTCTACTGAAACTAGGTTGAATAAATGCATCGAGAATGATGGAAGGCATTTTGAACACTTGTGAGCTGTTTGTGGCCAAACTTTGTCTAATCAAATACTCGTTGAATTAATTAATGAATTAATTAATTAAATATTCGTATGTCAACTGAATAGCGAATCGGAAATCTCAGTTACAATAGTTATGGAAAGGTTTTGATACGTAAAAATTCGACTCATAAATGACAACAAATAATGATCTTATATTATTACGGATTTATTCCCACAATGTTCGTCAAATTTTCGAAAATCGAGTTGATAGAGACAATTTGGGGGCCGATTTCAGGTTTCCTCAATCAAGCCGATTTTCTCCAAAAATTTAAGAAAAATAGTGGAAATAATACTCATAATTAATGAGAATATTATTTGTCATCATTTATGAGTCGTATTTATTACATATGGAATGCTTTCAATTGCTATTGAGATTTCTGCGTCGCTAATTATTAACTGACATACAGAACCAAATATAAAAAAACCTCCTGCAACCAGGCACAAGTGATTTGTGCTTCCTTTATTTCATTGTTATTACTGATGCTCCTTCCTTTTATATTGTTGTTATTACTGATGTTTCGTTTCTTTAATTTGATTGTTATCATTGATTTTTTGTTTCTTTTATTCAATTGTTATCACTAATGTTCCGTTGGCTTTTAAATAAATTACGTTTGTTACATTTTTTTCTATAAATCGAAAACAAATGAAAACAGATACGAAAAAATGTCAAGACAAAATGATGCTTTATAACACTAGCAATAAAACTATACCTTCTAAGTTGGGGTTTATCGTCCAACTTTCCACAATATCATCAAGTTTATGTTCCTTCACAGCATTTGCACCCCTTGCGATCGATTGACGAACTTCAAAATAATTTCCAGCCTTTTCTCTTGGCCACTTTATATATAAGAATTTTTTTCCAAATTTTTAGGCCTTACCATCGTCGAGATACGGCCGCTCCGTATCCTTATCGGGACACCAGATACAAAGCAACATTTTCTTATTCTTGATTTTTAAAGGAACTCAGAGTTCTTTTCTATTTCCTGTGTCTACATCTAACTGTATTGAATTTAGGGACTTTAAAACAGCAATCAAAACACCGCTTCCTTTGCTTTTGTAGGTGGTACTCCGAGAGCGGTCTTATCATGACAAAAACACAGCAGATGGGCTTCAGAAAAAAAATTTTATCTCATATCTTATGAACTGGCATATAATTTCCTGACTAAGTATTTAAAAAAAAATCTATGATAGTACACTTACACATAGACGATTCACTGTTTTCAAAACCTTGCCAAAGAGGAAGACGCAAATTAGCTGATACCAAATGGTTAGTCATAAATACCAAAAAATGAAGACATCAGTCTCATTAGATAATTCAAAATATACTTTTCTTATATTGTATAATTGTTAACTTGTTCTTTCTTAAAGTTAAATAGGTAACTTTTGGGCAAGCGAGGAGCTAACATCAAGACCAACCATTTATTTCTTACACTCAATCATATGGTATAAAATCGCCCCCGTTGGGAAAAATTAATAGACCACAAAATCTACACAAAAAGCGGAACTGGATAGTAAAAAATTTAAATTTACAAATCATTTTTATGGAGCGATTACTGTGAACCAATTAGTAAAGGTGGAGTAAACTAGCACTAATGAAATTATCGAATGCAAAAATTATCGCTTAATTATGTGTTTATCGGCCAATTCAACAATCAGAAAAATGTCATATCATTGTTAAAAAAATGCTAAATTTAATAGATGAAAAAATTTTTCATAGTGATTGCTATTAAACATTTTGACTGCTATTATAAGTTTCACATTACTAATAAAAATATAATGATAAGTACCCATTATTGTTAATGCAATACTATTGATTTAACAAAAACAAGGTCGCATACGTATTGCTACATACTTTTTAATGGATTTTTATGAAAAAATGTAGCTACACTTATAATGTAATATTGGAATCGATTAGTTACAGTAATTTTTCAGTTTCAATTAAAATAATTTATCCATATTTTTTTGATTTAAAGAAAAACATTTTATTTCAGTTCGAGTCAGAAGAATTTATCAGTAAAACATTCGGAGATGAGCACGAACAAGGCGAAACACGTGGATGTAGGTGTTTCTCAGTGTTGTTCTCTTTGCACCTTTTTTACGTTTACTATCTATGATTGCATTATTTTTCGTCACTACCGTCTAATACAGTGACTCATTAGTTATCATGCAAGATGTAAAAACATCATTAGCGAGTCGTTAATAAAATTATTTTATCTTCATAATAAGTGTCATTTATGGTGGGTCAAGGTTGGAATATTCTTGATAGTTTTCCTAAAACGTAAAGCATGGTTTTTCTGATCATTAGTTACCAATACGAAGGTGACAATATTATACAACTATAATAACTATGCTTCTGTTATGCTTACTCCTTTTTACATCTCTTTAAACTCATTCTAATCCAAATTAACCTTGTAGTTAATTATTATAATGTCAATTTTTAACCTACACCGCTATAAAATGTGGGTAAGAATTTTCACATTATTGGTACACTCATCCAGAACTACCATATTGAAAAGTAATAACAATTTTATAACGTATCGAGGTGAAAGCAGTTACTTGTTTCACTTGACTTTTTCCATAATAACGACGCCTCTTCTGAAATCACTACATTAAATGTAAAATAAAATTGTATTACGTAAACGTATGCAATCATTTTCAATTTTTATTTAATTAATTCGATACCTATCGCATAAATAATAAACTTAGACGCGAAAAATTATTTAGAGTAGGTGCAAATGAAACTATAAATAAAAGAATTGTGTAAGACAGTCTGAGTCTGTATCTACGTAAGATATTTATTAGTTGAAATCGGCAATACAACAAATAAATTTCAAATGACATTTATTTATAGTTCACTTACATATATTTTCACGTGTTACTTTCATTCAATTTCAGCAATACTAATTATAAAACAAGTGCAAATGCATTCTTGGAAAATTACCAAATAATCTGCAATTGAATTAGCTTCACAATAATAAATATTAGCATTTCGATTTTTTTTACTATTTCCACAACTACGATAGAAATTGATTTATAGGTGAAGTTTAAATTAGCTGAGATTTTGTAGATTATCATCTTTGAAATATGAACACACTGTCCAATGAATAAGTATCAAAATCTGTAGTATGTAAGATGTCGGCTGTAAACTCTTAAAAATTTAAACTGGGAGTGTGCCTGAAGATGGAGAAATTAACAAATGGATGAGAAACACAGGAAGTTACCGGCCCAGCATTCACCTACTTATAGGTGGATACTTATCATGGCGCAAAAAAACTTGTAAAAAAATAATGTCAGACAGCCGATTAAAAAACTCTACTCTCCCAAATGGCAAATGTTTCCGGTAGAGCAATACCACTATGATGACGCAACTAGGCCGACAAGATAAAGAAAACAAAAGAAAATTATTAGAAATGTCTAAATTACAATAATTTCCGTCGTAATAGGCACAAACATGCTTTGAGCTTTACTTCTGTTGTAAACACACCAGTATATTTAGCATGGACTCATTTTCGACATAAGGAGCACGCGTTCAAAATTTCATCTTTATTCTAAACAGATTTTTCTGTCTCCGACGTAATCATTGTCATTATCTTCTTCCACATAACTTATGGATATGGAGGAATCTAAGAACCATTTGTTATCATCAAATTTTATTTTTCTTATATATTTCGGTTTTTATTTCTTTTGGATCTTCTTCTTTTGCTCCTTTTGGATCTCTTTATTTTTTTGTATTTCAGCATTCTTTTGTATTTTCCTCTCTTCTCTTCCAATTTTCCTCTTTCTTCTCTTCTTTAATTTTTTTTTCAGTTTCTTTAGTTTTTAAGGCATCCTTAACAGGAACTTATTTTTTATTTTGAGCAGCGACAACAGGGACATAGACAAACCAAATATTTTTGTATTGGACGCTCCAGCTGATGAATGATCTAGGGTAACTGAGGGGCCATTTTGGGATGACCCGGCTACTGCTTTAGTTATTGATGATGATGTAGGTCTGATATATCAATATCTGCAGTCGATATTGAGTACGTCGCGTTATCTAGTACCAGTTTCTAAAAATAAGCAATTTATAATCTTAGCCGATTTAAGATAAAGGCAAAAATAATAAAAACAATACAAATTTGCTGACCGTAGCACTTTGATCGTATAATTTAACGCCATGAGGGACATGAGGATACTATACCTCACTAATATAACGCATGATAATAAATAGGGAAAAACTTGGAAGAAGAAAAATTACATTCTGTTTACAGTAACTCTAACAACAATTGAAAAAATCAACTGCTTATTCGGAGCAGCGACAGAGAAAGTTAAAATTCAGAACATCCGAATTTTTCTGAAAGATATGGAATTGTTTATTCTTTTAAAGCTTTACATATTACTGCTATACAATATCTGACCGAATTAAGCGGTTAAAAGAGCTGAGCACTCTACTGCTTGTTTGAAAACTACCACATTATCCTTCAACAAGAAAAGGCATGATTTAGACTTTTATGTGAAAGATTATAAACACAAAATTTCTTCTCAATTTATTCAAATCGAGTAGACAATGCACAAGAAAGGCTTGGAATGGGTGAAGTAACGGGAAAAGGTAGAGAATAAACGGTATGTTATTCATCACACTTCAGAAGAGAACCTAGAAGACTGTATAGAGTAGAATGATCAATTATACACCACAACAATCAATGTACAATTAATACTTCAAAATTTTGAAGATATGTGGTAGAGTGATATAAAAAATAGAAGAGTTGAATAACACCGAGCATTATGCTTGTATAGTTCTAATGAGTGACTTCAATGTTATTTTTACAAAAGGAGGTAGAGGCAAACATATTTTAGGAAAGTGTGGTCTGAGGACCAGGATCCCCTAACAGGACAAGTTTGTTTATATTAAGGAATTAAATTGGAAGAAATAACTTCTATCTTATACAACTGATGATTGTTTTTAATCGAGATAACTATGACACTATGATTGAAAACGCAACCTTACGTAATAGTCCTTCTTTCACTAAAATTTTTCCGACCATAATGTTTTTATGGTACGATCGACGTATAGGCCAAACCTTTGCGGAGGTTGTAGTTGGATGTCTTCTTGCAACCGAGGCTCACTGGAACTTCCGCAAAAAGTTAACAGCACGTCCTAAACTAAAGGGGTTGTTTGTTGAGATTGATACTGGGTTGGCTGCTTTAATGTCCCTTCCCCTAACTTCGTTGATTAGTTTGATGCTACTTCCTCTTGAACAAATATTTTAGTTAATACTCGGAGGACTTAAATTAGTTAATATGCCTTTGTCTAGTTTGACTGTGCAGTGTAGTTTTCCGAGTTTTGGTAATGATAAGACCAAGTTTAATATTCAAGAAGTAGCGAGCTTGATCGCGGTAATCTATTGTAAGTTATCGGGCTTGGCCTGGCGATGAGTGTTCTTGCTCTGTACCGGAATAAGATTTTTATAACCTTTTCTTCATGGTTAAAGATTCACTTTCCATATCCCGAGCCGGTATTTTAATTTCTACATTTTTTTCAGCCAAACCACTGATAGCAATAAGTTTTTGAATGATACATGCACAAAAACTTCTGAATTCTTTACTGGTAAAGATCGTTACATTATCGCTGACTAGGACCTATGGAAATCCGTTCCACGCAAAAACTTCTTGCATAAGATCGATTGTTGATACAGATGTTGGCGTTGAAGTGTAAGATAAAAAAAGTGGTGTTTTAGGAAAACTGGTCAGTACTTTGGCACAGTTGGGAGACTCTTGAACTAACTATGTCCTGTCGATTGATTTCCAATATACGTAACGCCTGGCAAACTGTTCCATTTTCGTAAAGAAAAGATGGGTTTGGTAGAGTTCACAGTGGAACTGATAATTTGAGTAGTAAGGCACAAGAACTGTATCGCTAAAAATGTCTTCTTGGAGTTTGATGAATGCTGATTATTGTCTTGCCATCTATTTAAATGGGAGTTTTTTCTTGTTGAGCTCACAAACAAATACAGTTTTAGTCAAAACGTTTGCAATGAAAAACCTAAAACTGTACCCCAAAAATTGTCAAGAAACCTCAAATGTTTTTTTTGGAGGCTCAATTGTGGGCCATTTCCTTTGGTGATTTTTTGATACTGTTTTAACTTTACTATGTACGGTTTGAAAACTCGATGGGTTCTTTGAATAGAACAGATTTTTGTCGATTGATATGCAAATAATAATTTTGAAGTTGTGTGAGACAAGCTTCCAGGTTTCCTGCGTACATTTTGCTTTGATTTATCTACTCCAATTTTCAATTTTGTCGTAGTAATATTCACAGTTAAGAACTTTTTAAGAATTTGATCGATGTAATGGCTGGAATTCAACCGAGACCAAAAGATAAACGATACATCCGATAGGTACCTCTGTAGGTAATGATTGTTTGAATCTCACTTGATTTTTGTGGCATTTGATCGCGACTGCAGAAGTATTTAGATTGTGAACGACTGTTTCAAAAGTGTTCAGTTTTTCAATTCGATTTTGTAATTAACACACAAAGTTACTCAGCCGTTCGCCTTTGGAATGACCACTCCAGTCACTTGTAGAAACTTTTGTGATAATTCCGGTTTGCTCCAGAGAATTAAGTTCTTTATCAATTAGGTCAAGAAGTATATAGGGCACATCGCGCTCTTGATGGTATGCTGGTGTTGGATTTTCCAGAAACTAGAAAAATATTTAAAAACATCTAAGATTTTCTTCAAACACATTTGGATAGCGTGCACTAATTTTGTCGATATTGTAGATAGGACTGGTAGCTGGAGATTAAGTGTTCGGAGAGTAAGTGTCAATATTTTAAAAATTTGTTTCAGTTTCCTGCTTCACGTTCGGCCAAGAATGGCTAAAAAACCATTCGATACAATATAAATTTCATCTTAGATTTGCTCCTTTCCTTTATACTGAATTAAACAGAATTTATCTATCAGAAAAAAACGTTTTGTGTGTAAATGCAATGGTTGCTGGTTGTAGTAAGACGTCTGTGATTAATTCTTTAAAATTTTTACGTGGTAGAAGTATGTGTGAGACCGCAAGTCTACCTCAAACTTTATCGATTGCCCAGTGATAAGAACTTCAACAAAATAGAAGTGAAATTGATGTTTTGATTCATGCCCACAATATAACTAATACTATACATATACGAGGATGTATTGATATCTAGTTAGCCTAGACCAGTTCCTTGCATAAACAAAATATTGCGTTACCATAGCAACGAACAATAACTTATTAGAAGTGTCAGTGTAAAGTTTGACGTCAAAAAGTAAACCAGAGTCACGCAATAAATTAAATGAAAAAGATGTCCACCGAAATTGTGAAAATCGAAAAATTGGAGTATCGAGCCATCATCAAGTACCTGTATTTAAAAGGGTTAAGAGGTAAGCAGATTTACGAAGATATGCTTAATACCCTTGGTGATCAATGTCCTTCGTATGCGACCGTCAAAATTGGAATGCAAGCTTCAAAAGAGGTAAATTTTCCATTGAAGATGATGACCGATCGGAAGGCCAGTTTCTGTGTCAGTCCCCGAAAATATCGATGCAGTTCATGACATGATTTTATCAGACCGTCGAATTGGGCTAAAACGGATATCTGAAGCACTGAATATTTCATACGAACGCGTTCATCATATGGTTCACGTCAATTTGGACATGAGAAAAATTGCTGCAAAATGGATCCCCAAATGTTTGAATGTTGACCAAAAGCGTGCAAGGGTAGAAGCATCGCGTTCGATCTGTGCTCGATTTGAAAACGATGTAGACTTCTTAAACCGAATTGTTACTATGGATGAGACTTGGGTACATTTCTACGATCCAGAAACAAAGCAACAATCGATGGAATGGCGACACTCTGGTTCTCCAAGACCTAAAGTTTCGTGTCCAAAAATCTGCTGGAAAAGTTCTTGCTTCAGTTTTTTGGGATTGCCATGGAGTAATCATGATTGATTTTTGGATAAGGGTAGAACAATAACTGGAGATTACTATTCGACATTACTGACCACTCTACGGGAAAATATTAAGAGAAAAGACGCGGAAAGCTATCCAAAGGTGTTTTGTTTTTGCAGGACAACGCCCTGCACACAAATCTCATGTTGCCATGCAAAAATTCGTGATTTAGGGTTTGAATTACTAGAACACCCTTTATTCACCCGATTTGGCTCCGTCCGACTATCACCTCTTTCCTCAACTGAAAAAAGTTTAAAAGGTCGTACATTTTCTTCCAACAAGGAGGTAATAGAAGCTGTGGAGGTCTGGTTTGCAGAGCAAGAAGAAACATTTTTCTTGAAAGGTCTAGAGACGTTGCAGGTTCGCTTTAATAAATGTATCTAATTAAGAGGAGAATATGTTGAGTAATAAAATATTTTGACATTGAAATTTTGTTTGGTTCTATAGTCGGCTAAGAATTTTTCAATATATCCTCGTATACATTCTAATTCCGTCGGTTGAACTTAGGTTGAAGTTGCAATTTTTTGGATCTGGTTTGTTGAGATTGACTTTTTTTGACTGAGTAACGATCTTACACAAACCTTTGAAACATGACCGATACGTTTGCATTAAGTACATTTTAATTTAGATTTGTTAGTCCGGCATTTGTGGAATAAATGATTACTTCCATCAGATCTCAGAACATCCAAAGCAGAATAATCTATTCGTGATCTTGATTTTGTCCTTAGTTGCGATTTCAAGCGGTTAACGTTGTGGTGTAGTGTTTGGTTGTCTGCTGCCCTAACCAACCTTGTTGATGTTGACTACCACAGGAGTTGAATTTGGTGCGACACAGGAGTCGATTTTAGAAGCTTCTAATTCTAGAGCGTCAGAAACTATATCATTGAAAGGAATTTTTTTTTCGGTTGAATAATATTTTTACGAATAGAGTTCTAGAATGAACTGATGAGAGGTTGATTTCAAGAAGGTAGATCAATTCTGTATAAGTTTCGTCAATAGACAATTTGGGAAAACCCAATACAGCAACGATGTCAAAATATTTGGCCCCAAAAAGGTTTAGTAACGATCAATCGATTAGCAACAGATTTGAATGCTAGATAATTTTCAAACCTCTGTTTGAAGGTTTTGAAAGATTCCTTGGTTGAATCGAATTGTTCAGTTAGGTATAGAAGCAAAATTTATACCTGAGATTGAAGTTTTTTGATCTGGTTGCTGCAGTCCACGTATCTGAATCAAATACAACAATTTCATCATAAGCGCATTTTACTGGTCCATCTTACTTGATAGTTTTTACTTCATTGCCAATTTTATGTGATTAATTAATCGGCCGAAATCTAGCTGTTTATGATACAGTTTTGCGGTCATAAAGTGCCTCTTTATAGTCAAGTCCTTTTTTGTTATTTTATGGACGGTTATCAATGTCAAACCAGAATGTCACAATAAATGTGTGAATTTTAATAGTAAAGCTGTCAATTTATCAACGCAAGCAAAGACATTAAGATGTACATCAGTATGGCAAATCCTTTCTTCAATTTTTTTGAGTAAAATCAGTTGAAGACGGTTGAACATAAAATCTTGTATTCAACTCGTCCATAACTTTGTTTATGGACTCTTCCATAAAAACGTAGATTATGTACTTGTTACATAAATGGCTGTTATTTAAAAGTAGAATAATTTTTAGATTAGTTTACGACGCATCAATATCTAATTGCTCTCATCTTATCATGTAATCTGATATAGTAAGCGATGGAAGTTTAAACATTTATGACAAGATAATGTTAAATGTATCTTTGATGCAAAATATTGCATTAACAATAGTAGTAGTACCTCTGATTGGCATGTGTTATTTTAACCGATAAAGCTTTACATTAAAAGCGAAACCGTTTTTTAATGTAAATTAACTGCAAAAACGTAACAGCTGTTAAATATATAATTGTATAAATTAAGAAACTTTATTCAAAAAATTACACGAACAACATTAATAAAGAAATAGTGGATTCTGTTAGCGCTGCTTTAATTATAATTAATCTAATTATACACATTAATGTTAAGTCAAACAGCAAAACTTGAATATTTGTTACGGTTTAAATTTTGGCTAAATAATTAATGCTTCAATTTAATTAATTAAGTGTAATTAAAGCAACACTCATTAAAAAAACACTTGCTACGCACTAACAATAAAAAATTGTGTACGGTTTAGAAATTATTTGTTCGATTTTACTCACCGACTCGAAGAACCAAAACGATGTTAGTATTTATTTTTGTTTTTTTTTAGTCAAAAGGCAGCTGACACTTATTTTCATACGAAAACATTGTTTGTAATAACTTGAGGAAGCAAACAAGTACAGAATTTGCATAAAAGCAATTAAAGTTTACGAATGCTTTTAAAATGTAATAACTCACAAAATGTATACATGCATAGAAAGCAAACAAACAGTACAAGTAAAGCGTAAAATTAAATAAAATGTTGCTAATATCGTTATTACAAAGCTTAGCGAATGGAAACTTTTTAATTTTAATTTAAATGGATGTAAACTAATTGAATTCAATTTTATTGTAACATTTAGATTAGGTTTATCGAAAAATGGTTGTAAATAATTAATACTATGACACAATGTTATATGGATGTACATAGTAATGTTCGGGCTCGGCATATCGACCAACTTCAAATATGTATGTATTCTAACACCATAATTTACCTGCTTTTGACGTTTTTTAGGCTTATGTCAATATATCAATCTACTAATAATAAATGAATTGTGTGATTATACTTGAGCTTTATGCTTGTAAATTATTAAAACCTGTGATCGATAAAACAAAAAACCATTACTTAAAACAAGCTTACTTGAAGTCATTGACTAACCTATGTTAAATTCAAAATTTTTTTGCAATGAAAAAAAATTTTTTATCAATAGCTTGCTGAGAGATTCCAGTATGAGGTACTGAGAATTAATTGAAGCCTTAACTATTCGTTACTGTATATAATAAATTATACCTGTCTTATTTATTTTGAAGAATAATTGGTCAATTTTTATTTTCAATGAAATAAACGTTGAACGGCCTTTTTACATTGGTGTACTTGACCCTTATTAACGCTTAAAACATTTGTTTTCTGAAGGTTTATTTGATAAATGTTGTTTGTTTACGATGTATCTAATACTGTAGGAATATTCGAAGAAATATGATACTATTCTGTAAACTTATTTGCAAATTGTTATTTTTTTTACACTAACCACCGATTTGATTAAGTAGGTTTGATGAAACTTCCAAGATTTTTACCGAAAACGATTTATCACTGTAATTACAAGTCATTTTTTAAGTTTCTTGACAAATTTTAGTTGTTTAATCATTGACAATTATAAACACCGTTTTGTAATAATTAAACGCGAATCAAATTTAGTTCAATGATCACAGACAAATTTACTGCAAAAGAGTAACATTTACAATTTTAAAAATTATCTTTATATCATTTTTATGATTAATTTTGGTTTATTTGTTGCAGTTAGCAAAAAACAAACTCAGGATTCACTAACAAAATTATTGTGTTTACAAAATTTATTATTAATTTATTAATTTACGGTATAACACCTTTTACAATACTTATTTTGTACTTATGACGGTTACATTCGATTAATATATTACAAAATTATTATATGAATTCTAAAATATGGTCATTGCAAATTTTCTTAAATGTATTAAGTGGTTTACTAAAAACATCTTTGTCTTTATTCTTATTGTTGATATTATTACCCAATCTTAGTATTCTTGACATTAATTTGTTATATCCGAAATTTGTCTTATGAATTGGAATTCTAAATAGGTTTTGAATACGAAGTACTACTGAACTACCAGGAACATTAAAATCAATTAAACTAAGTAAACTCGGACAAATAATAACATTGTTTATAATTCTGTACAAAAATATCAAGTCATGATAATCTAATCTATTGTTTAGTTTTGGTAACTTAATCTGTTTACGTATATTAGAATAATTTGTATCGTTATGAGGTATCCTTAATTTATATCCATACAGTTTCAAAAATTTATTTTGGACTTTTTCTATTTGTGTTTTATGATGATTATAAAATGGTTTCCAAATTACAGATCCATATTCTAGTTTGGGTCTTATAATCGATATATAAAGAAGTTTAAAACATGATACTGAAAAGTGTAATGTGGACCTATATATGTAGCCTAGTAATTTTTGAGCATTATTAACAATTTGAGAAATATGTTTGTTAAATGTCAGCTGTCTATCAAATAAAACACCCAAATCATCTACACTAGCAACTGTCGATAAACCGATACCATTTATAGAATATTCAAAATTCAGTAAAGTCATCCTACGAGAAAATGTAATTTTATGACACTTGTTGATATTAAGATGTAAATCGTTCCGTGCACACCATTCATATAAATTATTTAAATCGTTCTGGATAAGGTTTGAATCTATAACACATTTAACAGGACTGAATAATTTTAAATCGTCTGCAAAGAGTAAATAATTGCAAGTTTGAAAGCAATCGCTTATATCATTTATAAATATTAAAAATATAATTGGGCCACTATGACTACCTTGAGGAACCCCAGACGATACAGAAAATGGTTCTGACTTAATGTTACCAATTTTACTCTTTGCATTCTATTGGACAAAAACTGCAAAGCCATTTAACAACATTTACATTGAATCCCATATAAAATAATTTAGCTATCAAAATATTTATATTGACTCGGTCGAAAGCCTTAGCAAAATCTGTATAGATTGCATCTACTTGATTACCATTTTCTAATGCAGTTACTAAAAATTATGATAAATTGCTAGATTTGTTATTGTCGAACAGCGCTCTCTAAATCCATGTTGTTCTTCTATAATTAAATGTCGACTTAACCAAGACAGTTGCTTCGAGATAATTTTATCCAATAGTTTTGGTATTGTAGATTGAATTGCGACTCCTCTATAATTACTAACTTCATTTCTACTACCAGATTTATATATAGGTTTTAAGTAAGAAACTTTCCAATAATCAGGAAAACACTGTGAGTCAATAGAATGTTTGAATAGCAGGTAAGAGGTATAGTTATAGTGAATCTACACTGTTTTAAAAACGTATTTGATAAACCGTCTGGACCAGGATTAGTTGAATTATTGAGGGCTTCTATTTCATTTAGAACTAACATTTTTGAAACATGAAATTCATTATTATCTACTAAAAATTGATCAATCGACTGAAAAGATGGTATTGGACAATCACTATCCCTATAGACAGACTTGAAAAATTGACCGGATAACAACCAAAATGGTTATAGTGAAAACTGAAAGTTAGCCAACATGGCACACAAAATTTATGAAACTGCTAAGTTAACGGTTAAAACAAAGTAGGTACTTAAAAATAATTTCAAAAATTACACTGAATTTTTGTGATTATTGCGGCCACATACTGTGAAAATTCTTGTCTTTGATACCAGAATTCTGTTAGTGTTTACCAATTAGTTTGGTAAACTAAATACCATGGGATAGTTTTTATGTGCTCAGTAAATTTTTTTGTCCATGAATTATTACAAAATTATTGTTTTTAATTACGTAATTCTTTACCATTTTTATGGCAAAATGTCAACCTTACCTGCCGCATATGTCATTTCGATTGCTGCTATGCCTGGTTTCCCAGAATTTGTGTATATTCACTTATTGAAAATTTATCAAAATTAACCGAATTTATAAACTTTCCAAACTAATCGACGATTGTGTCCAGTAAAATACTAAAAATGCTTGGGAAAAACTGATGTTTTCCAGCTACAACTTCTTTCACGTCTCTTCAAAGTACAAATCAAAAATCTCTTTGACAGACAAAATGAAAGTTAATCTCAACAATTTTGGAACTACATTTCCCAAAACAAAAACAAATACGTTCAAAGCATACAAAATAAATGGTTTGTTAGACATTCCAAGTACTGTCAGTTCTCACTTACTGAATCTTGTTCTCAACTCCCAGCTGCATTTAAAGAACAACATCGCGTTAAAAACGACTATGTTTAAACTTTTCACTTAAAAAAATTTGCGGCCCAATAACAAAGTTTCCTAACACATCTGCTACTGGCATCTATGAACTATCTCTACAAGCTACAACATCTGAAAAATACTATTTCTTATGCAGCAGGAAATGCTGGTAAACATCTAATCCAGTCGTTAACAAATTTATGCAACGCATCGTAAAATCAATCGTAAATAAAGATCTCCGTCCCTTCTTTTTTAGTGCATCCCTTATAGTCTTAACCAAAAAGACGTTTCGTAGCCAAACTACCACATGGAGAAGTGAGAGAACAAATGAGTCAAATATCCCAACTTCACCAATTCGGCTTTGGTTCAAAACGGGAATGTAAAGCAGTAATCCACTCTACCAAACTAGTAACTATTTACGTAACAAATCCATAATCCATACTTCTTTATGGACAAGCCACAGAATTATAAACAAACGACGAAGAAGCGAGACCATAAAACGAAGTTATGGATGAGTTGCATACAAGATTTTATGGTCAGCTATATGAATATAACCGTTGACGTATATCTACTTTTCTTGTGTTTATAAATAAAATAATCATTTTAATTAATTAAACATTCCACATTACTTTAAATCACATTGAAAGTTAACTACTATAAAATATAAAGGATTTCTTCTAATTTGACTGAAGGAATAAAAGTCAATTAGATAAGCTGCATATTTTCTTTTATAAAGCTATGCGTTGCTTAAAGTATAATCTAGATTTAGCTTCATTGAAAACGTTAAAAATTTTCGGGTCTAGATGAAATCTACATACATTATGTTGGTCCAGTATTGAACAATATCTCATAATTTTTTTGCTAGCCGCTGTTTTGGCTACTGCTCTACTATTATTTGAGAATAAGGTTAAATATGAAAGAGCAATTGTGTCTGCAACAGTTGCATCCCATACTAAAAGGTGACCGTTAGAACAAGGAGTTAGTGTCATTCCATCTACTTCCTTCCCATCATCTCTGAAAAGTCTAGTACGTTCTAAGGTGGACAGGATGTTGGAAGTTCGCAAGGCTCTGTTAATTAAATTATTGATTTTAGCGTACTGTGAGAATCGTCCTGCACTTTTCTTGCAGCACAATCTATAGTTTCTTCAGCAAGCCGGCCAGATATACAGTTATGAGTGAAGCACATATTAAGACCAAAACGAAGTGCGACTGAATTTGGAAATGTGTTGTTGTCTAGCAAGGTTTCCAATGCAATTTGTTACGGTTTATTTGTAAACAAACTAAAATAAATATATAGCAGTGCTAGATGACCTACCGGCAGCTCTTCTTAGTCGGAAGTGGTCGTGGGTTGATTGAAAATCGTTAAAAATTAAGGCCTCTACACTGCTTGAAAAATGTATAAAGCGCCACCTAGGATTACGTATTAGAAATATCTAAAGCCACTAGGAACTCATAGATACAGAAATAAACCGTACGTGCATAGAAATATTTATATTGTTATAGCGACTAGAATCAATTAAACCATAGAGAATACACATAGACACGACAATCAGATAATATCAATTAGAATGAATAGCACATATAGTTATCAAATAATCATAATTCACGAGAGCGAGTTAAAAACACGAATCTAAATTCAAGGCACAAACGCCCCCAAATAGGTTAGCGTATTTGACAGTCGATAACACCGATGAATCCCTGCAAGTGATTCACGCGACAAAATATTGTTTAACAGATGTTTAATAACAATTACGACGAGTACCGGACCATGGCCAATTATTTAAATTGATTGAAAGCGCACACAAAATTAATCGTACTTGAAAGATCCTTTGAGCTCACAAACGTATTTTTATAAGCACCCAAAAAGGTACAATGTTAAACGCTCAACCACGATACATATACATACATAGAACGCGATAAAATTTATGAATGAAATGCATAAAAGAGTAACTTAACGCGTGTGACTAGGAAGTCTTCAGTGTTCGACAGTTAATCGGTAGAGATAACAGCTCTCGGATCTAAATCTAGTATTTAACGAAGACAAGGAAAAGCCAAAATGGACTCCAATAATAACAGTTGCTGGCGGATCACAAAGGATTAGATAAACGGCTTATCTTGAGTGGTGGCCTTGACCCGATGATGGCTTCAAGGTAAGTTGATTAACCATTTAAGTAGTAGTTTACTTAGTTTATTAAGTTTTGAATTCCCACGGTGGTGCAATATCTACTTTAATATGTTATAATTTTTGGATTATTATTATTGCCAGTATAACCATCCTTAAATATAAATTGACTAATTAAAACGGAGTACGTCAAACGAAAGACCAAAACGACAAAAAGAAAAGAAAAGGTGCACCGGAACCGGAATCGAAGATTCATTCCCTAATTAGAATGGGATGATTTTACTTTAATCGATATTACAAAGCACATCTCTAATTGTTCAATTTTTAAACAGCATCTTCCATGTACACCTTTTCAGAACGGAGAGTCAATCGGAAATGAATTGTAACTTCTGCAAGAACACGAGCACAAATATCGGAACCGACAACTCCAAACTAGTAAAATCCTCAAAAAGACTTCTCAATATAAGAATGCATATTCAAACGCATTAGTGTAAACACGGCGGCCTATACTGTAGGGAGAAAATTGCTCAACAACTCAATTATTTGCGAAATAATCCCGTTACAAACTTAATTTAAAGCTGTAACTGTTCAAAATCCAAGTTCACTAAACAGTGAGGAAGGCAGACGTCGAAAATAAGCTTAAGTTGAACGAAACGTTTACGTCGCAGGTATCACGTGAATTTAGAAATAATTTGCAGTTTCTAACACATTAATAATATATAAGTCAACGAGAATGTGCACGGAAATGTAATTTGCAATACAAGCCAATTGTACATGAACAACTGCCACCGGTGTTTAGACTTGCAAATACTAAAATTTGTTTCTTCTCTTTCTTGAACTACACTATTTGTTTAAGTAGTGAGATATTCATATTACAAAGACATTGTTAAATTCTGATCTTGTTTTTTTCTTGAAAACACACATCCAATTTTATACGAGTGTTCATTAATTTGATTTATCGCTACGATAAACGACGTGCCTACTGCCTTAGCGTTAGGTTCATTAACATATAAACAATATTTCCTTCCTTGTGGAACACCTTCTTACAATAGAATAATCATTTCTTAATTTAAAACGTATACTAGTTAGGAGCGACTTGACAAACAGTGGAAATATTCATCTCATTCGGAAGTTAAACAAATTGTAAGTCGTCCTTCTTTTATATCAAAAAATACAGTTTTGTTTTGCCATTCAGAGTGTTCACTCATACAGTTAACACAAACTACTTCACTACTACAACTCTTACCTTCATGGAGCGTTTCCCCACCGCAATGTGACCTAATTTTGGGTAAGTTTAATATCCAGCTTTTACATATTTTAGAAGTTTATGAACCTAAGTTACATGTGTGGGGCAGTGTTTTGCATTTCTTGCTCCGAACAACTTTCTCGACCATGAACAAGAGCTTTACATATATTTAACTTTTTTAATTTGTTTCAGCACTCCACCAAGATCATCGACGCCTATACTAATCACAAATAGACTTTAAAGAAATTACCTTTGCCAGCTTTTTTAATCATCAAGAGCCCGCAATAGACTTTTTTTGTTATTTGTTTACAATTTTAGTTATTATTATTATTGTTATTTTTGATGTTGTTTGAACCAATTTGATTTTTTTAGTTAAATTTGTTCATTAAATGTTTTTACTTCGACTTTGGAATTGAGACACAGTCTCACAACCAGGTTTTCTGTCGAACGAATAGAAAGTTTGTATGAGTTTGGTAAAAAGTATTTGTGACAAAGGTTTTTGATACTATTCTTTCTATTTTGTTGGAATTTACTCTAAGTTTGTTTAATTTACTTCTTTGTTTTATGATCACTTTCGTCCCTTTTCTTCTATTCTCAATTCTACACCTATATTATTTTCCTTGTATAAAAATGCTACAAGTCAATTCTTATCTGAGTATTTTATAGTAATGTACGCTGACTTAATACTTCTGTATTATGTTCTTCAACTTCACTTGTTTCAGTCGAACAAAAGTATAACTACGCTTTACAAAAACTACATTAGTGGTTTTCTTTAAATTGCTTATATTTGAATCCTGCTAAAACAAATGCCTTAATTTTCCACACCAAACAAAGCAAATCCCATCAAAGCCTCATATTAGAATAAGTCAGAATACCGTAAATTGGTCTGATAGCATGTGCTTTCTAGAGGTCAAACTAACAGATACCTTAGATTTTAAAGAACACTGCAATAATTTAATTTCAAAACTAAATTCAACTTCTTAGAAGGTAGGGCACTTTTCGCATTTATTACGATGCATGTCAAGGAAAAGTAGGTTTGAGTCATGTACTGGGTGGCCAACTAAGAATGGACGCCGGCTATATCTCGGGAATTATAAATCTGTCAATATTGAAAAAAAATATTTAATAAGTAAATCGATTACGTGAAATCGCGGGAAATTATTTTCAAGTTTGTAAAATGGCCGCTAGAGGGCGAAACTGTTATGGCTGATCATAAAATTGGCTCTTTCTCCAAAAATATGCAAATATAAATATATTTAAAATATTGCCGTAATAAAGACTGCAAAATTTCTGATTTTTTCTGTTTAGGGTATTTTACTCTGTCTTAGAAAATGTAGTGGTGGGGGAACGTCAAACATGTTTTTATTTAAATGCAAATAACTCCGGTATAAGTTAACGGAATTGAACAAACTTGAGCTCTTCTTACTTAATAATATGCAGTATAAAGATAGTTCGAATAAATTTTGACGTGATATTAGAGGGCGCTATTTAACATTACAATAATTATTGCCCATTATCATGAGATTTTTAAATAGCACCCTATGTATTTTTTTAAACAGTTAAACAGAGGACAAAATTCCTAAACAGTCGGCGCAAACCCCAATTTCCTATCTTTTTTCAAACCAAAGATATCAATAAAACAAATGTTTGACCGCTGACTAGGCAACATAGAAAATGAATTTAAATTAATTGAAACCATTTAATTAATGCCGCCCTAAATGTTCAAACAGTCGTTTATCGTTTTCGATGCACTTAAGCATCTAAAACCGACAATGTATGCAAAAGAAGAAAATAAAATGGTAAATAATAATCAGTTCTTAGCGAAGGCACCCGTCATAAAATTAGTAGGCTGTGAAACAAAATTGGAAGTAATACGTCAAAATATTGGAACAATTGAATTTCATGTCAATATCATTTAGTTGCTATTTTTCAAAGCTTGTTGTCGATTTTGTTATTGCGTGTGATTGTTTGAGTTTTCCGTGTAGTTTGAGTTTACTTGTTGTTGTTTGTGTTACGTTACTGTTAGTTTGTTAGTTTTTCTTGTCGTTTTTTGTGTTACGTTAGTGTTGTTAGTATTAGTATTAGATAGTCTTAGTGCTGTGCGGTTAAGTGTTACAAAATGCTTTATACCAACAAAGAGTTATTTGACATGATAGGTGACTATTTTGAATGCATGAGAAATGCTACAGTTGCTGAAAGGGTATATGCGCAGCAATATCCCGATAGACGGCACCCGAGTAAAAAGGTTTTTCTGCTAGTTATCCATCGTTTACAAACAACTGGAAGAGTCCATGTTCCCGTATACCGAAGACAACACAGGAGACGTACCGAAGAGAACATTATTAATGTTTTAGCTTATGTGCAGTTTAATCCACACCTAAGTACTAGAAGTATTGTCCAGGATCTGGGAGTAACTCGATCTACCGTTCAAAACATTCTCAAAGAGCACAGGTAAGCGAATCTTCAATGTTGAAACTCTACTGTAAACTTACAAAGGTTTACTTAATACTTATCCTACTGTTGAATCAGTAGTGATCATCTTACATCTTTCAAGTTACATCCATATCATTATTGGCTACTGGCTTTTGGGTATGATGGCAGATAATCCCCAAATTGTACCACATATATTGTGGACAGATGAGGCTACCTTTCATAGTAATGGCAGTGTAAATATCCATAATATGCACTATTGGTCAAGAACGAATCCGCACTGGATGCAAGAAGTTAAGCACCAAGGTCGTTGGTCTGAAAATTGTTGGGCAGGGATTCTAGAAGGGCAAATTATCGGTCCATTCTTTTTTAATAACCAACTAAATGGCCACAATTACCTACAGTTTTTAACAGAGCAATTGCCGATTCTGTTAGAGGAAGTGCCCCTAGAAATTCAAAGACGAATGCTGTTCCAGCACGATGGCTGTCCAGCCCACTTCGCAGTGAATGTTTGTCAATTTTTAGATGCCAACTACCTTGGTAGATGGATAGGACAGGACAGCATTTTTCCATGGCCGGCTAGATCACCGAATTTAACATGCCTGGATTTTTATTTATGGGGTCGAGTAAAAGATATAGTTTTTGCAACCGGACCCACTACACGTGATAACATGGTTGGACAAATAAGGGACTGTATGCAAACTATTTCAGTAGCTGAACTAGAGAGTGCAGTTTGGTCTACGCGGGAAAGGATGCTTAAGTGCATCGAAAACGATGGCCGGCAGTTTGAACATTTAGGACGGCATTAATTAAATTGTTTCAACTAATTTAAATTTGTTTTACGAGTAAAATATTTAAATAGTCAGCGGTCTAACATTTGTTTTATTGATATCTTCGGTTTCAAAAAGATAGGAAGTTGCGGTTTGCACCGACTATTTAACAATTTTTTCCTCTATTTAATTGTGTAAAAAAATACATATAGTGCTATTTAAAAATCTCATGATAATGCGCAATAATTGTTGTAATGTTAAACAGCGCCCTCTAGCTATCACGTCAAAATTTATTCGGACTATCTTTATACAGCATATTATTAGGTAAGAAGAGCTCTTTTAAACGAGACCTAGTTTGTTCAATTCTGTTAACTTATACCGAAGTTATTTCCATTTAAATAAAAACTTGTTTGACGTTCCCCACCACTACATTTTATAAGAGAAAGTAAAATACTCTAAGCAAAAAAATCAGAAATTTTGCAGTCTTTACTACGGCAATATTTAAAATATATTATATTTGCATGTTTTTGGAGAAAGAACCAATTATATGATCGGTTTCACCCCCTAGCGGCTATCTTACAAACTTGAAAATAATTTCCCGCGATTTCTCGTAGCCTATTTACCTATTTTTTTTTCAATATTGTCAGAATTATAATTCCCGAGATATAACCGGCGTCCATTCTTAGTTGGCCACCCGGTACAGCATTATTTAAAAATTTTCGTGTATTGTCATTACCTTGCCTTCCAATACTTTGATTAGCGTTATACCCATTTGATAATAGGCACTCTCTGAACAATAGGACCGAACTTCACGTAACTTCAATTTATTATTACCTGATAAGGTAAACTTATCACAATCGCAAAAATCTCTGCATGTTTTGTGCATCAAAATATTTAATAAAATAAAATAAAACGTATAAAAATATGTCACGTGATAGATTTAAAAGTAACCTTACAGTTTTTTGATAAATAATTCCTCTTATCTTCAAGCGGTCGAAAATGTTGGCTTTGTGTACCTCTATAGAAACCATTAAAGTGGTTGTTTTTTGCTAGTCGTACTTAAAATACTTCAAATCTTAGGAGTTGAAATATCCATGGTCGGCTCGACCAAGTCAAATTTATAGAATTTAAAATCACGATTTATTTATCAGTATTTACACTTACTATTTAATAATTAAATTTTCTAATAAAAATGAGTTGGAGTTATTTTAACTCAAAAACGTATCATTCGTTGCATAGGAAAAGTTTCCAGTACTGAGAGTTTAAACCAATTTTTATCAAGTTCAATTTACTTACTTTGCCAGGTATGTACCTATACGAACTGTGTCTACACGTTTTCAAAACCAGAAATAATTTTATTCTGAATAAGGATGTACATAAACATAACACCCGCAGCAGAGAAAACTTCCATTTAATAAATGCGTCAAAACTTATAAATCTCCAAACAGTTTAGGATTAATAGCTTTTAATAAACTTCAGTAAACATTAAAACATGTAAACATTTAGTAAATTTTAAAAAGATGGTTGAAAGAATTTTTGTATCTAAGTGTCTTTACTCCGCCAATGACTATTTTAACAATGTTAGTTAATATTTAGTTATTTGTTTTATACATCAAAGTGTGTTTTTATATGACGTTTCCTATACAAATGTTTTGTCCATTGAAAATAAAGTTACTATTACTATTAAAAAAAAAAAAGGTCTTTTGGTGGTGAGCCCAGAGGATTGACGGACGAGACGACAGTCGAGGCCGGCAACTAGGCAAACTTCTATTCTTAATAATATAATCTACTATTATATTTTGTCCGAATTCATAGCATGTACCTTTTAATGTCAAATTTATTCTATATTGTATATTGTTTTTGACCTTTCTTATACTTATTATGATAAGTCATATAGATGAATAAAGTTTATTATTATTATTATTATTATTTTATTTTCCATCCTTCTCCGTACATTATATACTTTCTTCTCTCGTCGTTCCTCCAGTATACATCAGGCTGTTCGTTTTTCGAGTGCCACTATGGCGATCCCGCTTATATTAAGAGAAACGAAGTCGGTTAAGTTGAGGCAAAGTTGCGCATTTTTATGCTGAATTACAATCTGAAAAGAAATTTGAAATATTTCCAATAATTTTGAAAATATCGAAAAAAAAGAAAATTTCTGATTTTTGTTTTTAATTTTTTGCCGATAAACTAATCAGATTAAACATTTTTAACTAAAACATTATTGAAACACTTTTTCATGGAAAATTTAAATATAACATCACTTTTCTAATTATTTTTAACATGGCGGAGAAACATCTGTCAACTTAATTTTTTCTCATAAACGCCATTTTGTATTTTAATATTTCTAGATGACGTATTTTTTTCTTTACAACGATGTATCACACTTGCTAGTCCAGTATCACATTTTTGCCAAAAATCTATTTTTTTAATTTTTGCAAGCATTGCTATGGGAAAAAACAAGGTTCTTTTGTTTTCAACAAAATTATGACATTTTGATCCGTTTGTTTGGTCGCGGCGTTGGAATTAAATTAGTTGTGTTTGATTTTCAACTGATCAACACGCAACAGAATTCGTTTTGCAAGAAAATTGTAATTCAAATCAGAACAAATACAAAAGAAATAGGTAATAGGCGTGCATCGCCATTATTAGCAATGACGTAGTTGCGGAACATTTCCGACAAGTATTCCCCAACCCGTCTAGCATTATGGGGCGGTGCGCCATCTTGTTGGAACCAGATAGTGTTCAAACGCTGAAGAGGAACATTGTTATCCATAAAATCTGTGAGAAATGTCCTCAGGAAATTTAGGTACCTATCAGCATTTAAATTATCCTTGTAGATGTAAGGACCTATTATTCTATTGCCCAATAAACCGACCCAAACGTTAAGCCCAAACCGTATTTGCGGTCGCCGTTCTTGAAATTGATGGAGATTTTCAATTGACCAGTAATGTTCATTGTGGCGATTAAACATTTCTGCATTGGTGAACTTACATTCATCAGACCATATCACATTGTTAACAAAGTTTGAGTTGTCCTGAATTTAATTATTTATAAAGGTACAAATAGCTATCCGTCGTTCACGATCTTTGGGATGAAGCGTTTGTGAAACATGAATTGCCCAAGACAGATATTTGTGTTTTTTAAGGTTCTCCAAACAACCTGACGTGACGGCAAATTTAGCTGGGTTGGAATTTCTCTTGAGAAGACAGATGGATTGTCTTGCACTTAATTAAAAATTAAATGATGAACAATTTTGGTATTTGTAGACATGCAAAAGTTTTACCGCCTCTGCAAAATTTCTTGCTCATGTTCATTAGACCTATCGCAATATTCTTGTCTATTTTTTATAAATGACCCATATTGGCTCATGTTTCTATGCAGCAAAGAAAAATATCTCAAACTGGGTTGTTGTCGCTCTGGATAACGCTGCAAATACGTTGCTGCAGTTATGTGGGCATATCGATGCGAAGTGTAATAAATTTGTATCATATCTTTTTGTTCTTCACAAGCTTAAATAGTAAGGCATAAAATATTATCAAAGTGTCATAATTTAATTGAAAACAAAAGAACGTTGGTTTCTAAATAGCACTGCTTGCAAAAAATGAAAAATTGGATTTTTGGCAAAAATGTGATACTGGACTACTAAGTGTGATACATCGTTGTAAAGACTTTCCATAAAAAAGTGTCTGAATAATGTCTTGGTTGGAAATGTCTAATCTGATTAGTTCATCGGCAAAAAATTAAAAACAAAAATCAGAAATTTTTAATTTTTTTTTTTGATATTTTCAACATTATTGGAGATCTTTTAAATTTCTTTTCAGAATGTAATTCAGCATAAAAATGCGCAACTTTGCCCTAATTTAACCGACTTCGTATCTCTTAAGATAAGCCAGATCCCCATAGTGGCACTCGAAAAACAGATAGCCTGTATATTAGCATTATCTGAATTTTTACATTTAAACTCTTATTGTTTTTTTTTTATTTAACTTTTTGATACATATTCAGGAGTTTGTTCTGTAATTATTCCTTTTCATCTTTTATTATACTTTCTTTCTTTTATCTTTGCCCCTCTTTCCTGTTCTGAGTATCCTTATCTCTGGTTATTATTTTCTCTTCTCTACTTTTTCTTTCCATTCTTGTCATTTTCACCTCTTCTCTCGCAAACCTCTGCATTCATAATTACATTCTTCTTTCTTCTTTTGTTTCTTTACCTCTCTCCGTTGTTGTGATTTCTCCGATTTTTATGTTTTTTCGTATCCCCTATCGTGTTTATTTTTAATAAATGAGCATAAAAAATTGAAGTGAACGTTTTGATTATTTGCTTCAATTAGGAAACGCCCTAATTTTATCAAAATAAATACGAATACCTGCTACAAAGTAGTAGTTAGTTGATAGGATCCATTACTGCACTCTATTTCGCATCAATAGATTACTTATCACAAAGTTGTCATTGCAACATCGGAATAGAAAAAAAGTATTTTTAGAAGTTTTTCAATATTATTTTTTATTAACCCAAAAAATTAATAATTTTTTTTTAAAGAGAGTAATTATTATCATGTATTTTATCATTGTGTTATATGTAGTATGTATAATCATCTACTAAATTACAAAGTAATGAGATCTTAACTAGTAATACTATGTCATTATCAATAATTAAACATCTAATTAAATTTCCAGTTTGTTTATAAGTACCTATGTTGGTCTTATAATTGTTTACTTAAGTTTTGAAATATATTATACTCTAAATATTTATTAACCAAAGTCATATTAAACCATTTATTGTAATTTACGTTTGTAAAAAGAAGAATTTAACTTTATTTATTCAAACAAAATTCAAATAAATTTTAGTTGCCTTGACTAAGACATATCTGTATGCAATATTTTATTTAAATTCTCATTTTTATGTAAATAAACATTTCAATATTGGACGTGTTAATAAAAGTCATTGATGTACGCATCTTATCTAAACATAATCAAAGGTGAAGGACTGTTTTGTAGTCGTTTTAAATTTCCTCTTTAATCAAATATGGATAAACAACGATGAATACGTTTTAATTAGTGAGAAATTTAATTGCAAATGAGAGACTGATTCTCAATCTCAAGATGTTTTAATAATACGTGGTACTTAAATGTGAAACAAAATTTTACAAACTTTCATTTTCTCTTAGACGTTAGGTGTCTGTCTGCTCTAATAAATAAAAATAATTTACGTTTTAATGCAGGCACGTGCGTATATTATAGTAAGAGAAATCTGATAGACAACCACCAATGCATAACTGATTTAAGCTACAATATAGGTAGGTATATAAAATTGTTTCTCGTTTTCTACATTTTCTGTGACCAGAAATGCACACATGTATTCTAAGTTTTGGAAGTGTAGAATTTTTACAATAACAAAATGAAAATGTTGTATTTTTATACATTACATAAAATTATTTTGTTGTATTTACATTGAAATGTATGTATCTAGCTTTAATTAAAAGTTTTAGCTTTTAATGGAATTGTGACCTTTCAACCTAGCGACTGATAAGCAGTGGCAGTTTAAGAAGAACTACTGATTTGGATGCGAGATTGGATGTGTATTCTCTCTTATATGAAATAAGCTTTCCATCCTTACTATCGCTTTTATCACTAACATTTCTTGCTGCAATTTTTGTTTGTTTTATTTTAGTCTGTCAATTTTTATAATATGATTCTGGAGAGGGCTCCGATGTGGAATTTATTAAGCCCTATTTTCATATTTTTCTCGTAGCTCCTGACTGTATAGCAACGAAAAAGGGCAAAGTACAAGTTATGGGCGCATTAACGAAACATTTCGTGTAATGGAGAGAATCTTATAAGAAAAATTTCCAAATGAGTCCTTAGAACTACACAAGCAGACCTCGGAAATTGTACGGAAATTATCTACCAAACTGTTGGCCAGTAAATGGACAATGAGATTAGAAACATGGAATGTGGAAAGAAAAGGATGTATAATAAAACAATTAACATTCTTTATCTATCGGAGACTATGATAAAAAAAATGATAGCGAGATATTGGAAAATTACAATCATCATTGGTCTGGTGTTCCCGAATCAAAACAAGCAAAAAACGGAGAACTTCTTATGTCATCACATTGAAAATTACAATGGTGGAGAACAGTCAACAGAAATATTAAATTTTTTTAACACAATAAATAATACGGAAAGTCGTTTGACAACTTACCATTAAAAGTTGAGGCATTATAAAAAAAAAAAAGAATAAAATAGTGAAGAACCATTTACATTTTTGGGGTACAATCATAGCATATATCTCGGTGCAAAGGCTAAGACTAGGTTGTAGCCTTTCACTCTAATTTAATATAGAGGGTGATTTATACCACAAGGCGAAAAATGAAAATATGTGTTCACAGTTTGATTCTAAGCAAAGAATGCGAAATAATTTTTTTTTCAATCGGCCTTTGTTTTCGAGATATCTAGATACCAACTTTTGAAATATACGATTTTAAGTTTTACAAAAATCTAATATAGAGTGCTTTGAAACAATAACTTATTTATTAGTTATTGACAGTTTCACATTTGGGTAGTGTTTGTAATTGTTAGTTTTAAAAATTTAGTCCAGAATGCAGTTAAGCAACTTGAAGTTGAAGAAAATCAACAAGACTTTGCTGCAGTTTATAACTCAGTGGTTTTACGTTGCCAGGCTTGCATCGCAGCTGGCGGTGTACTTTTCGAACATACTTTGTAAGTTAAGGTATTGGTTCTTCTTTGTGTTACAGTTACAAGGTTTTTAAATAAAGTTTTAATATTGCCTACTATTATTTTTGTGTGAAACTAGGTCTTTTAAAAGTTTGAACCTCGATATCTCGAAAACAAAGGTCGGTTGGGAAAAAAAATGATTTCGCATTTTTTGCTTAGAATCAAACTGTGAACACATATTTTCATTTTTTGCCTCGTGGTATAAATCACCCTGTATATTTAGAAGTTAAAAATAACATTGTGTGAACTTTGTTTTTTTTAAATAATTATTTATTTATGGTTCTCAAGGGGCAACTTTTACTAAAGGATGTAATGAATCATAAACAGTAAAGGTGCTTTGATCACCTATTTGGGGCACAACTGGGTAACTTCCAAATTGATCATACATAGCTTCCGTCTGGACTAACGGGATGGGGATCTTTTCAGGAGTAGGATCATAAAACAAGAACAACAAGATTACCGCCTACTGTTACTTAGAAATACAGGAGGAGGTAGAAGCTCAACCTGCTTCTACACTCCCTTTCCATGAACTTCTCCATCACCTACCTAATTACCTAATTTATTACACTAATATCTTTCTAAATCTCTTCACCTACCCTTACCTAGTCCCTGTCTACCTAAATATCTTAAAAACTATAAACCTATAATTACTCTACTTATCCATGATTATGGTAACCAGCACATCCGGCCATGGCCTGCAAGCGCTTCTACTAATTGAGACTAGAGCATCCGGCATGTAGCCTGCAAGCTCATCTCAACAATGCACATCCGGCGTTTAGCCTGCAGGTGCTTCAATTAACTCAGACTGTGATGTATGTACTTGAGACACAGCCGAAAAGAGGCAGAGAAAGCACGAAATGTTAAAGGAGGTCACTTCAATGTAATCCGTCTTAATGTACGCTCAATAAACGTTTGTAAGTTTATTAATTATTCTTTTTCTTGGGTTATCTACAAGAGTAGATACACCACACAGACTAGAGCATCCGGCATGTAGCCTGCAAGCTCATTTTGTATTACACAAGACCCCCAAAACCATTTCACTGTATAATCTTTAATTTTTATATGGCACATATATTTATTTTGACGCTGAATAAACCAATAGCGCAGCACTCCTAAGAACTCGAATTAAGAAACTGTAAGCAACATGTAACGACTAGGGACTTCATAAGAGTACAACAGAAACTGAATGCTTGGTGATTTGATTACGTAAATGTAAGATTTAAAGTAAAAGTTAAAGATGATATAAATATTCAGCAAGCTGACCATTATAAATATTTGGAGACAGAAGTATAAGTAAGGTTTGGATGACCATCATTCTCAAAAATAAAAGCAAATAATAAAACATTAGAAAATGTGGGTTGTGCCCATTAGGAAAGCAATTAAAGAAAACAGTGGCAGTTATGAAATTTGATCGATTGAAATAAAGTGCGACATTTTCAAAATCCGCAATACATCAGTTAGGCGAACGAATGGACGACACGGATGTAATTATAGACGTATTTGAAAGTTTAAGATGGTTAAGCCACCTATTAAAGATGCTATTAGCGGCCAAAAAAGATTCTGAATTGGAATTTAAATTTAACAAATTTTGTCAGTACACATACGAGGGTCGTCTCAGAAGTACCTAGCCTAACGGATAGATGGCGCTACTAGGTTGAAAACACAGAGCACGTTCGACAACACGCATCTTAGCAAGTATACATGCAAGTGTGAGCAGGTTCGGTCGTTTAGTATTTGAACAGTAGCGATTCTCAGTGTACGTGTTTAGCGTATTCATAAAAATGGAAAAAATTGGCCATCGTTACATGATAGATGGTACTTTGGGAGAGTCTGCTCCATCATTTGCGACTATAAAATATTGGGTGGCTGAATTTAAACGAGGTCGAAAGAGTTGCGAAGATGAACATCGCAGTCCACAAAATAGTATTCGATGACCGCCGATTAAAAGTACGTGAGATATCAGACATGGTAAGCATTTCAAAAAGTGCGGTACATCGCATTTTGGCCGAAAATTTGAAAATGAAAAAGCTATGCGCGAGATGGGTGCCGCGTTTGCTAACGGCAGAGCAAAAACAGCGTCATGAAGATGTTTTAAATCAGTGTTTATCGATGTTTCGCAAAAATAAAACCGAATTTTTGCGCCGATTCGTCACAATGGATGAAACTTGGGTCCACCACTATACGCCTGAGACCAAGGAACAATCAAAACAGTGGACTGGGAAAGGAGAATCAGCTCCGAAGAAAGCGAAGATTGTTCCATCTGCAGGCAAAGTCATGGCGTCAATTTTTTGGGATGCAAAGGGCATTATCTTCATTGATTATCTTCCACTAGGAAAAACAATCAACGGCCAATATTACGCGAACTTATTGCAACGTTTGAGCGAAGAATAAAAAAAAACAACCCCATTTGGCAAAAAAAAGTCCTGTTCCATCATGACAATGCTCCCTGTCACACGTCCGTTGTCGCGATGGCCAAAATCAACGAGTTGAAGTTTGAACTGCTACCCCACGCACCTTACTCTCCAGATATGGTACCCTCAGACTATTTTCTTTCCAAACCTCAAAAATGGTTGGGTGGTCAAAGATTTTCGAATAATGAAGAAGTGAAAGCGGCGGTTGATGGCTATTTTGCGGAGCTTGACATATCGTACTACAAGCAAGAGATCGAAGCATTCGAACATCGCTGGACTAAGTGGATAGAGTTGAAAGGAAACTATGTAGAGAAATAAAACCGATTTTTGCCAAAATTTTTGTTTTTTCATTGTTAGGCTAGGTACTTCTGGGACGACCCTCGTTCTATATCTCACCAAATGAAATCGTTTAGGAAGAGATTTTGTAATCATGTTAATCATCTTTATAGGGTACGATGGCATATAATTATTTATTTATTTATTTAATCGTATGGTACATTTTAAATATTTTATTGTGATGTACGTGTTATGTATGGTACCCCAGAAGATCAGTATAAACCTGTACAGGGTGTCATATTTTCGATGTAATTGGGGGGTTTCAGGTATTTCGCGAATTGATAGGGACAAACCGTGGTCGGGACCCTTGGCCCGATTTTTGAGATAAATTCAATAGCCTAAACAGCACTTCGATATCTCGACCCGTTTGGGAGATACAGAGTGTTTTGCGTTTTATGCCGTTTTCTTTAAAGCTTCATAACTTTTTTGTTTGTGAAAATTTTTTATTTTAACCAAAACATTTTTTATCTATTTTTTATATGCAATTCAATGGCGTACTCAAATATTATTTTAGCTTAATTCGTTTTTGAGTTACAAACTAGGCATACATTTTTTAAATGGAAACCATAGTTGGCTATGACTTCATTGATTAGAGTTTTTTTTTAGCTTTCTGAAAATATATGGTTTCATATATTTATCTCGCCAAATAAGGAAATTATAAACGATTTTTGGAAAAACACCTCTTGATCAAAGTCACCTATGAACTTTTGTTTACTGCGCGCATTTGTTGCTAGTTTTTTGATACTTCAAGCAGTTGTTTCTTATAAATAAATGGCCAAAAAGTTATTAATTTCAACAATTAATTATTATTTTAAGCAAAGCTTTAAAATATTAAATCTAATCACATCTATGTATGTTTCGGCCATTTATTTATAAGAAACAACTGCGTGAAGTGTCAAAAAACTAGCAAAAAATGCGCGAAGGTAAACAAAAGTTCATAGGTGACTTTGATCAAGAGGTATTTTTCCAAAAATCGTTTATAATTTTCTTATTTGGCGAGATAAATATATGAAACCATATATTTTCAGAAAGCTAAAAAACTCTAATCAATGAAGTCATAGCCAACTATAGTTTCAATTTAAAAAATGCATGTTTAGTCTGTAACTCGAAAACGAATTAGCTAGAATAAATTCGAGTACGCCATTAAATTGCGTATAAAATGCACAAAAATGTTTTGGTTAAAATAAAATATATTTACAAACAAAAAGTTATGAAGCTTTAAAGAAAACGGCATAAAACGCAAAACATTCTGTATCTCCCAAATGAGTCGAGATATCAAAGTGCTGTTTAGACCATTGAATTTGTATCAAAAATCGGACAATTACATCGAAATAGGACACACTGTACAGTGTGGTGACGAAACCGTGTGCAATTGTGGATTGGTTCGTCTTGGCAAAGCATTTACTTCAAGGTTTAGGAAAACCACTAAAACTTAAACATGCCAACCCTTACCCACCCTAGTATTCACTTGTAATAATATTAATTAAGTGTGTAATGTGATTGTGTTTTGTAAAATTGTGTTGTACATTTTTCCTAATTATTCGGGAGGGTCTGGATGACCAGGTCCGGAAACCAAAGTGGTGATTCTCAGGAACAACATGTTTTTCTTGTTGACCATGAAGTACTGTAAGGTACTGATCACCTTCCATATTTTAATAATTATAGTTATAATTTACATAGTGTCCAAAAAGTGTTGCTTTAAGATCATATATCTTAGTTTTTAAAATTTTTGCTTTTTTCATAAATTTGGACTCTCTTTACAAGCTCCCTGTTGAAAATCACGCAGAAACCAATAAAAAAAATCTAATGGTTTCTTATGGTTTCAATAAAGACTTTTCTCCGGGAAATTTCCAGCTGTAACAGGCAATTGGTTGTTATTCGCAATATCGTCATCAAATTGATGACTTTAAATGCGAAACAATCGTCCTGATTTACCAGTCAAGTGTTTCTTGTACAGTAGCACACACGCAGAAAGAACACCTAATGTATACATTTTGGTCTTATTATGAGCTTATCAGACATGTATTCTTAAGTGCGGTATACAACTGTACAAGAAGGCGGTTGGTCTTTTAAACTCTCGTGGAGCAATGAACTATAGTAAAATATGTCGTGTATAAAGAACAGGAAAATAATAGTATAACTAAGAAATGCAAATGATTGTTATTTGCAATATTGTCAACGAAGTGATAAGTTCATATGCAAAACATTCGTCCTGATTTACAAACCAAGTGTTTCTTGTACTATGACACACACGCACGAAAGAATAGCAATCAATTTACTGTTACAGTGAACTGTTGGCGTTTGTTAGTTATACTATTATTATTTACGTGTACTTTATACACGAGACGTCATTAAGACACATATTTCACTTATTGAACACTAACTTTTATTGCGAATTGGCTTTGTTAATTTAGTACAGCTACAACTTTGGAAAAATGTTGAGATATTCCATCAGCGATGATAAAACCCTCGCTAACTGCTCGTTTGGGATGGGACAACTTGCCGACGACATTTCGACGTCAGGACAACTGGTGTAAAAAGTAGCCGGCGGAATAACTACCTTAAAAAGTGTTTACTTTATACTTTATGCAACGGTTTTCCAAACCGAAAATTTTGACACACCTTGTTTTACTTTTTCCGATGAATTAGAGATAGCACATCATAAATGATTTGTTCTAAAGCCAACCGGCAGGTCGGCCGTCCGTCCATATATAAACAAGATATCTAAAAATTCGCTAGTTCCATGAAATTTGGCATAAGGTATCATACATATAAAACCAAAAATCTGATTAATTTTTGCCATAATCTACCTAAACAAAAGGGTACTTAACCTATATAGATTTTCGGATTACTGCAATTCATGAGTGTTACATAAGTGCATAATTCATCGCGCCAAAGAAGAAAGATTTTTTAATTTTTGTAATGTTTCCAAACATATTCATTTCACACATTTTTTTCTTCAAACATAAGTTATTTGTAAGTGTGTCTAACGACATCTCGTGTAAAAGGGACACGTAACAAAATAAGTAATGCCAACAGATAACTGTAACGACGATTGAATGTTTAAATGCAAATCGTTATCTAAGCAATAACTTAGAATGCAATAACACTCGTCTCGATAAAGCCAAGTATTTCGGTACAGTAGCATACACACACGAAAGAACACCTGATGCGCATTTCGCTCTTATTATGAGCTCATCAGAGGTGTGTACTTAAGTGCGGTATACAACTGTACAAGGAGGCGGTTGGTCTTTTAAACTCTTGTAGAGCAATAAACATAAGTGAAATGTGTGTATAACGGCATCTCGTGTAAAAAGGACACGTTATTTGTAATGCAATTATACACAACTTACCTAGATACGACAATCATGTGACACCTATTGTTATAACGAAGTTATTGTAAAGTTATTGTAAACTGTATTATGTATCTACAACTTGTATCTTAAGACATTTTTTCTTAGCAATTATTTTTTTTTCTTTTTCGAAAAAAAATTTCAAAGCACCTTGTAGTAGATCATCGACCTCTTTCAAATTAAAAAAATATGGAGATGCCAATAATGACATTAGAAGGCTAGTCAAAAATTTTCTAAACCTACACTTTGTAGACTTCCTTAGAAGTTTATCCCACAATTACGACATATAATGCAAAATGTAAACAACTTAAAAATAAACTTTTCTCACTTTTGATTGTTTAAAAATCCTCTTTCTTTTAAATGTGTTTGAAAACAAAATCTATACACATAAAATCGTGTCCCGGTTTGTCTGTCTGTCTGTCTGTCTGTTCGTCTTCTCCTCCGAAACCACTGAACCGATTTCGGAGATTGATACGTCAAATTGTTTAGGAGGTCCAGGCGCTGATCTTAGGCAGAGTCGCAAATTGACCTGATCTTTGACCTCTGACCTGGAGCGGTAACATCACGTCTTTAATTTCAGGTTTGTCTAAATTAGGCCCATTTTCAAATGGGTTTGGTTACTAGTTTAAAATAATAATCATAATAATTATACTAATAAAATGATTAAAAATAATTCCAAAATTGGCAAACTAACTTGTTTTAATCCGGTAACAGGTCAAACAAAATCAGACGTTTTACGAAAAAATTGTTCAGTCAGTTAAAACTCAAACAAACCCAACTCGATTGTGAAACAAAACTTGATAAGTAGATTGACACATTCAAACAAAAAATTTCGGCTTTTGGAAAAAGGTACAAACGCCACAAAAAAACAATCAATTCCAAGCAAACCAAAGAGTTTTCTATAACAGTCTGAACGAAAGCAACACATCATCTAATTCATTTCAACCAAATTTGAAAATCAGATGTCAGCTCGGTAGTTAAACAAACCCAAAACTTTAAAGCTTTGGGCCTGATAAAATACAAAATTTCTGGCTCAAACGATTCACATCTTGTCACAACGCCCTGGCTCAACAATTCGATCGATTAATGGCCCAACCCTCAGAACCTCTGGAATAACTTACATGAAGCCTAAAAGTACCAAAACAGAAAATCCTCAAAATTATCGATCGATTCCATGCCTTTCCACTCTACAAAATTCTTACTTCTGTAATTACAAAAAAGATTTAGAATCATCTATCGGATAACCAAGTTCTCACCAAAAACGAAAAGGATGCAGGAGAGGTTCCCGATGCACCAAAGAGCAGCTTATCATAGACGCAACTCTTGTGGGTCAGCCCCATCACAAACACCGCCACATCTGCATAGCTTGAATTGACTACAAGAAAGCATTTGACTCTGCGCCTCACTCGTGGCTTATCTAAGTTTTATCATATACTAAATTGACACTAGTTTAATCTTGTTTCTGGAAGAATGCATGTTAAGGTGGCAAATCGTACTCAGCCTATCAACAGGCCAGCAAACAATCACCACAAATCCGATAGAAATCCGTAGAGGCATATTCCAAGGAAACAGCTTGAGTCTACTCTGGTTTTGCCTTACACTTAACTCACTCAGCAAACTTCGTTCAGGTTTTGGCTATAAACTTAAATCCAACAACAGCTACAAAATTTCACACCTGTTCTACATAGACGATCTCAAACTGTATAAAAATAAAAAACATTTTCAGAATTTACTCGAAATCACTCAAGATTTTAGTAAATCTATCTGGAATCGAGCTTTTAGACCATTCAAAAATTCCTTCACTCTCCACAGACAACTCATACAAGTATCTCGGAATGCACCAACTCCTTCAGATAAAAACAACAGAAATCAAGAAATCGATTCAGAATAGTTACACATCTAGAGTCTCAAGAACTTTAAATCCCAACTCAACTCGCTTAATAAATTCACAGCAATCAATCTATGGACGGACAGTGCTTACTTACTCTTTCGGTTTAATAAACTAGTTCCAAACAAATCTTGCAGCTCTAGACAGAAAAACACGTACACTTCACAAAATTTTCGTATGCACCACCCAAAATCTTCCGTTGATCGACTCTACCTTCCGAGAAAAAACATGGGGGTAGAGATATAATCAATCTACAAACACTCTGCAACATACAGATTCTAAATCTCAGTGGCTACTTCCGAAGCAAAAGTAATAGTCCAATTTATTTGGCCACTACACAGTCGGATCTAAAATACACCCCACTAAATCTTGGTAACGTAAACCTGCCAGAAATCAAAATACGAGAGAGACAGGAAATCTGGAACCAGAAGTTACTCCACGGTAGGTTCGTCAAATCTCTGCAACAAAACACGTTGATGCTGATGTGTCACTTTGGTGGCTCAGAGCCCATTACCTATAAGGTGAGACTGAAAGTTTCATGACTAAGTAATCCACATAAACAATTACTCCAAATACATTATAGGCGGATGTGTTCACACCCAGGTGAAACAATTCATCATATCTCTTCGGCTTGGCCAATTCTTTCAAACACAAAATAACTCAACACACATAACCAGGCAGCAAAAATCCTCTACCAACAGTTTGCCCTAAATTCTAATCTGGCCACATCAACAGTCCCGTACTACAATTGCACTTCGAACCACCCCGTTCTTGAAAACAGTTAATTCAAGCTCTACTGGGACAGACCAATCACCACAGACCAAACAATCACATGCAACAGATCACACATCGTCTTGTTGAACGAGTCCTAGAAAACAGCATTTCTAATATACACTTTGATCTAGCTAGACGAAAACCTCATCAAAGTGGAGAAGGAAAAAATCTGAAAGTACACCGATCTCACTTACGAAATTTCAGGCATGTGGCACATAAAAACAATTAAAGTTATTCCTATTATTCTGATCACAAATATTTCGATAAACATTAGGAAATACTTGCAGCAACTTAACGTACACCCTTCACTACAGTGTAACTCCCAAAAAGCTACCATTCTAGAAACATGCCGGGTTGTTTCAATATTCCTTAATATCAAGAAATAAGATACTAAAGTTATATAACCTTCATGCTGTTTGGTTTACTAATAGGCCCACGGCATGATTGTAAGCACCGTTAAATACGAGTAAAAACGAGAAAATATTTTATTCACCCCTTGCTCAGGGCTTGCACACGTCTGGTATTAATAACACTTACAGTACTACATACGAGTAGTATAATCACAAACACAACTATAGCACATCATATGGCGAGTTGTCCTAACACGAGAAGTCCTGACGAAGATGATCGACGATAAAATGGCGAGTTGTCACGAACCCCTGCGCTTTAATTAGAAGCACGCACAATAAAAACAAGTTCACGTTTACATGACAACCACTAAAACGTAAGATTTCGCATTACAGAATCAAAAACAATTGTTTGGTATGAGTAATGATGATGACTTGGTGTGGAACATTAAAAGAAGAAAATCTTGCTCTTGGACACCTTGACTCTAATGCAACAAGATTCCATTCAGTTTTCGATGAAATCATGCAAGTGTAATTAAATCTAGTAAATGAAGTAAAATGATCTCTTCATATTACGGATACAGAAGAAATACTGTTTTCTTATTACATGACAAGTTTCTAGAAAACCAATTCACAGTGTTAGAACCACCATAGTTTATATCTCTGGTGTGTGTATTTTTGTTTTGAAATGGTAATACTAGGAAAGTTTAAAATTATTATCAAATATAATTTTCGGCTAAACAAAACGCTACCAATATTATTTATTTTAGGTACCTAAAGTTTTATAGAAGACAAAATTTGCACAAAGATTGATTTAGAATGGATGTTAACTCACAGTTTGAAAAAAAAATCAAGAAGAAGACTACGCACACAGCAGAACTAGTAGTAATGATTGACAGACAGAATACACACAATTTTATTTTAATAAAGTCGCCATTCTTTAAAAAACTATCTCGTTTTTTCAAAACCATATCTTGGAGAATTTCAGCTAGACCATGGTTGCTTTAAAAATCTATTAAATTACCTATTAAAAGTAGAGTTAACCAAGGTTAAAGAACTGTTTCCCATACTCTTCTAATAGATTCTCGAATAAATATATAGAATAACGAGTTAGGTAAAAGTAGTAACTTTTGCTGAATACCATATACCATTTAAAAATATAAAATAGGCAACTAACCATAAAGTAAACAGGAACATTTTTTGCCAAAATAGAGTCAATAATTTCTTTTGGAAAAACTAAACTAAACTGTAGTTCATTAATATAAATATGATACCATATGAACAATTGATAGTTTTAAATAACTAAGAATGGATTAACTTGAGGTTAGTTAGACAAAAAAGGATAACAAATAAAATGGATTTAGCTTGTCAACCAACAATAATTCCACGCAAGAGCTCAACTAATTATTTTCTCTATTTTTCCTCTTCGTATTAAATTTTCATCGTTATCTAGAATATACAATCTTCTCATAATTATTTTACTTCCTCTGATAATTATTTTGTATTTTAACGTTTTATTTTTGTTGCTCTTTACTTTTCTTCTTTGTTAATTAAATATTTTTGTGCTGCAGCTTCTTTTTTTTTCACGTTCTCTATAGAGTCATTCTTCTACTTTTTTCGGGTACATTTATTTGCTACTTGCTTTTTTTTCAGTTAACCAAAATCAGTGTCTGTTAAGTTCTTACTTTTTTAATGGTATCGCAGAATTAGCTTAGATTAGGATACGATTTAATTAATTTGTTTCGTCATTACTTGGTATCGTCATGTACTCTTATCTTTGTATTTAAAGTGTGGAATCATTATTTTTATTTGCGGGAACGCCGCAAACCGTTCGTGGAACAATCAGGACTTGCGAATCTGTTCTAAAATTCGTACGTAGCACCGTCCAAATTAATGTTCCGATTGCCGTTCGGTTCGTTGTTCGGTTTGTTCCTCGGTTTGTTGTTCAGGTGTGTACGAAGCTTTACAATAAGCATATTAATATGAACTATATCTTATGAAAGGAGAGTTATGTAACTATAATTAACGACTTAACGTTACGTTAGTAGATTCCATTTACTATTTACACATATTTTCTTGGAACATTCGATAATTAACTATCGGGATATGATGACCCTATACTTCGCAGGTTGTGCGCAACTGGATACAAGCAAATAACTTGGAGCTGTTACCCTGGCCAGCAAAAAGCCCAGATTTTAACATTATCGAAAATGTTTGGGCTCGAATACTTGCTGTTATCCGAAGACAACAAGGGCCAAATTTTATACCAGTAAACCGTAATGCACTAATTGCAGCCATTGATACCGCATGGGAAACGATTAATATTAATTATATTGATACCTTGATAGCGTCAATGAGCAGACGCCTCCAAGAATGTATCAATAATAATGGAGGTCACACCCATTATTGATTTCTTATATTTATTTATATAGTAATACCTTTATTTAAAAAAAACGTTTTCATTTAATTTTAAACTATAACTTGGTATCTTAATTATAATTATGTAATAAATTCTTGTCAAAAACTAAATATATACGTTGACAATAAGAATTGCCTTAGTTTTTATTTTCACTTTTTATATTAACTACAGAAAAAATGAAACGTCATAAAATATACATTTTGTAAGGACTAAATATTATGAATAGAGAGTTTAATGATTTTTTTAATAACTTACAATAATTAGTAGGTTAGATTTATTTAAAAATAAGTAATAATCAGTCAACCCAAATAACCATGTTTAGTTTTTGATTTAATTTAAAAGTTATTGCTTGTAGACGTTTTTAAATCAAAATTATTTCTAATTTTATTTTGTAAACATTTCCTAAACAAAATTTTGATTCGATAATTAATCGAGCTATGGTGTTTAATTAGCGATACCTTCAAATATATTCTTTAAAGAAAAAATTAAGTAAGCAACGTAAATTACCTATTTTCTAAAACGTGCTTAGTGTAATGATTCATTCTACAGTCCTTCTATAAGATAACCCCTGCTGAGACTACCTGCTGTTAGAATTGTAAATGATACCCTTAAGCCCGCTTCACAATGTGCAAACTTTTGTTTACAGAAATTGTGGTGTCCAAGTTTTAAATTTCATGAGTGTACGTTTCAATTTAATGTAAATTATACCAATCGATAGGCCTTAAAGAGAGGAATCTAGCGGTCTAAAACGTTGCCATTTGCACCGATCTCGATGAGTAGATGATTTTTCACTTTGTTCCATTTTAAAGTTGTTATGAAAACATGTAATTTTTGAAAGAAAAAAAATTGTAACAACTGTAACCTACCAACCAACACTGTTCACCACCGATCACATGAATGACCCCAAATCACAAAAATTTTTAAAGAAAAAAATGAAAACATGTAATTTTTTTAATGTTCCCGTATACTATTACGATAATTTAATTCATAACTTTTTAAGGTTCTTTTAAGATTCGTCGCAGAGTGCGTGTTGTGTAAGCTGCTGTCAAGGTCATCGAAACCGGAAAGTTATTATATGATTCATTTAATGAGCTTATCGATAACAACCGCCACCTTCACATATTTTGTGTCCTTCGATTTCACACTTTGCCCTCCTCCGCGTTGTTTCTTTAGATATGAACATTGGGTTGTCTAAAAAGATTATCTCCAGCACCTAAAAAACTAAAAAAAATTTTAGCTTTACATACTGTTGGTGAATCTTCCAACACAAACAATATTTACACTATTAGCTTGATTTCGTCAGGTTGTGTAAAGAAACTTGTGCAATGAAAACAGCATAACATACGCACACTTTACAAAGCTTGAAAAGTACTGCAACTGAATTATTTGGAGTTTATTGGCAAAAGACAAAATTAGTTTTATTGTTTTTCATAACATTTTTTTTTGTAATGATAAGGCCGTTCTTTTATATCTAATTGCAACTTTCCTTGTTGTCGTAAAATCAAAAGCTTTTCTCTTATCTTCTGCGCTGGAAGAAGTAACCGTCAACGCCACCAATATTCTCGTTACCGTTCCAAATTAAGGTAAACAGTCTTGATATTTTTCCCTCCCTTAAACTTTACTGATTTGAACTATTTTACAACCAGAGACTGTTTCAGCTTTTGTTGCACAACTAGGAGTGAGTTGTTTCCCTACCTGTCATTAAGCCTCACCACAATCCAGCTTTATAATTACCAATGATAGTTGCTGTGCTCGAAGAGTGTACTGTGGAAGAGCAACGAGCACGTTGTGCCGTTCTTCTGGGTAAAAGGTCTTTCTTCAAAAGATATCCATAAGAAAATGTCTTCTGTTTACGGTAAAAAATGTTTATCGCGTTAAGCCTTGTATAACTGAGTCGAGAAATTCTGCCGAGGGCGCTCAAAAGTTGTTGACGATCAGCGAAGTGAAAAGTGACTGCCCCGTTCATATTGCAACAGATGCAACACTTCGACGGGTGGAAGAGATGATTTGAACTGACAGGCGGGTAACAATAGACTGTATAGCAACTGCAATATAGGGTGTTCTTATGGTTCAGCCTACGAACTGATGCACGATCGTTTGAATTTTCGAAAAGTTTGCTCATACAGTGGGAACCTAGACAACTGATCAGAAAACACAGAAGAATTCGAATGGGCTTGTCCTTGCAACACTTTTCTCGATACACAATGTAAGGAGAGAACATGCTTGAAAGGATTGTTACTAGTGTTGAGTCAAGAGTACACCACTACCAACCCCAAACAAAGCGTGCTTCAATGCAATGGCTGCTGAATCATACCATAGAATTTGTTGCTGCTTTGGGATGCAATTCGACGAAAACGTTCAAGCCTACTGGTGAGAAGAATATTGCTGCAACACGACAATGCCATGCCACATTCGACTCACTTGACCCAGGCGAGAACTGCAGAACTGGGTCAGAACTTTTTGTACATTCGGCTTACAGTCCCGACAAAGAGGTACGAACGTGGTTCAGACGCCAGCCCAAATACTTTTATGCAGCAGGGATTGGGGCATTGATTTGGAAAACCTTTTAGTTTCAACAATGAACCCCAATTATTTCACACTACAAAGCTAAAGTTTTAGATATATTACGTGACCTGTAATACTTACAAAAAATGGAAATACTAAGAACATAATATAAATATTATTTTACAAAAATACTTCAAAAATATATAATTGTTGAAAAAATTAAAAACAAGACAGTGCATTTTGATCTCGATTAATAACATTTGGGCAAAAAAAATTTGAACGTTAGCTTTTCTCCATAAATTAGTCTATTTGAGTCTACTCAACACAGAATTTTTAAAGTTGTTATAGATGCCAATGTTATAATCTGTAAACAGTACTCAATCTTGGCACATATTGCACTAAACCCATTGTTCACCTTTTCTCGAGTTTCCGAATGTGTCACCGCAAACAAGGCAAGATTTATTTTCTTCGAGAGGGTCTATCATCGGGGGGTTGGGCTTTCTTGAATTAATTAATTTTGGATTGCTAATTTTTCTTAGAGTCGTCATTGTTTCAGGTAACTTGTTTTTTAACAATTTTGTATTGATTTGGTATCGTACATTTCTGAGTGATTCCTTAACAGATGTTGACATCAGGATTTCCGACTTCTGATTTTTCCTCCATTCTTAGGTTTCCTTTTTGTGTATTTTTGGCAAAGGTTTTAGGGCATATATATATAGTTTTATTTAAAACAACTGACCGACATTTTCGGTTTGCCATAGACACAGTATATCTTAAACATAATTAAATTATTAAACTATATTAATAACTAATTAATTTAAACTAAATTAAAGAAAATTAATTAATGTTAAGCTTCTGACTATATAAATGATGACCCAATATAGCTGTCGATCTTCTTAAAATTTTGAGAACGATGTCTTTCTCTAACTTTTAATTTTTTACGAAAATCAATGAAAAATTTAGTAAGTATTCCTCTTGATCCAAACATTAAACCAATTACATCTATTTTCTTAACACAAAATTTTGATTTGTAGTAATTTTTAGTTTGATACTGAATTCGACAAAGAGCGTCCTTTATTGGAACACGATGGTGTCGGTGAACTTGGAAGAGTGCGATGGTCGGCAATGTTCTCGTTGATTTTATTCTCCTGCAAATTCTGTTCTGTGTCCATAATCTGAAATGAGCTGAAAATGATATCACTAAAAACGTGGATGTATCCGTCTCGTATGCCAATTTTTTGAAACCGCTTACTGCATTATTGGAACAAAAACGCTTTCCGGGATTGGACCGTGTCGAAAAGGTAACCGTAGTGGCCAAACCTTTGATTTGATTGCCAAATCTTCTTTTTTTTCAATAGTTAAAGCAGGGAGACTATACAAAATCATTAAGCATCGGAACAATTTCAATCGCGATCGTGGTTTCGAACTTTCACCGTTGTAGATTCCCATTGTTAACTCCACTCTCACCCTTATTTTAAACCAATTAAACGTCGAGGTTAACGACCCGTGACGCTACCTCTTCTTTATATACGGAGGTATTTCCCTAATTATTGAGACTTCTTTTAGTCTAGAATCGGGCGTGGTCACAAGTTGATTACCTGACTATCAGTTGTCTACCTTGAATTTTCTTTTATTTGTTTTAAGTATCTCGCCCTGATGAAGCCCCTTACAATAGGGGGGAAACGCTGGCAACTACGGTTAAGTTTTTGACACGGTCCAATCCCGAAAGGCGTTTTTGTTCCAATAATGACTCCGGCCGTGGAAACCTCAATTCTTACTGCATTGTTAGGGGTGGTGCTTTGCAAATAGGCGGATCTAAAGATTTCATCCAATTCATAAAAGGTAGATGTGGAGCAGAACGTTTCTTCTACCACTTATCTACAGCTCTCTCAAAATATGTAATAAATAGTCTATATACCGCTACATGTAAGGGTTGAAGTTTCGGGGTAGAGTGCGGGAGACCAAAAAGTATAACAATGTTATGTTCAGAAGCATATTCTATTACATCCAATAAACGATTAGAATAAGAGAGACGTTTGTCAATGATTAATAAACATTCTTGGTCGTCAGTAGGTCTACTGATTTTACAAAAAAATTGGTCCAGTGCAGGAAAATTTCCGTAGTGATCCAACCATTGTCGCTGACAAAAGCTATAGTTTCAGAAGAAATCCCAGTTACGTATATTGCATTTTTTTTTCTTTCTAGGAAAGATACATTTTCGAGCAGTAGCATAAGGCTGTTACTAACTGCCCTCGTTCCGTTGATAAAATGGAGCCTATGTGTTTTTTCTCTTTGACAAAACGACTTTTGGTGGTCTTTTTGCAGATGTTTAAATTCATGTTTCATTCACATTATAAATACTATCTGCTTCAATATTATGTCGTTCCGAATCATTTTTCAATTGTCAAAAAACGTGTAGTCTATTAAATCCCCCAGTGCGAGCAACATTGGTAGGCTCTGGAGTTAGAAGTCTTTATTCTGGATGCCTGTGGAATTCAAAAGCTAACTGCATAAACCTTTTGTTTTGTTAATCCATAAAAACCTTTACAAGCTGTTGCTCCATCTCTTCAGAGAATAAATATTGGTTTAAATCGGACCAGTTCTTTTTTGAAACACCTTTTCTTTACCAGTTCTTTTTGAAACACTTTTCCCTTTCCTTGTCGCACAGCCTCTCCTCGAAATGAACTTTGCTTTGTGCTTATTGCATCAGAACATGGGTCATTGCTTACCCCTGCCCATCCTCCCGCTCTGTCAGTTTGTTGTCACCATTTTCTAAAACCAATAGACATATTAAACTTAATAACGTGCAAAAGGAACCGACCAACATGTACTAACCGATCAAATTGAATTTTTATGTGGAGGTTAAAAACGTTTTTTAAGCATCTTTCAGTAGAATTAATTGGAATGTCGTACCCTTCCTTGTTTATAAATGATTGCAATTGACCTAAGCGGAAGCTTTTGTTCTGCTTCTCCATATTTCCTATTTTTATCATAAAATTTTAAAAATAATAACTTAGGTAGGTATCCCAAATTCTCATGCAGCAAACATTGCAGCCCTATGTTAACTACCAATCCTAAAGAGGAATAGTGTGCTGTATATTTAAAATAAAAAATCTTTGAATGATTCCTTTTGCCCACATGGTTCTTTTTGGCCCCTAGTTTTGTATCAATTCGGGCAAGGTTTAGTGAGTGATATTGTTCTATCGTAAATATCTGTACAAGATGAATTCGTGTAAGTTTTCCTCTAAACATTTTTAAATAATTAATGGGCTCTTGTAGGCTTCTTGTTGATGGAGGTGGAGTAAACAAAAACTTGATGGGTTGAGATTTCCGACGTTCTGTCCAGCATTTGTTAGGGCTGCTTTATCAATACTAAAACTTATTATTTATAAGTTAACCAAAATTTAATTTTTGGATGTACCTACCCTTTTCGATTGATAAAATTGACAGCTACGTTAGTCGTTGCTGACACATTGTTAATCGTAAAAGTAGTTTTTAATAATCTTCAACTTTGAAAATTATCCTACATTGCTAGCGAGTAAATGTGGTAACAGAAAAATACGGAGACCTATTTTACAATTATTATAATTTGACACGATTTTGTTCTAGTTGATTGAAAAGTCTTGTTTTAGTATAAAGTGTATTAAGAACGTCCATTGGAGTAAATTTGTCAGGATTATTTTATTTTTCCCGGCCTTCATCCCTCTCGGCCGTGCTATATTGGACATCAAATTGACGACTTTTATAGGGTCGTACACGCATTAACCTTCTGTTTTATTAAAATACTAAACTTTTATTGTAATCATCTAGTAACTTTTGATAACGATTGTTTGAGTTGAGTGAGGCAGACACTTCTTTGGCGCCTAACGGTTAACCTGAGCATTGCGAGGATATATTGTAAATGTGGTGAAGTTTTAAAATTTAGTTTGATTTGGTAAAAACAAGATTAAAATTAGAAGAACTACAGGTAACTTCTAACCTAGAAAGTGAGGAAGAGCCTGATACTGATCGAAAACAATGAAAACGGAATACTAGAAAATTTCAGAATCGTCTGTATAAATAATTATTGGACGACTTCAACTGGGGCGGGTTCATTACTATATAAAACTGGTCCTTAATGCCATTCCGTGGGTATAATAGAATGACGACCCTTGGCGTCTTGTTAATGTCCTTTAAGGACGTCTTTTTCACGTCATTCAATCACGTCATTTCAGATGTGACAAACGCACGTCATTTTGGGTTTATTTAACGTCAAAATGATTTTCATATTGTCGTAAGTTTCGTCCATAACAGACATTAAAAAGACGTCAATTAGTCGACAGTGTGCTACCTGGGTAGTTTAGCTACTGTTCACCATGCTAGGCGAAACGTCGGCATTCTCAACCCGTTGAGCTTTTGTTCACTCTACCTCCACTAAGAAGGGGCATATAAGAGCACATTTAATGATTTCTTCAAGGTTTAAAAACCATATCTCAGATTTTTAATCGACTGATTTACTTAAATATGACACGACGCAATAAGGCTTAATCTAATTCGTTTTTAATTTGGATTCATTACCGGAAAGATTTGATGGGAACAATCAAGACTTTTAATGTTAGTTTGACATGATTTTGATGTCGATAAAAAATAAGATGGGTTTGAAAAGCGAGTATTCTTATTTCTCGAAATGAGTCCATTAAAATCAAAGATACACATCTCTTTGATGCGTACAAATAAAATTATTATAAATCAGTATTTAAAATTGTAATCAAATTCAACCAAAATAAATGAAATTATGTGAACGTTAAAGTGTCTTTTGAATTTGAACCTTTTCTTTGATAGTTAATTGTTACAGTAAGTCTAACAAAAGACTTTGTTGGTAGTCTGCATTAATTCCATCTGGTTTTTTTTTTCCTTAACGGTAAAATATTCCCACGGTTAAATTTATTTCTTTACGTATGATTAATCATTAACGGTCACAAACAGATCGAATAACTAATTGTGAGATTCTTTCGACATATTCGACCTAATGAGAGCAAATTAATGGTAGAGAAGATTGTTTTTTTTTTAAATCTATAACCCTTACAACAAACTATCCTGTACACCCTACTAAAAAAAAAACGTGTATTAAATCCCCCTTCTAAATATTGCAAAATGGTAAGTCATAGTAAATCTTGGTTTTGTTAACATTAAAATGAAGGGGGTTGACGGAAGTTATTTGGATGGAGGGTTGTGCCCCCTCTTTGATGCAACGGACATCGATGTTAGCGGCGAAATCAGTCCTGATCGTGAGTCATTCCTATTAAGAAATAATCAATCATAAATCGCGTGTGTCCGTTTTGCGCAATAAGTGGTGGTGGTTTCGGTTACTTTGTTTTGCATAATATAGAAGTTGTTATAAATATTGTTTACTTTTTAAATTTAAACAGAGTTGCGGAGGGGGTATTTACAATTTTATTGATATAACTTTATGCTTGACTTGATTATATTATAACGTATTTTTGGATGTGCACTAAAATTTTTTTTTTTGAAAAAAATTGTATTTTTTTTGCTTTGTGTTCACTATTTTTGTACTTTCTTTTGTATAATTTGATACGCAGCCTACATATTGTATAACAACATGCAGGTACTTACTTACTAAAATTTCCTTCAGACGTATTATATGGGTTTAAAGCTTATTTCACCTTTGCTTTCAATGTTTTCTTAATTCAAAATAAAAAAAAAACAAGCTCTTTGTAAAACCAGAAACTGTATCACCGCAAATTTGATATCCAGGGGTAATTCAATATAGGAAAAAGGTTTGCAAAACAACCACCAATTTTTAAAACTCTCAAGAAATAAGTATAGAGTCGTTTCATCTATTTAATTATAATTACGTACAGTAAATAGAATTATCAAAACTATTGTGGTTTTGAATTCAAAGTCTCGGTAAGAAAATATCTATTTTGTGTTTAGGAATGAAGTGTAACAGTGATTTGTACTCAAAGTAACTAACTTGATTGTATTACACAGTATTTTCAGTAGTTTACTGCTGTAAAGACGTGTTGTTGCTGTTTGTAAAAGTGCCAGTGTGTTTTTATTGTTTGGTGATGGGGGCTGTTTTCTTATGGTGAAAAGATTGAATTATAAATTCTAGCACCATATGAAATCAGTTCTTAAAACCAGAGTTCCACAAAAACATTTATTTAAATAATTAACATCGAATTCCATTTGTAACATAAAAAGAAAAGTAAGTAAACATTAAAAAACTAGCAACAATGTTGTACGATATAGACACCAATTACAATAATATTGCACCTTTGTGCTGCTGAACGACATTATACACATTTTTCAGTTCAAATATATACAATAAGCTTAATTAAGGTGCAAAGGCTGGGGTCAATAAATTTGTACAAATAACTTCTCGTAATCGACATACACTTACAAAACATACAGACGTACTAAAGGTACCCTACCGCTAAATTTTTGGTAAGGCTCCGTACCTAATCAAACAGATATCATCGCTTCTTTATCAGAAGATTCTCGTTCAATTTCGTCTTTTTTATTCAGTTTCACCCAGGTGTCGCCAAGGGCTTTCGCGAAGTGATCATCAACCGACAATCCAGTTCCGTCCATCAATTCTATAACTCTATCATTTATTTTAGGGGCTGCCTTAACTACAGCATCCTTCTGCGGTATGTTATTATTCGAAAAAATTTTAACGTAGTCTTTTCCTAACGAACGGCGAAAATGTTCGTCGATTATAGGATCACACATAGAAATACCTGAAGGAAATTGTTAAAAAACGTTGTACAAAAAAAAAAGGAAAACAAACCTGATGGCATATCGTCCCTTTGTGGTGTCTGCGTAATTACAGAAGCACGAAAACTGGATCTATACCCCGGATTATTAATAGTTTGTGAATAGGAAGGTGGTTGTCCCCTTTGACGAACGCTCATGTCTAAGGGTGTATCCAACGAGTTACCGATTTCGTTATCCGGATTAAATCCTTCCGGAATTTTCGGGTCTGACTTGCGGGAATATTCGGGACGCGTACGTCTATCCCTCTTCCACTTCGTCGTCGGTAGCTGTTTCGTGGAAGTATGTTTGCTTGAATCTTCTGAAAACAAAAATTAAATTTATCGTTTCAGATTCGACCCTCGAAGTGGACATAATTACAAGATGGACTACATCCGGTCCGTCGTCAATTAAACAATTTAAAACGATCTTATAAAAAGTTATTGAAACAACATAAAATTACCTTTCGTAACCCATGGCTGCCAGAACTTGCATTTATTATTCGAAGATTCATCGTCGCCTTTGGCCATTTCTAAAGATTGCACGCGCAAAAATTGTGCTTTTAATAAGTTCGCGTACGAAAAATGGTAATTCCATTATTTAATATGATTATTATGAATAATTTCGAGCTGCGTTGAGTTTTACGTTACGCCATTGTTCACCTTTAACTGAAGAAAATAGTAAAGCAGCTTCATTCATAAGAATCCACCAGGTAGACTAACAGGTATACGTAATTAGTTTTTTCAGTAATCACGGCGAAAACGGTTGTTAAATCAAGTAGAAATAAAGTCTAGTTTGGCCTATGCAACGTTTTGACCACTTAACTTTTTTTCTTGTTTTTATACACCGGGGTTCTTCACTTTTACGATGTAATTTACAACACGTCAGTTAATTAAGCCCATGGATGTTGGTAGAAGAATTAAGTAAATTACAAAACGAAAAGATGTGCGGCAAGGACGTTTGAATGAAAGAACGTGGCGCCTTAACGTACCCGTTATGGTGCAGAGAAAAAACTGGATGAATAAAATAATAATTTATTTACAAGAAAACTTTGATTTTGTAATTTACTGGAAATTCGATGCAGATTTGCTGTTTGCTAAATTAACTGATGTAAGTTGTTTTAGGAAATGAAAATCCTTATTTGACGCTTTTTTAATAGCGACCTAGAATTCGATTAAGAAATTAAATCAGAAAAATCTGTAATTGTTTGCGCAGAAATTGCTCGGGCGTTTCTAGGGCATAATTTCTATCTTGAAATCTTTTGAAGAGTACCAGTAAGTCCGCATACCAAGAGAAGGAATGCTTAGTTCACACCAGTACATCTGTTCATAGCATACCACACATAACAAACTAAAATAAGCCTTATGTTAGATAACAATGTGTCTAAATTTAATGTCATATTTTTCAGAAGCTACAGATTGTTTAATGTTTTTCGATTATTTTGACGACATTCCAAGAATTCCTACGATTTTTTGTTTTTTTTTTAAATCTACAAGTGTGTTACAATTGCAATTCTCAACATTGATGATACTGGTTTTCGTTGCAAAGTGGGTGGCTTGTTAAATTCCCATTCTCGTACCGTTCTTCGTTCTATTACCTACGTATCGAATTTTTTTTGCATTCAAGGCGGACCATTACACATGCCCAAACATGCTACGCTTTTTATAAATAATTTCGAAAGGCGAGTTTACCAAAATCAATAAGTCAATGTACTTTTTTAAACGTCTAATCAAAATGAAGTTTTTACGGCGCGTAATAAATACAAATTTTTGGCAGGCTGATCAAAACTAATCCACGTATTGTCGTTCCAATAATTTCAAATATTTATACACGTATTTTTTGTATTGTAGGTACTACACTTTATTTTCATTAAAATGATAAAATAAATACAAAATTAAATTTCTTTTAAGAAATGGAATGCGTTAAGAATTTACAAATAAAAATTTTGAAATTTACGATCAAGTCAAAATATCGACTTGCGTCAAAACATTTTCTTTAAATCAATTATAAACAAGTACTTTTAAATTGTATGCAATAAACTTTAATGCTAAACGAACACAAGAACAAAATTTATGAAATTCCTAACTATTTTCAGTACGTAAAGCGGAAATTTCACTCATTTCAGCCGATAGTTTTGTTTATCAATAATTAAAATAAATTACTATATAAATGAATTTTGTGAAATTCTTTCTTGATTAATTTTAATTTCTTTTATTTTTCATTTCATTAATTATTTAATTATAAACAGTAAATGCTTATGAAAATCAAAAAGTTACGATAATTTTTTTAAATGTAATTAGCAAGAGTGACCTCAAAACTTCAGATAATTTTTGAATACGAAAAAATACAAAACCTTATTTATATCATAAGAAGTTTAACTAAATTAAATTATAGCACGTAAATTTTTAATTGCACGAAATAAACTGTATCCAAAGTAATAGTTTTTTAATAAGTAATGACAGATTAAAGATATAATTTGAGATTGTCTTTTGACTGAGGTTAATCCATGCTTAATTTTTTTTTGCTTCTAAAAATTAAATGCTTAACAGTGTCATCGTCGACGAATATTTACTAAGAAAATAAATAAAATCAGTAGCAGCGGTTAATGCAAAAAAATGATGACGAAGTAAAACGATATGTAACTTCTTTTTAGATAATTAAGTAACTAGACATTCATTGGTTTTTTTCATTTTAAGCAATAAAAGTCGGTACTACAATATGAAAATTTTCATTTGATTTTTGGAATAAAAGTTATTTTTAAATAAATTGAATTGTAAAAATTTCTTCAAAAATATATTTTTTACAACTTTTATTTCAACAGTAACATAAAAAAAGTTAAGTGCTCTTTAAAACAAGGTACTTGGTTTGCCCTATATACTTGGTTACAGTCTTTACAATTTATTTTATAGATTCCCGATTGATGACACATTTTTATTAGATCTTTCGAATTGCCTAAAAGATTTTGGAAGTTATGACTACTGGAAATTACTGTTTTATAATCAAAATTATAATTTTGAAGACCTTTTGTGGATAATTTGGTAATTTGACATATTTCTTATCTATTTTGTTATTAGTAGGTAGTTCCTAATGCTTAACTAATGTTTATGTTTCCTTATTATGTTTGCCACAATTAATTCCGGAAAACCATTGAATGATGCAATATAATATTTCGTAGTTCTTTATCGAAATTTTGTTTCGACAATCTAAAATTTAATGAACTGTAAATTAAAAAATTAAAAGATGCGAGTTTATGTTGGATAACTATAGTTGGAATCATTTGTTATAAACGTCATGGTGTTAGTGTCTTTACGATAAATATCTACAGGCTATATTCGACCGAAGTTTAAAATAAAAATTAAAAATTTGCAATAAATCAAAAATGCCTTTAAAATAGTTTGTATTACTTCTTGAACAATTTACGCTTAACTTTTTTTCAAAATCGAATTAATAGTATGGATTGAAGCAAATTGTTTAGCAAAACGCCGACGGGCAAATTGCACTGCACATAATATTTACGAATATGTCAGTACTTGCAGACTTTTGTTTAGAAGCAAATATCTTCAACCCTTCATTTTAGCATCAACAATGTTATTACTTTTTCGACCAAAAATGAATAAAGAATTTTATAAAAATAAAAAAAAATTATTTACTCCAGTGACTTAAAAAATAGGAAGGTAAAAGTTGTCACTAATCGTTACCAAATTTGAAAAAAAAATTTAAAGGCATTTTTGCTTTATTGCAAATTTTTAATTTTTATTTTAAACCTGTATTTCAGCAACTAAGCCGTTTAATTGTTCATGCCCCTATATCAAAGTTCACCAATTTACGAGACCTTTCTGTGGTAGAAAGTTGTCGGTCGAATATAGAAACACCCCGTATATCTAGTTTGTTGCCATTTATTGTCAATACAATATAACCTCAAATCTAACAAAGCATCCATAGATCAGATTATTGTAAGAATTGAAAGTTCGGTCAATTCTTTAGATGATAATTGATTCACAGATTATTAAATTTTCATTGTCAAAACAAAATTTGGATAAATAATTGAGAAATATTAAGCAAAGCATCAACAATAGTTTTAGGAATCAATCGTCACAAACATAATTACATTGTCAATTCAATTACATATCATCTTACATTTATTTTATTTGAACTAGTAAAGATTAAATTAAAAAGGTTAAATTATTTAAAAATCTAATATATTTTCGTAATTGACAACCTTTTTTTTAAGGTAAGTGACACCAATTGACAGAGTTAAGCAAGAGGAACATTTTGCTGCGATTGCATTCACTGTTTTTGTTCTGGTGGAGCATCTTTGTGAAGAAATTTGCTATCCTCTGTAACTTCACTTATCAAGGATCGGATGACAGGGATTTAACTTTTTTTCATTGCCAATTTAATCCTGTTTCTACAGCAGAAGAGACTACAGAATCTCAAAATTGGAATAGACAACAAAAGCCTCATAACGCGCCACCTTCAAAGATAGACCCCGTAAATGACAGACTCAAGCTTCAAATGTACCAATTTTAGACGTTTCGAGTTGTCTTTCCTGATACAAAAAACTGGTCAACTAGAGGGCTTGATGGAATTCGACTTCCAATGAAACCGGAACTTTGGACATTAAATTTTGGCAGCCCTTACCAGACTGACAAAATTACTCTTTTCTGGAGACGTTCTTCCTTTTATCTTTCCCGTACTTAACGGACTTTCACTTGGTGCTTTATCAAGAAGGGTGGAGTCCGCAACAGTTAGGCTGTGGATCCAACAGGGGATTTGAAGCAACAGTGCATTCCGCTAGAACTTATTGTGTCTTAACGAAGGAACTGAAAAAGTCGTCCTAAGGATAGACTTCCTTAATGCTTTTTAGATCAATTAAAAGTTCATGCTCCTGACACTCTAAAGTTCTTTAGCCAATCTTGTCTCCATTTTATTTTTTTTTGGAAAGGACATCATTTTATCGCAATGTGGAACTCAGTGATAGCGTTCCTGGTTACTTTTTAGCCTCGGTCTTTAAAATACTATTACGTTACTATCAACGGAGGTAAACCGTTTGACGATGGTTGCTTTGCTGGTGAACCTAATACCGTGCTCAAGAGTTTTCAGATTTTATTATATAATAAAATCGATTTGGAAATAAATTCAAATAAGTGAGAGCTATTAAGAATTTCTTTAATCAAATTTCCCCTAGAATTGCTATTGTTAAAGATAAATTCTCTCTCCTAGGAGCACCTCTTGTTGATTCGTCTACAAGACCATTTTTAAGAAGAAGCACGAAGAATTGATGAGACTTTTAACAAATGTTAGGGAGCATTAATTAAGACCATTTGCTGGATTTGACGATATCATCTATTCTATGGATGCTTCAATTAAGGAGAGGTTTTTTACAATTTTTAACTTGAACTCTAATACAACTCAAGTCCTACTTTCCTTTTTTCATATGTACTTCATTTGGTGGTGTTAGAATCAGGAAAATTTAGGACATTCATTTTTCAGATTTCCTCCCTCAAGTTTCCTGTACACTCGATTTGGTGGTTTCTCTCATGTCAAGCTTTGTAAGTAGAGCCCTAACAAAATTCCATCAGCACCTCAAATTCAGAAACTGTGGGATGATATCAATATTTAAAGAACAATCAGTAAATTGAGATTTTCTACTGAAACAGACACTACAAGATACTTAACTTCGCAATATCGAACTTCAGGAGCTTGGCTGAATTGCATTCTATAGGCAAATCGTGGAAGTGCATTTCAGATTGGTGTAGAATCCCTCGCTATCAAGATTTCAATAAAATCATACAAAAAGCATTATCTACTGCCAAGATTCCTTCAATATTAGAACCCAGTGGTATATTCCGCTCTGGTGGAAAGAGGCCAGATGGCGTAAATCTTATTCCTTGGTGTGAGGGACAAAACTTAGTATGAAGTGCTACCTGTTCTAATACTTTAACCTCATCTAACATTGCAGCATCTGCCACAAATGTATAGCGAATTCTAAGACGAAAAGAAAGTTCACTAGATACAATGGTTTAGTTCAGCAAGGTCATCATTTCGTACCCCTGAGTGTCAATTCCCTTGAAGTTTTTAGCTCGAAAGGTATCGAATTAATTAATGAACTAGCTTTCCTCTCTTCAGTTTCCTGTACACTCGATTTGGTGGTTTCTATCATGTCAAGCTCTGTAAGTGGAACCTCATTAGCCCTAAAAAAATTGCAGCAGCACCTCAAATTCAGAAACTGTGGGATGAGATGATCAATATTTCAAGAATAATCAGTAAATTGATATTTTCTACAGAAACAGATACTACAAAATTCTTAACTTCGCAATTACCAACTTCAGGAGCTTGGCTGAACTGCATTCTATGGGCAAATCTTAGAACTCTTATAAATGACAGCGCATTCCATATTGCTGTAGAATCCCTCGCCATCAAGAGTTCAATAAAATCATACAAAAAACCTTACAGCCAAGATTCCTTCAATATTAGAACCAGCTCTAAAGGAAAGAGGCCAGATGGCGTAAATCTTATTCCTTATCCTTTCTATTTTTAGAAACAAATGTTTGCTATGAATTATAAGATTATGGACCATTAGGTTTTTTGGAATTATTCAAACTTATGTAGGAATCAATAGATTTAACAATGCGTTATACACAGATAGTATATACCGTGTGTCTCGGGAAATCTGAAGCATGCTGTTTAACATCAAAAATGCGAACGGCCCCTTTATAAAAAAAGATTTCCGCCCAAACCACTGACCAACCATTTTCGCGACGACCGACTAATCGTGGATCCACGAAATGAAAACAGCCATGAAATCGTTAAAAAACGGGAAAACGCTCTGTACAAGAAGAAGAAGAAGACATTAACTGTCTGACCACAAAAGAGCACTTACTATAAATTATTGCTGGCAACAATTTAAGTTTAAAAATTATCCGACAATTTCTTTATGATACCGGGGTACAACAGTACACCCTGCAATCTTTGTATTGCTTCAGGTGACGCAAAAATAAAAAAATTGGAGGGCGAGCACTAAAGAAAAATACTAATTTTCTGTTGTAACTGTGCTAGACAGAGTCAACGCAACTAAATCAACATTTACAATTGTATGGGTTAGGTCTGAAATAGTCCTAAAGTAGCTGTCATATCTAGAAAACTTTGCATGAACATAGATTTTTTTACTACAACATAGAAAACGATGGAAAAATCTGAAAATGGAATTACGAAGCAGAAAAATTGAACTCATGTCAAAAAACTAACCAAAAACGTAAATGTGATAAAAAGAAATAAACGACTATGCTATGATTAGGATTAATCAATACTAAAATAAGAAACAGTACAATACAAACATATCTTAAATAATAAACAAAGAAAATTATATATTTTTGAAGATTGTTTGGGAATTTGAAAGAGAAGAGCTTAATGTACTGATATTGTCAGAAACAAAAAAGAAAGGTAACGATGAGATGGAATTACGTAATCACATCTGCTAATATATAAAAGTGTTCTCACTAAACAAAACCCTCCGAAGGAGTAGGAATAATTATTAATAAAAAATGGTTAAGTAATGTGGTGAGTTGGGAAGGAAAGTGTGAATAGAATAACGAAATTTGAACTAGAAGTTAGAAATGAAATAATAACAGTTATAGCGGTTTACGGGCCGACCGAAAACGCATAGAAAAAAGGAAAAGACCAATTTTGGGAAGAATTAGAAGAAGTTATAGAAACATGTAAAGGAAAAATTTTTATAGCAGGAGATTTCAATGGACGATAGGAGTTCGAAAAACGATAACAGAGACGGTAATTGGAAAATTTGGCAAAAAAACAAGAAACAAAAACGGCGAAAATGTAATAAAATTACTGTTTTATCACTCGGAAAATTTTCAGATTTCTAGTAGGCGGTTCACTATTTTTATTTCTTGTTACATAAATAACTATTTGTTGTTTTTTCTGTGTGTAAAACTGTTAAAAATGCACGTCATGTACAAAAAAAATTGACATCAACAATTCAACAATATATCGGCTTCCAAGTCTGGCCTGTTGCGCTCAGAAAAATTCGCCCGCGAGTACATTCATTTCACAATTCTCCAAAAGTTTTCAGTATTTATCGTTTACTTAATGTTAATTTTTCTCATTGATTTTTAAGTAAAAATAAAAAAAAATAAGTAGGGTTGTCAGAAAATTATTATCTATGTCGCGCAGGAGTCGAAATTTGGGCCTATAAGGAAATCCATTTTGCTATTATTTTACGTTTTAATTAAATTAAATACAACGAAGACGAAAATAAAAAAAATAGCTCCTGCACGACATAAATAATAATGTTAGCAATATGTTTGTGCAAAATCAGGAAAACATTTCTAAAAATAAGCGAGATAAATTTACATAAACTTTATAGCTTCCTGAGAGAACAGCCCTAATGATTTTGTAATAATAACTTACAGCTTTTTGACCACAAAGACAATCACAAGTACACAAGAGAAATACCGAGTAAAAATGAAAACGATTATAAATTATGTCTTAATACAAAAGCACAAATTGTGAAAGATGTAGGTACGAGTAAAACGAAGAGCGGAAATTAATAGCGATCATTTACTATTGGTTGGAAAAATCGCAATTAAAAAATCAAATAAGCAAAAAAACATGTACAATTTGAAGAACTTACAACAGCAAAGACAATTAAAACTTACAAACTACAAGAAAAAGAAGTAGCACAAATGTATGAAGAAGAAATAAAAAAAATCCCAAAAGAAGGATTTACAACAAAAAGTGTGAAGAACATTAGCTACAGTTTATCGACCAATACTAACTTATGGATACGAGTCGTAAGTGTTAACAAACAAACTAAAACTAAAACTTCAAGCGATGGAAATGAAGTATTTGAGACGAGTATTAGAGGTGATAGGTACTAACAGACCAACTTAGAAACAGATATACGACGACCATTAGAGGAACAATTACTTCATGAATTTATAGAAAAAAAGCAGTTGGGTTGGTGGAGGCACTTACAACGAATGAACAATGAAATAACAGATAAGAGGAAAAGGAAGACCAGAAGAGAGCTGGGACGTCGCTGTAGAAAAGATACTAAAGAAGCGGAACATAAACTTGAAATGAGAGGAATGAGGATTTTATTCTTAATTTTTTCTGTACTTATTGTGTGTTGAATAAAGTGTTGCGTTTCTTAAATTTCACTAACTTTGTTTCTTCTGAAATTGAAAAGTGGAGTTCTATTATTTACTTTATTTAATGCACGATATCAAAAGCATCCAACAATCAATAATCATAGAAAATCACGTGATCATTTCCACTCCACGGGATCGTCGCGGCAAGTATAGATTGTTTTGCCATTTTGTTTTTTCGTAATATACTTAAACTTAATTCTTAAACTTTATTCGAGCCATTGATTATACAGTATGTAAATAAATAAGAATATCGAAACTAAAAAATTAATTTATTAATAAAATATCAAACTATATATAAACAAAAGCAATAATTATCGATATATATATGTTCTACATGACGACCATCTTGTTGCAACCATAATCCCAAGCGATGGCAATTGCTTTATACTTTATACCAGCATCGGTTATTATTTCATAATTTTCAAATCAAAATATTTTGAAAACGGTACACAGTATCGAGTTTTACCAAAAGTACCTTTTTGGTGTAAAATTGAATGATGTTTAAGTTCACTTAAAATTTGGATTAATAAATCTAACCTTAAAAAAGTTATGTTTATACAACTTGGTACGAACCGTGTAACCAGCGCCCTGTATGATAGCCAGTTATAAAAAAAAATCATGAGATTTATCAGCTTCCAAAACATATTCTTATAAAATTTCAATACAATGTTGCCAGTAGTTTTGGCAAAATCGTAAAAAATGTGTATAATTTTTTTTTCTTCAACGCCCTTTATCTCGAATACGGATGGCGTTACGAATTTTTTTACTAAGCGAACCCCAATTATTTTCATTTTTCTACTTATCCTAGAGATACCTTTCTTTGAAATACCCTGTATACAGTGTTATTTATGTTATACGACACGAAAGATTATGACTATATTGATTATCTGATTTTAAGTTTTTTTTGTGGAATAGATATGGATAATTAGAATTACATTTTAAAATTATATTCATGATCTACAGGGTGTTCCAAAAATATAAAACATGTCAGGGTTGTATTTTTTTAAACGGAGCACTATATATTTTTACATTTTCGGATAATACGATTCAAATAAAAGATGAGGATTACCTCACCTAAACCTGAAGGTCTTATAAATATTTCGTATTTTGTGAAAATTTAGTACCAACTCGAGACGTTTGAATTCTCAATTTTGATACCTGCTTTTGAGGCTAACAACAAACAACAGGTTTAATGCAAAGCTATTTTATTAGCAGTAAGTACTATTCTGAATAAAAACTAGTAGAAAGGGCTGGCACCTTTCCGGGTTGGTAGCAACATATAAGTAAATACATATGGTATTCAAGAGTGATATGACAATAAAAGTAAAAGTATTCAAAGGAGTTTAAGTTATCAAATAGTTAAAGTATTGATAAAATAAATATGATTGTGGTAGGGTTGGGATAGGAAGGGTGCGTCGTACCATGCCCAATTTCTAATCAGCTCTTCCTTGTAGTAGACCAGACCTAATGTGAAAAAATCAAGGTTCTAGATGCTTCCTGTGAGGCGCTATCGTGCGTACTAACTTGCAGGCTTCCTTGCTTGTTTACAGACATAGGTTTTTCGGACTTTCTGGATTACAGGAATGAGCTATCGAAAAACGGTTTTTACCAAAAAACGTGGAATTTTGAAGTCAACAATCGTACAACAAGGTATTTTTCAGTTGGGTGGATGGTTAGGTCAGAAAATGCGAAAAAGTGGTTTTGCCATCTGAACAATTATAAGTTGCTAGCAACTTGATCTTGTCACTAGAAAAATGTAGCAACTTATAGCGAATGTTCAAAATGACGACCGCCTGACTCTAACAAACGTACTATTTTTTTGAAAACTTCAGCAACATTTGCTAACCTATATTTCAGAAAACTTCTCTGATACGCTCTGTCATATCATCTTGTGTTGTTGGAGGTGTGTTATAGCCAGTTCCTTTTTCATACCCCCATAGAAAGAAATCTGTTGCAGTCAAGTCAGGCGATCGCGGGGGCCAATTTTGAGAGTAATTTCTTCAAATCCACCGATTTTGAAAATGAGCATTCAAAAATCTCGTGCTTCGCGATGTAAATGTGTGGGAGCTCCATCCATCTGCACCCACATAATTGCCGTTATGTCTAAGGGAATATCTTCTAACACAATTGGAGACTGATTTATCAAAAATTCCAAAAATAATCTTTATTTAAATGCTCTTCAAAAAAATAAGGACCATTAAATAACGCCCCATAATTCCACCCCAAACATTCACTAACAATCTGTGTTGATGATCAACTATGCGAAATTGATGGTGGTTGGAATCAGAATAATAATGGAAGTTATGTCTATTAACGGATCTATTGTTGTGAAACGTACACTCGTTACTAAACAAAACAAAATTTAAAAAGTTTTCATTTTCTACCACTCTATCCAACACCCACATACAAAATACAGCCCGATTGCCAAAATCATTTTCGGAAAGTTCTCAGTGAAGTTGGATTTTATGATAATGACAATGATGTTTTTCAAGGGTCCTCAAGACACTCGATTAACTGATCTTGTTATTTAGCGTAATTTGATTTTGTCGTATATGAGGATTTTTGATTACAGACGGAATAACGGTATATTCAATTTCTTCGTTTTGTGTCACAGGTTTTCTTTTGGCGGGATTTTTGTACTGGGCATTCTCAGTTTGTCTGAATTGATCCAATACTTTCACCAAGGATAAAAATCATGTCAGTCCATGTTTATTCATTTTTAATGCCATGCAGGAAGTTAATTTAAATAATTTCAGTGATTTATTTTTGGGTAAGTTGTTTAAAAGAAACTTATCACATTAAATTAATGGAGAATGTGACACCTTAATTTCACCAATCAGGAAAATGCCACTAGCATTAATGGATGTACTGAAAAATACGTTAAATGAATCAACTCTGGAATAATTGCAAAAGTGGGTGGTCCTAGCAATTGGGTGAAACCTTTAGTTTTAGTTAAAAAAAAAGCAACGGCTCCCTCAGAATATGTTTAGATCCCATGTACCTAAAAAGGAAATTGTTGTTTCGGTAGATGCCAGTCAGGCAGGGCTAGGAGCAACACTAATGCAAAATAATCTTCCATGCATGTATTATGCATCGAAAGCACTGACTCAAAAAGCTGTCTGGTTCGGTTTAACTAAATTTCATGACTTTGTTTACGGTAAGGAGGTAACAGTAGAAACCGACCACAAACCACTACTCGGGGTTTTGCAAAAACCCCTAAACAAATGTCCAGCGCATTTACAAATAATCCTAATTCAATTACAAAAGTATCAATTTAAATTAAAATAGGAAGGGTTCAGAATTAATAATTGAGGATGCTTTGTCAAGAGCGTACCTAAATGAGTCAGAAGGCTTAGAAGGATCGGACGATGAACTTAAATCTCAAGTATGCTTAATTCAATCTCAAATAAATGTGTCTGATGAATATCTAAATACAATTAAAAAAGAAACAGAGAAAGATGAGGAGTTGGTGGAACTAATGAAAGTAGTTAGAATAGGATGGACTAACAGTGCTAGGAATTTAAATGATAGGGTGGAAGTTTTGCAGTTACAAAAACAGAGGTAACCATTGAGAATGGAATAATTTTCAAAGGACAAAGTATAGTCATACCTCATTCTTTAAGAAAAGAGATGCTAAATCAAATCCATTATAGTCATTTAGGGACAAACAAATGCATCAAAATAGCAGAAGACTCTGTCTTTTGGATAACTATGAAAAACGAAATTAAACAAATAATTGAAACATGTGGGCTGTGTCAAAAATATGCCAGAAGTCAGAGGTCAAAATCCCTACAACCACATGATATTCAACCAATTCCGTGGTATAAGGTAAGCTGCGACTTATTTGAGTTGAGTGGTAATAAATATTTGCTAATAGTGGATTATTATTCAAATTTATAGAATTAGAAAATTTGAGTAGCACGTGTAGTGACTTTTATAACATACAAATTAAAAACTATCTTTGCACGACATCTTTGACCCCAAATAGTAGTTTCAGATGGGGGCCCACAATTTACATCCGAGTTTTTTAAACAATTTGCAACCAATTGGAGTTTCAAACATGTAATGTCATCTCCTAGGCACAGTCAGTGCAATGGTTGAACGCCACATACAAACCGTTAAAACTTAATTAAAAATGTACTGAAAATAAACGAGACATATATATTGCATTACTACAATTAAGAAATACACCGGTAATAGAAAATTATTCACCAGTACAAATTTAAATGTCTAGAAGAACGAGAAACGTATTACTACCAACACCAATAAGTAATCTAGAGACTAAAACAGTAAATACAGAAAATTAATCAAAGCATTAAAGAGAGTCATGATGGTGTCTTCCTCGCGTGATGTGCGACGTTGCCACGTATACCTTAACACCTCCAATAGTCCCTATCGAGGGGTTGGCCACGAGATAATGTATTCCCTTTTTAATAAAAATGCTTAAAACTTCCCCAAATATTTCGAAAAAATTCCTCAACTTAAACTCTTTATTTCAACCTCACTATTAGTTAAAATGTTTGTACAATTTTCAGAATCATCGTTATTGGTCTCGTTATTAGTTACGCGTTTTTCGAAGTGTTTTTTAAAGCGAGTTAAGAAGTTACTTTTCACCCTTTGTGCATTTGTTTTTCCCTTTATTGTATTTTGATCCACAATCTTCAGCTCACCTCAAAATTCTTTATGTTTAAAAAAAAAAATTTTTCACATCTGGGATGTTTTTTGTCCAATGTAAGAATAAGTGAATTTTTTCAATTCTTGGTTTTCTTTTTCAATGTCAATTCTATCATGCGGTTTGGTAAGACCTTCGCCTAAACTCCCGGCACGGACGTTTTCAGTTCGCTTTTTATTATTTTTGTTTTCGAGTATTTTGTCTCTTCCATTCTTTCCAATCTTTCTACATATAGTAGCCGAAACTTCTAACAATAGCTTGCGGTGACCTTTAACTATTGTGAACTTTTCGGGTTTTTTTTTGTAGATTCCGCAGTAAGTCTCAGTCATTTTCTTCTATTACATCTTTTAACTCCTCACGAGCAAAAGTTTTTATGTAATCATAGTTGCTGCCATTGAAATTATTTAATACTCTCACATCTACATATCACGTAATACTGAGAAGTTTTTCTTAATATTAATTAGGCAATAATTTTACCAATTCTTCTTCATTTTTATTTGAATAAATATCATCTAATTTTTCCTCATTACTTTCAATCTCAGTAGCCATTTTATGGAATAAGTTTAAGGTAAAACGTGCTCACCAGGTCATTTTAACTCAATTTTGGTTCATTTTTTTAAAAAACAATTAGTCAAAAGTTTGAAATTATCTTGGAATCCTGCTTGGGATAATTTTAAATGACCTAGAAGAAATTACACTTGGCACGAAGAATATTTTTAAACGCTCAGAGTGAAGAAGTGCGGTATCGGAAAAACTTTCAAACGCCCAGAGTGAAAAGTTTGCGCACGGATCTAAAAGTTTAGCGTCCAAGACGTAATCCTAAATCTTTAACAATTGCATCATTGTGTCCAATGTGTTAGAAATGACATTAACCACCAAAATTTATCAATCGTAATTGTAGTATACCTGATTGTACTTGCTAATCTTGCTTTCTTAAGATTTTGGCTCAGATAACAGAAACCATAAATAGTGGAACTCTACGTCATAATGGTAATAAAACCTCCTGAAACCCTTAATAACAGGTAATCGTCCGATTTTCTCCGTAAGTTCTTAAACTTTCAGAATTCCCATGTTTACTTAATCCTCGACTTCATTTTAACCAACCACGAAACAAATGCCTAAAAACTTTCATAAATTCCTTTTTATATTTCCCTTTAAATTCCACAGATTTCCCTTTGAATTATTCAAACTTCCAAAAATCTCTCCAATTGCCTAACAAATTCCTCGCAATCCAAAAAATTCCTTTTTAAATTCCAACAATTTCCTTTCGGAGGGAGAAAACAAGGGACCGAGGAGAATCAATTCCACAAAAAAAACTTAACTTAAAATCAGAGGATATATAGCCATAATATTCAGTTTGTATAACGTGAATAATCCTGTTTAGAAAATTTTATGCTCTTTATATTTGTTCTCCTGTGTTTTTTTCTAAAATTCAACGGTTTTCAATAAAATAGAAAAAAAATAAAAACACTACCTTTGGGGGTGGTTTTGGGGTGGATTTTTAAGCAATTCCGAGACCCTTATCGTGTATTTACTGTTACTCCGCTAATAAATACTTTTTGACTAGAGGCCAAACACCCACGGTAACTCATACTGTACTATTCGTACCCACTGAATGCAAACTAATACGCCTTGGCTATGGACGAATTTTGTATGCTACCTTGACCAAACGAGAGAAACTTTTGTTGAGGAGATATTGGCTCTTTGCCGCTATTAGGAAGAACCCGAGGAGAAGACATGATCAAAGCAGTGATGGATAATTTTGATAAAGATGAGTTAGACTTTGAAAAGCTTTCATCGGTAACTACTGACGGTGCGCCGCATAGGTTGGGAGTAAAAAAGGACTAATGCGCCGTTGAGTAGCAATGCAAGATGTAATGAAAATTTGATTTCCTACCACTTTATTATTCACTAAACTGTGCTTTGCTGCAAACTCAATCATGATTTTGAGCGTATTATGCAAGAAGTGATGAAAATAGTAAATTTTCTTCGTGCGAAATCATCACTGCAACATCGTAAATCGAAATAATTTACGATCGACTGTTGCATACTAATGTGAGATAGTTAAGCAAAGGCTGCGTTTTAGAAAGATTCTTCAGGATTTTAGAACACTTGAAGACATATCTTTTCAACAGTGATCAGACTTAAGTTTTCTAAACAAAAAAAATGTAGCTGCCATTGCTTTCTTTAAACATATCAATTGCCTTAAACTTTAAGGCAAGAGAAAGCTTGCAGTAAAAAGTTTTTCGCGAAAATTCGATCTTGCTAATGAATGCTTAAACTTCCCCCATTTAAATAAAATAATCAGCAGTGACAACGAGATTGATGTCGGCCAATACAAGACGTTCATTACGGATCTTAAATCGGAATTTGAAAACAGGTTCGCAGATTGAGAATGTTGTAGAAATCCTCAGCAGCATTTACTCTCTGCATCCTGATGGTGAATAGATGAGCAACAAAGCTGCAATAGTTTTCGGGAGTGATAAAGCTACTCTGCAGATGAAAATGATAGTGATTCTAGAACCAAAAATAAGAAAAAAAGTTTATATAAACCTAGGTCCGGAAAAGCTTCGTTTAGGACCAACACATTTATTTTCCTCGATTTTTTTGCAATATTTTGCGAACAAATTTGAATATGGTCCTAAAATTTGTGACATTTATTTATTTAGTTTTATTGTTTGTTTCTTCATTTTAGTTGTTAAATTTAAAGTTAAAGTAAAAATGCTAACATACGTTACTTTGATTTTTAATTCCAATTAAGTAGCTAAGGATTATAGGGAATTAAATAAACTGTTCATCAACCAATATCTCAAAAACGGTTGATCTGAGGGGCATCGACCAAGTATACCTTTTTTGCTCAGAACTGAAAAATGAATAAACTAATTGAAATGGAACGTCAATATACCGGGTGGTAAAAAAGTTATGATCAATTAACTTTTAGCATACCACTGTAGATGGCACCCTCTACAAGCTGCATCAAAATCAATGAAATATTTAAGTTTGTCGACCACAAAAACCCCCGTGTCCCAAATTTCAGAACCATATCCAAATTTGTTTGCAAAATATCGCCGAAAAAACACCCTGTAGGTCGTAAACGAAGCGTTTCCGCACCTGGGTTTATATGAACTCTTTTTCTTATTTTTGGATTTAGAATCACTACGCGAAATTTGTCCGTAGAGTTACTGGACGTCTTTGTGAAGCAGCATTTTCGAAGACGAACTTCATTAAGAATAAATTTCGACCAATTTTACACTAAACTTCAGACAGATAGTCTGCAACAAAAAATCTCATTTTTCTCATTGAAATATAAAAAAATACCTTTGTTATTTCCGTAATTACATTTGTTTAATAAACTTTTTTTCCATAAACTGTTGTGGGGACCGCGATGGACCCTGAGCAGAAACTAATTGGTGACCCCTGCACTAAACAAGCCCCGTAAATATTTAAAGCAATTATTATTTAGATGAAAACTGTAATTTATACCACCCGCAATACCTACAAATATTGAAAATTGTAGGTACACACTAATCTGGAAAGATGTTTTAAATTTCATTCTATCGTGCCGCAATGATTTCTACTTGAAATCTCGTAATCTTATAAATAAGTGTAATATCCCTATAACCTTATGAACTTTACATTCAAAGGTTAATTTCTTCTATTCGAAATATACGTAACATCAATAATGTTTTAAGTAAAATTTTCAGTTTCCACAGAGTGATAAATTCATTTAAATGAGAACAATAAACTTTAAGTGCAACGTGTGATTAAATCTTCCCAAATTAATACTCTGTTAAACAACCTTGTAAAAATGGTAATTACCGGTGATCTACTTACAATTCAATAGCGTTAACTTTGAATACACAGGTTAAGCAAAACCATTACAATTGGAAATAAAACAATAAACGACGACATGGAATTTTCTAACTAAAGAATTTGTAGAAAAAGTTTCTGGACTTGTACTTGTCATTAAATAATAATAGAATTTAAATTAGGATAGAATAAGCTTTCAATTTAAGACGATTACGATAGTGTTGGAATGTTATTGTTATTATTAATACAAAATATTTCTTTGTGTACACTGATTAATATTATTCGTCCGAAAAAAATATAATTAAAAAACACGTGACAATTGTTACGCTAATCTCATAAAAAGGATGTGTTGCATTCCGCTCAAATTAATTAAATTTAAAAATGCGTTTTACCTGAAATTGTGATGGCTTGTTGAATTTCAGCCACTCTGGAGAGTACGTCCAGTGGTGATTCGCCGACATCCATATTAACGAACCGTGAAGGAATGTAACGTTATCACTAACACAAGAAAAAATTTGTTAATTTTAGTGTACTGTGTGATTCATTATTGCTATGCAATAATCTTATGGTATTTGAATTGAAACGTTATCAACTACCTAAAATTTTAATAATAGTCTAAATGCAGGGTAATTTTTTTTTATCGACCCGTGTGGATAAGCGTTCGGAATTAAAAATAAATTAGAAATTTGAGGTGAAATTCTTTGGGCGAAAGTAGACTTTTAACGCATATCACATTGTCGCGTCTAAGCGAAAATGACAACTTAATTCTTGCGGTACAGGATGTTCCACAAGGGCTTTTAAAAGGCCACTTTTTTTTGTTCTATCAAAATAAAAAATAACAACATTTTATGTCAGTTATTCGAACTGTACTCGATAAAACTGTCATCAAAAATTGTACTGCGCAAAAATTTGTTTGAAGGCGGACATAAACAAAAAATTAAATAACGATGAGTGAATAAAAGTAAGACGAAAGATACAATTTCGTACTTGTAGACCATTGTTCGAGTAATTAAACAATTTTGTGTAATATAAACACGCAGTTATGTTTTCAATTAAACAATCTAAAAAAAATCCTTTAGTATGTCCCATTATCTAAGCAATTACTGTTGCCGTGACGCGTATATTTTAATCATAATTAGCGTATATCATTAACAACAAAGTCTTTGTATTATTGATCTTCTTTTATACCGGTTAACTTACGTTTAAGTTACATAAGGAAGTGCGGAGCAGTAACCATAAAACCTCTTACAACTCTAGTGGCAATAGAATTTGTAAAATACACCGGATATCCTGCCTATGCCACCCATGATTAGCGAATATAAGCGCTGTTAAAAAAAATTCCTTAAATTGATAGGCGATTTTTCGAGAGAAAATAAAATAATCTTTGTTTACTTAAAGGGCGCACATTCCATTTTGTTTACTTAAAAAATATCTCGTATTTTATAGTGCACTTTTGACCGATTACATATCGATAAATATAAAAAATAAATTAATATATTATGTACAGCACGTTTTACAACAACTGTCCTTTATAAGGAATTCGATATACAGAGCATAAAAAAATTAGGGAAAACATTGACCTCAATAGAAGATTGTTGAAATTCTTTTAAACAATTACATTTAAAAATAATGACGTCGAAATTTGCAACAAAACTATTTTCCATTTATTCCTAGGATTATTTTATTAAACTTAATTCACATAAGATAAAAAACACAATCAATTCTAAAAAATTAATTGAATTCACAAAAACAATAATAATTACGAGATGATACTCGTGGTGAATTTAATTAATTTCCACCCAAAAAATCAATACAAATCACGTGCGCATAGAGAACAACCCTTATTATGTACTCACCCTTATGCAAAAATTATTAATAAAACAAATGACGGAAATAAACCGTCGATTGTTTTCGTAACCACTATTTAACACACTAACATCTAAAACTCTGCGAAGAATTTGACATTTCGGTCAAACCTGCAATTGTGGTATGTATGGCATCTCAAATATTTACTTTGCTCCTCTGGTGGAAAACACTTGAAATATAGAGTACAATACACGCAGTCATGTCCTTATTTTATCGACGTTTACATTCATCCAATTATCGTCATTCTTCGTTCAATACTTGCGCCAAAATACTTATATTATCGAACACACTATATTATCACGATTGTTTTCGTAATTAGTGGTAAAATCGTAAATATTTTTTGAAAACTTTTTTGTGCGGTGTGATGTGGGTTTTGAGAAAAATTCGAGCTGATTGGTGCATTCTCTAAGACGCATCAGCAACTCGAAAAGAAAAGTAATTTTGCTTAGTTATGTGAATGTATTTAGTGTTGGCTTCAATACCGCGGTTGCCTATAGCCAATACTATATTCCTTGATGGTATGCGATTACAAATAGGCGCATATGCGCGCACAAACACGAGGGAAATTTTAAATTCGAACTGAAATCTGCGCATGCCGCCTAACTAGATCCCAATCGACTGAGAACATAATACTTTAATAAAAATTTTGAGATTTTTACGGACTATTTTTAATTGTAGATTTTAAAAACCGTAAAAAGTTATTGTTAATAAAAAAAAAATTATTATTAAAGTGCAACCTTTACTAATTTTAGCAAGTTAATCATAATGAAACGCGATAAGAGGAATGAATGAAAACAGACAATAAATTCCCTACAGTAATAATTTGTTCCTAGTAATTTATTTAAAAAGATATGAATGTTTAATTATTTAAAATTTACCCTATTTTTGTCTGTTTTTAAATTCTTATATTAAAATTTCATAAAATTTATTACACAAACCAAAATCATGTTGCAAGTTTTGCATAACCGCCATTTTCTAATCCAAAACTTGTTTTAAATTAACAAACTTCATTCTAACTAAAATTTAAAATAATTAGGAGACTTAAAAGAAGGAAAGATTAATTTCAAATTAAGCGCTTGATCGCAACCGAAACGTTTTAGAAAGACAATTTTTAAATAGAAGTTGTAGAAAATGTAATTTCCAATGTGACTTTTGAAATACAGTTTTTAAAGTTCTGAAGAAAACTTACACCATTGCTTCTAAAAAAATATTTAAAAGTATGACAAACGCTAACTTCAATTTACACTGCAGTTCTTCGTTTGTGATTTCATTCATAAATACCTTATCTCGCAAATTTTAGTTATGTGGTGAAAAAACATAGATGCAAGTGTAATTCTAGTATATGATAAACTATTGTGTATTTGTAATCGGGGGTTCAACTTATACAGTATTGTCATTTTTCCTAAATTTCAAATTCACTCCACATGATTTTTGTTACATTGAAATATATGGAAGTATTACTCGCGCCAAACGAGAACGCCACTTCTTTATTTGATAAAATCACATGAAGTGACAAGGACCAACGTAAGTAAAACGTCTATTATTATGTAAATGGAATAATATAGGTAAATTACGTATCGAATAAAAAATTGTGTTCAATTAAATTTAGAACTTTCGTTTAAAGAAAAAGTGTTGGAAATTTTTAAAAAAATCATTATCACCAAAATCTTATTATATTTCCGGTATTCGTATAAACTCTAAAAAATCAAATATTACTAAGTTATAATGAGAGATCGGTAAAAAAACAATTAGGGGGTGAAAGCGAATTGTTTTGAACCGGAACTTTACCATATTCAAAAAAATATATTTCATAAATACATACATACATAAATGCAATCGAATAATTTAATCATCCATCCAAAAATATTAATAACATTAAAACTAAAATAAATCTTCCCTTGGAAATGGTGCCTAAAATAGAGCAGCATTCCCTCTTTGGATTGCCAAGCTAATACTTTGTTTAATATAACTGCCAGCCTGCGGAATACTAGATTGACTGATGATAACCATGTGTGGTATAGAGGAAAAAAAAAGTTTGGCGTCAACATTCCAAGAGCGAAAAGTATCAACATCAAATGCACAAAAAAATAATCATCCTTAATTGCTTTGTATTTGTTATGTTTTGCAGATTGTGTTAAATTAGCAGATGAGCAGGCGAGAAGAGTGGAATTTACTTTACTCCAAGGAATTAAAGTCAAACCATCAGGAAGTTTACCGTCATCACGTAATAATCCCGATGGTTCCAAAATATCATGAATTTCAGCTAAAGCCAAGGCTCGCTTTAAAATATCATTGATGTTGTTAGGTCGGGAAAATCTACCATATCTTTTTATCATAAGAAATGGCTTGATGACCAATAGTGTCAACTTTAAAACCACAATTACAAGTGTGTTGGTGAACATTAGTTCCAATTCTTAAATATCAATTTGAAGAGTTTGTTTATCTAACAATGCTTCTAATTGGGAAAACGGGAACGCTTTTAACCAAGCACCTGATTCTGGTTGGGCACTGGCAAGTAAAATAGCTTTATGTCGAGTGTCATATTGTGATACCCAACAATTAAATATAGTCTTGACACATGGAGTACACCAACTACGTTGTAAACAAGGCTTGTCAGGTAAAGGATCGGTAGAGAACAATAATTTCCAATTATCTAATTCCTCAGCTAAATAAATAACCTTAAAGTTATTTGATATAATTGATTCAATGAGATTAGCGGTAGCGTGAGAAGAAAAAGATAAAATGGCGATATCACAACAAATTTCTAAACCACCAAATGAAACAGGTAGTGATGGTTGTATCCAAGACGAAGGATTAACCCGGCGTTACTAAGCAGAGTTTTTGTAACATCATTAATAAGCTGGGGTATGAAGTGGTAAATTCGATTTAGAGGCATGAAAACTCATTTGACATTATTATTTGCACTAAACTGAAACAAACAAAATCATTTAAAGTGCTTTATTATCAAGAGGTAACAAGAATTAGAAGAAGGTAAAAGAATGTAATTGAAACTATACATAATCTACGTAATTTATACTGTCAAATGATATACCCACAAAGTTCTGTTATTGTGACTATTCTAAAGAAATTTATAATAAACAGAAACTACTCAAGGAATGTCTGTTTGATATAATAATTATTATAGAACCTATCTTAATTTTTTCGATAAGACAGTAGTCGCAAGTGACAGTTCCATGTTCTAAGCAAATGAATTTATTGCATGCGCTGCAAGTGTAATAAGTTTTCCTGTCAGAACTGCGCTCACATGTAGCACATCTGCCCGACTTTTTCTGTCTCTTACCTCTAGGTTGTTCAGAAATATTTTCTGCGTGATTGCTGGATGACTCGCCCATAATATCGGTGATTTTTCTTTTTATACCTCTTTGTATTTTTGAATTATTCTGACGCTGGATTAGAATTTTGTTGACTAAACTTAGACCTAAGTCTTTTATAAACTGACGACGAGGAATCTTACAACATCCATTACTATTGTATACTACGAAAGCATTTATACTTGCTGAATTTAGCAAAGAAAAAAATATTGTCAATGGCCATCTGCGGCTGTTTCTGCTTGTATCATAATTACTAGAGAGCTCATCCACAACATCTACTCCACCTTTAGTTAAGTTGTAAAATGTTATTATTTCAGGTTTCCTGTCATCACCTGTTATTTCATCGATTGTGTCAGTGTGATGTAATGATGATAGTAAAAGTACATTTCGACCTTTTTTGGGAACATAAGATACCATCGTTTTATCTTTTGAAAAGCGAATAATGAACTTTTCTCACGACGATTTTTCACACTTAGCAGTTCTGAAGGAATCTCCTTCTTGTTTTTCTAAGCGTGCAAACGGCTGTCAACCGATGTTCCTTATAAAGCCTTTCAATCAGTGGATAGCTTGCGAACCAATTATCAAACGTCACGTTTCGATTAGTTCCCTTCAAAAACTGTGTTAGTCTAATAACAATTTCTTCGGGTCTGTTATCCAAGGCAAATGGCCCAGCAGGTTGCTTACCTACATAAACTTCTTGATTTAATACATAGAATGTCCTTGCATCTACCAGCGCAAATATTTTATCCCGTATTTTGCCGGTTTATTTGGGATGAATTGCCTGAAACTGCATTTACCTCTAAATGACTCTAGTTTCTCGTCAATTGTTACATATTCACTAGGAGTGTAAGACTTCAACGAATTCGCAACAAACTCATCAAATATGGCTCTAATGGGTGCAAGTTTGTCTATCTTGAGCCGTTCACTTCTGTTATCTAGATTATCAAAGCGTAGACACTGACATAAAAATCTAAAACGATCTAGTGCCATGGTAGCTCTGAAAATATCAACACCTGTCCCGTCAGTTGCCCATAGATCACTCAAATTTTGCCTGTTAGATTTCATCATTCCAGCAAGATAAAGCAAACCAATACAAGCCTTTATTTCTGGTACGGTCGCTTCTTTAACTTTAGAGTAGTTTCCTCGGTAGTTGGCAGCTTTTTGTAAAATTTTTTTGTTTGTATATTTAGTTATGTCTGCAATCATATCTTCTGTAATGAAATTAAGCCAACATTCGAGAGGAGATTTTGCCTCCTTTGCTGTACCTTTTACACCAGGTAAATGGGTTATTATATTTTCTCTTCTTCTTCTTATAGCTGCTGGTGATTTTGGAAATTTATACCACTTGGTCACCCCATCCTTACCAGTAAATTGATTTGCGTCATCTAATTCATCATTGAATGTTTCAAATTCGATTTCGTCATCTTCCTGTATTTCTTGTTCAGATGCTGAATCATCTGATCGGACGCTCAAGTGATCCGGGTAATTATCCACATCAGATTCGGCATCATCGGAGAAATGATCATCTGCGTCTTCCAACTCCCGCCACAACCTCAGAAGACGTTCCTGTTCTTTTCGTAATGAGACATTCTAGAGCAAATCAAATCAAACAAATCAATATCACTATATGAATTATAATAAAAAACATTACTTGCAAAGTTGACAATATTGTTCCCTTATTCACATAAACCACAAATGAATGGAAAATATGAGTCCTGAATTCCACTTAGACTACAAATAACACTACAAACTAGTACAGTCACAGCGTTGGTAAGCAGGGGTATCAATACAAATTCACAGTCGCTGCTCTAATAAGCTGGGGTATGATGGAAGATCGCACTCAGAAACACAACTTGACACCTACTCAACATATGTGACACTGACAACTCTTACATTAGGTTAAGGCAGTGCTATGAATACGAAGCTAGACGGAAGCTGACGAATCCAGACCGCGCCGTTACCTGGATATTCGTTTTGAAACGCGATGGGGTATTATTTACCCCAGCGTAGTAACGCCGGGTTAAATTTAATGTTCAAAATTTATATATTAGAAAATTACTAATTTTATTATCAAAAACTGCACAAACATCTTTGATTTTGCAGAAAAGGAAATTAAGTTTGGGAATCAAAAACAATGACGCAACAAAAAGAGAGCCATGTATGGATTAATGTTTATTAATATTATCTGATAATTTAGAAAAATTTGTCAAACTTTCGGAAAACATTTGTGGGAAAGCTTCTTCAGTTAAAGCAGCACCAAGAATGAATAAATTATATTATATCATGAATCAATGTCTCAAAAGAAGAAACGATATTTGTTAATTTTTTTCTATCTAAAATAGTTTAAAAATCTTGGAATACACTTACTACTGAACCTTCAATTGTAGCATGATCCAAGTACTAAACATTGAGAGAAAAAGAAAATTGGAATAATAGGATTAATTGCAAGACTAAAAAAAGTAGGATCAAATGAGTCACTTTGATGTACTGAATAAAGGTTACTATTATATGAAAGACTGAAAAAGAAGAAGAATTATGGAATTTGATTTTAAAACAAGTTAAAAAACATCATGTTCAATTGAATTAATTGTTATTTTTGTATTAAGGGTGCAATGCATACGTTTTTTGACATTGAGAATGTTGGGTTTTTATCGATACCAAAAAGGTCGAGACAAATGATCCATTCGAAAACTAAAAAATCGCTTTGCGCCCGTAATGCAAACAACGTTTTTTCTACAATTGACTATTTTATTTGCATCAAAATTTTCACAATATCTATCCAATCACAACCAAAAGACAACTGGTGTTATCTCAAAAACACCAGCTATCATTAAATTATAATTGTCTAACAACTTTGGTGTTTTCAACGACGTAACCATGGATATGGACAATTTGACCTTTAATTTTGATCGTGAAATCGTATATAATAAAGTACCTATTTTTTTCATGTCTGTCTCCGAAATTAAACGGGTACTTCCAGACGTCGTAGAGACTTGAAATTCGGCATGCCGATGGGTCTTGCCTTCTAATCAACGGGAAAAATTCGAAAACCGGAAATTTCTATTCACGGGCTGGGCCAGGGGCGTCTAGCATTATTAAATTCATTAATTAAAATCCTTAGTGGTATTACTATTGAAAATTTAACCTTAGATTCAATTTACAACCAAAAGAAGAGCGCTATAGTTTCCTCTCTCCATTCATTAAAGGGTTAAGATAATAGTCGAGGTGCCCACCGACATAAAGTATCATTTATAAATAAGCAGCTGTAAGTTTTTGAATGGCTTAATTACATGTAGTCCAATAAGATGTTTCTATCGTTTTTCTCGAAACTTGGGGCGTTTCCTCATAATCTCGTTTGGAAGAAGCATTCAATTTTCACGAGTCAAACTGAAAAATCGGAAATATTTTTGTCGGACAAATTTTTTTCCCGCGTTTTACTAATAGATAGAAACATCTTGTCGGACTACACGTAATTAAGCCACTCAAAAACTTACAGCTGGTTATTTATAAATGATACTTTGTGTCGGTGGGTACCCAGACTCTAAAGGGTACTGTCAAAATTTAATATTAATTAATCGAATTTGTCCCAATATTCGAGACCGCGACGCAAATGTTGAACCCGAAGATCCTTACACGCTAGTTAAAAAAGATTTTTTCACAGTGAAAAATGGTAGATTGTTTTATAAGGATTAAAAGTGACACTTTTTGACAAGTACATTTTGTATTTTTTTGCAAGATGCAGCGAAGCGTAGTTATTTTTAATCCTTGACTAAGTTACCTGACAACGTAACATTTTTTTGTACACTTTCAAAAACGTCAAGTTTACATTCAATAATGGGATTAAAACTGACAAATTTTGTGATGGCTGGAGAAGAAATCTTTTTTTTTGACAGTTCAAATATAGCATATCTTGTACACTACGGTTAATGCGTATACGTTGTCTTTTTTTAGGATTTGAACTATTTAAACTACGACTAGAAAAAAACAGTCACTTCAACGGTTTCTATAGAAACACACAAAGTCAACATTTTCGATCGCTTGAAGATAAAAGGATTTTTTACATCTATTTTTCCTAAAATTTTAGGTGAATCATCTCTAGAAATAAAGCTTCAAACACTCATGTTTTACAACGGAACCAAATTGGATAAGTTTAAAAATACTACATAAAATACTTGAAATATAAGAACATCCTATTTTGGAAGCAAGACGACGTAAAACAGAACTAACTGTAAATGTGCAAATACCATCATCTTTTTTTGACAGAGCACATAAGGAGGCACCAAAAAAGAAAAATGCGAAATCTTTGTTAACCTTACCGAAAAATGAAAAATTACAATATAATTTGTGATTTCCAATAAAAGATTTTGCCCTGCAACTTTGGAATATTTTTAATACGTTGTGGACGAATTTTATCCAAACCACCAGCAAAACCAGAGGGAAAAGAATTATTCCAAACTTACCTGATCTTTAAAAACAATCATAGTTTCAACTGATGACGGTAAACCTATGTATTTGTGTAGATCGATATGATACTGGATGCTTCAAGCGAAGTTGTTCAGCAATGTTGGAGTTATCCTCAGAAAAACTATCAAAAGTACTTAAGAGGCAAATAGCACCACGAATGTCTCCTATCTCCCACCTTCTATCTTGTTTTTCACCGTTTTGTAGACAGAATGTTGGTTTGATGACATCTTGCTTTTCTTAATAAATTTTGACGATTTGTAATTAGTGCTGTTTTGCGGTTAAATACATGTTTTTGCTGTTTGTCTTTGGTGGTAGAGAGAAAAAGAAAAGTTCGTCCTATGCTTCAACAGTTTTAAGAATACACAAGAATTAATAAGGTAGGTATAAAATAGTAGAATGATTTTTTCGGTTATTAATACATAAGAGGTTGATTTTTTACCGGGTAATTTTTTTTTTGACGAGAATCTTTTGAAATTTTGAAATTGCAGAAAAGTTTTGTTCTTTATGACACCTCGATAAATGAATCTTTAAATAAGTTTGCTTTTGAAAACATTTGAATTTTGGCAAATAGGATACTGTAACTTTGGGAAGATGATGGTAAATCTTTGCGTTTGTGCATCCTCTTTAGGTGAATATTTAAACCAGGTCTTGTTACAAAACCTTTCTTTAACCAATGTGATACTTTTGAAAACAATTAGACACATTTCCAAAACTTCTGTCAACAATTGAGAAATTTTCTGAACAATGCGAACGAAAAAGTTTGACGATTGTAAGACATATAGTTTTTTGTGTGAAACTTTTTGAAAACTTGGTTTATTAGGTATAGAAGATGAGCAATCACTGCTTAACAATGTTACTATTATTATGATGATGATTATTATTATTATTACTATTATTATTTTCTTGTCGGTTTTAGTCGTTAATCGGGTTGAACCAAGACATTACGGACCATTTATCTTTGTCTTTGTAGGTTATGCGTTTAATAATTTTTATTATTATTATTATGTAGAATATAATATTATTAATTTCCAATTAAGCAATTAATTTCTTTAATTATACGACTAAACTTCAAGTCGCAATGTTTTAAAAAAATTAATAAAAATTGTAGAAACTATAATTGGCAATAACCCTTAAATTGCAGTTTTTTATATAATTAAATATTATTGAAAAATATTGTTATGTTAATGAAAGTCCCACTAAATATTCACAAATTACGTAATAAATAAAAAAATTGTTTAAATAATAATTGCGTTTCAATAAATTTAAATTTTTATTTGAAGAAAATGTGTTCTATTTTGAAAAAATGAAAAGGCGTCCTTAAGAGTGGACTATTTATTATCACTAAAATCTAATCATATCTCCGGTATTAGTGTAGAAAATCAATACCAAGTTATAACGACAGATCAATAAAAACCTATTAGGAAACTTTAGCCATATCCACTGAATAACATTTTTGACATGAAGATTTAAAACTGACTGAAATTTTTTATCTATTGAAGAAAATGTTAGTTTGGAAAATTGTATTCGCTACGCTTAACAAAAAGCGAAAGGTATTGAATGTATCTTTCGAACCGGTTTAAGAATAAATTGAAAGTTTGAATTAAAAGTTATAAACTTTGTTTACATTAAAAATGTTAAAATAGAAACGTTTTATACTCGTCATTCTGTGGATGTGGCTAAAGTTTCAGTTCGTAACAATTCACGTTCATAGCCTACCCCCCTCTAATTGATTTTTAAGATCTACGTATTTTTAATTTTTTTGAGGTCTTACAAAGCCGTAACTTATAAATAAAATTTGTAGAAAATGTAATTTGCAATTACAATTTTTGACTTTTACAGAACCAACTATAAAATTATAAAATTTGTATCTTTAAGTTTCTAATTTTCTAATACATTTACAATTAATATCAATTTTAATTATGTCGTGATTTTATTGTAAAGGTTTTCAAAAAAATCTAATATCACGTATTAGTTTGGTCTGTACTGAGAATGTAAAAAGGGAAAAAAATATATTTTTGCTTAAGTTTGAAATCACCTATAGTTTCCTGAAGATGTTTGTTGTATAATACAAAGTTTAATTAGCAAAAAGTTACATTTTACACAAATATTCTGACAATAATTTTGACTATGATTTTGGGGGGCATATTCCTTTTCCAAAAATTTATTATACTTATATTTTATTATTGTTGTTGTGGCGTTTTTAAATTAAAATACTTGTAATAAATAATTTCAATATAAACCTTTTAATAATTATTCTATATAATACCGACGTTTGCTGCTTTGTTATTCTGAAATACACAAAATTGTCTAAAATTTTCAAATTAATTTGACGTTGTGTCAGAATTTATTCGTTTCATTATGTAATTTTTGTTCTCTGAAGAGATAATTTTCAAATCATTTCAAATAAATCTAACTTTACCTTCATATTTGCAGGTTTAATAAAAAATACTGTATAGTCACAGATGTATAACATAACTTTTCAAGTCGTTAAAACATGTGCATATGGCTCGTGCTATTATTATTTTTCAGAACATTCATTATTAATCTACATTTCACATATTTTTTTTATTTTTTAGTTAGTGTTAATGCCTTTACGTTGCGTTGTTACTATTAAATCTAGTTTAATTCTGTACCTTCTACCTATTGTTTACATAATAATACTTGTTGAGAAAAAACCACCAGTAATTCATTGAGGCAACGTTTATGATAAAATATAAACTACTACTTCAAGTCTCTAACATCACAAAAATAATACAGCTTATCCTTAGTAGTAATTAATAATTTTAAAATTAGTTTGTCGAATTTATTAACTGTGGATGTGGTATTTTATATCAGTGTATAAAAACAAAAAAAAATAGTATTGACTGCAACCTTTACTAATTTTAGCAAGTAATCAGAATGAAATGCGATAAGAGAAATGCCACAAAACAGACAATAAATTTACCAAAGGAAAATACTCTCTCCTATCTAATATTATTATTTTATTTAAATAATATTTAAAGTATTTTGTTACATTTTAAATATACATTTTACTTTCTACTTAAATTTATTTCTTTCATTTTCTTTGATTTAAAATTCGACTTTTAAAAATTTATATTTATTAAAATATATAATTTCTGTTTTTAAATTCTTATTTAAACTCGAATAAATATTATTTCTTAAATTAAAGGATTGATAATGTTCGATATTTCTTTTTGAAGATTTTTATTACTTAAACCAAAACCATTTTCCAAGTTTCACATTTTCTAATCTAAAACAAAATTCTACACAAAAACAAAAATACAACCCAATTCTTAGACTTAGAATTAAAAAAAAACGTTAATTTTCAATTAAGCAATCGCACGACTATACTTCACAGCGTAATTAAATAAATTAAATTAAATTAAAGTTGTAGAAAATGTAATTTACAATAACTTTTGTATTATACTTTCCTTTTGTATAATTAATATTATTGTCAATATTGTTAAATAGAAGTATCGAATCAAAAAATTGTTTAAATAAATTTCTTCTAATGAAATATAGAACATTCCATACGATATTTTTATCTTGAATTTCGGTATATTTTTTAATAAAGAGCTATTTAAATTATTTTATTGTCTTATTCTACGAGGTCTACAAAAATCTACTAATACGTATTCTGAGTAAGCTACCTGACATCAAAAAAATGACAACAATAATTCAAAACCAAGGAAACGTTCATAATTTTTGTAGAAAAGTTCACAAATAACAGAAAACATAAACAAAATTGTTGGAAAAGCAAAATCAACAAGAATTAAAAACAAGACAATCCAAAATTGACAAGATAAGGGCTAACTTTTGATTTTGAATTTCTTGATATTATTGTATAACTTAAATTTAAAGTTATAGGTATATTCTTTTTATACTGATTTATCTTTTGTAACCAAAATAATAATAATCTTTCAAAAGAATGATTCCAAATAGGTACATTTTTTCGAAAACACACATTTGATTCTCTTTTACACGTTGGTTAGTATCGGAACAATGTGCAGTTCTACACAAAACGCTTGTATTTATTTTATTTTATTAGAATTACTTTTATTATGTGTTGTGGTAGAAGACCTTGACTTGAAATTGCCAAATATTAATTGACTAGTTAAAAATAATTCTGAAGTGAAAGTGTTTGGTGATAATGTTCGTACATAATAAAACATTAAAATTAAAATTTAAAAAAATAAAAATTTGTAATTTTAAATACAGATTTGACATAACAAAACGAAACAAAAAAATTAATTCCTTTACCATTTGTTTTGTAAAATCACAAATAAAAATTTTCCTACGAATTTTGTTAATATTTATTTTTTATGTGCATAAAATTCGTTAAAATCTGCTGAGGTGTTATGAAATATGGGTCTTTTAATCATTGAATTTATTGTTTGATATCGTTTTTAATCAGATGTAGTATTCATTTATTTTTTATTTCCAAAAACATTGCTAAACTTTGCTGAAATGTTTTACCAATACATGCACCCAAAAATTTGTTATTTTTATTATTCTTTTATCTACATCTTTCTTAATCATCACATTAATGAATAAATAATTGTGTGTTCAAGAATATTTTAAATAAATCGTGTCAGAAAATACAAAATCGTCTGTACAAGTACAATGTAAATTAAATGGGACGTTCACTAATAAACGATTTTTGTTGGCAAACAATAAAAATATTTCAAAATATCTTGTGTCATAAATAACAATTTTTGTTACTTTTATTCTATGTTTAGTTAATATTATCTTCACAAATGTAATATTGTCTAATACATATTTTATATGTAAAAAAAATACTTAGTATAAAATGTTGATTCTTTGAAATTATGTTCTTATATTTGTTTTATAATAAAATCTTTAATTAGAGGGAAAAGTTACTTTTCATTACAGTTTACACAATTATTATGATATTAACTATCAACGATTTAGACGAGAGGTTAAATGATGTACCTATTGCATTTGTTTAAAAATTTATTAAATATTTTATTACTACATATGTGGTTGTTGCAAGCAAAAGAAAGTATTCGTTTTTATTATATTTATATATTTTTAAGTTTTTAGAATAAATTATTTGATTACAAATTTTTATTGTAAAAAAAAAGAATAAAAAAATCTGCCCTCTAGAACCTGAACTTTGCAATAAATCAAAAATGCCTTTAATATAATAGTATAATTAGAGTTTCTATGGTTTTAATATTTAAAACTAAACTAAGGTTACTACAGATTATTTATGTCTATTCATACGGTTTCGGGTAAACCTAAAGTTAAAAGATTCAGGCACTTATAGGTTAAATTGTTGTACGTTCCACCTACCTTTAGGCAGAAAGTTAATGATTGTGAAATATTTCTGGATACATTATGTGTGTCTCATTTGCTGTCTTCAAAAATTATACTCATAAAAATTTGTTTTAATCAATTGAAGTTGTTTTCATGTGATCGCGGGTGAACGGTGTTGGTTGGTAAGTTACAGTTATTACAAATTTTCTTCTTTAAAAAAATTGCATGTTTTTATGTGATTTGGGGTAAACGGTGTTAGTTGGTAGGTTACAGTTATTACAATTTCTTTCTTTAAATACATTACAATCATAATAACAATTCAAAAACAAACTATTGTTTTAAGTAACATATTCGTTTTAATCAATTTCGGTGGTCAACGGCGTTAGTTGCGAGGTTACAGTTATTACAATTTCTTTCTTTAAAAGCAATACGTATTTTTTTCACAAAATGCGAAAAATAGGCGGAAAGTCTAACTTTAACCTCATTGTTGGAATTAGAGAGAATAGTCTTGTTACTAGGTGACAAAACCAAAATATTATTAGAAATCTTTTGTTTCCATATTTGTTTTTTCCTACAAAAAATAGCGTGACTCTTGTTTTGTAACTCGACGTGCCAACTTTTCAAAATAAATCGTTTTTTTGTCATTAAGTTGGTCGGTGTTTTGGAGTCAGTCAGTCTTCGGTGATCAAAGAGATTTAGGTAGAATCTCCCTGCCCTCAACACTCATAATAGTTCAAAATTTTTTTTGGGCAAATCATCTAATAATGCGCATTTTTTTTTTTTTAAATATGCTCTTAGCAACGTCTATTTTAGGTTGGTAATATTAGTTTTTCGAAATTCTTCTGTCCGTTTTATTCACCGCCCCCGACTTAAAGTTTGGGCCAATAACTAATACGTTAAATTGTATAGCAGTGACTAGTTTCGACTTTAAAACAGGAAAAGTCATCTTCGGACTGGATAAAATAAGAAGGTTGAAGTTGAAGTAATTATAAAGAAGTACACCTTTAAGAAATTATTAATGATTTTTACGGTTGTGTGTGATACAAAAAAATGTTTTTTTTACAAAAGAACAAGTTGAAAATATGATTATAAATATAAAGTGGCACAAACGTCCCACAATTAATTTTTGAGATACGCAGGGTAAACCATGTTCTGCAGAAAAGTTGTTGGGAAATTGATAATATTTAGCTGATAAATAAGTTCCTGAGAAATTTTTTTGTTGCCTGAACGTCGCTATGTCATTGGTGATTTAATTAATGAAGGAAATAATCCGTTTTATAAATATTGTTTTAAAATTATTCAATACAGCCTGAAAAGAATTCGTGGTTGTAACGTTTCCAAAAGGTAAAAATAAAGACACTGGGCAGTCTTCTAGCTACAGGCTGCCTAAAAAAGTTCTAGAAAAAATGGTGAGCAACAGGATAATGTAGAAAACATAGATCAACATGGGACCCGATTGTTTATATGGAGCATGCAATTTTAGACACCTGAAGATACAGGATTGTATACAAACTGTTTGATTAGGGACTGCATGGTGGGGGGATGTGATGTCGACTAGAAAGACTCTAGAAAGCGAGGTACCGCAAGGGTTTACTACCAAATTACAATTTGGCCATTTTCAGCACCTAAAATATATATAATAATAATAATAATAATAAAGGTCTTTATTGCAAAAAATAAAAATAGGTATGCAAAAAAAAAATAAAATATACAATTAATTTGAAAAGGTGGAGTTCAATAGCAGATTATAAATCTGCTTATTGTTCTTCCACTCAACTTTTAATTTATGTGATACTTTATTGTATTTCCTTATACCAAATATGAGTCGCAAACAAGAGTTTTTAGCTTTTGAATTCTTTTTATATCGAAAGCTGTTAAATATCCGTCGTATACTACGTCACAATAGTCAAAAAGAGACAATATTAATACATTGCATAAAGTTGTTTTAATTTTTCAGATAACACGTGTCTATTTTGATAAATATTTCTTAGATTATAATAAGCTTTTTTGGAGATATTTAGAGACATGTACTGTAAACCGTAAATCATTGTCTAAATACATTCCGAGGTACTTTACATTCTGACAGACAGGAATTTCTACATTATTTAATCTTATAACTAGGTTTTGGGTAATTAAATTTCTATAAGTATGTTTACCAAATATCATGGCAGTAGACTTTTGTGGATTTATACTTAGATTATGATTATTACAATACTCTAAAATACAATCTAGATCATAGTTTATTGCAGCTACTGCTTGGTTAAACTCAGAAGGATTAAAAGAAAGATACAACTGAGTATCGTCAACGTAAAAATGAGATTTACATGATGTTATATTAGATTTAGTTGGGAGATGTAAATGTTAAACATAATAGGTCCTAAAATAGATCCTTGAGGAATCCGTTGTTTGATGAGTTTAAATGAAGATGTTTTATCTAAGTACTTAACGCATTGTTGACGGTTTGTTAGATAATGTGACAATAAGTTAATGGCATCAGATAGACCAATAAAATGAAAAATAGACACAAGAATATCCTGGTTTAAGGTATCAAATACTTTAGAAAAGTCTAAGTTATTAAGCATGTTATTTTCCCTTTGTCGGTAGCTTCACTTATGTCATCCGCTATATGCAACAGGGCAGTGCTGCAACTATGACCAGACCGAAAACCCGATTGCTCCAGTCTCCAGTGGAAGGATCTCATACTTCTGTAAATGTAAACTTAATTGTTTTTGTAATATTTTTTCTAGTATATTAGAGAATACGGGGAGAATACTAACCGGCCTAATATCTTTCAAAAAGGCAGGGTTACTACACTTTCCAAGTGGAATTACATATGCAATTTTCCAGGCATCCGGGAAGACGGAATTATAAATACAAAAATTTATAATATGAGTTACGTAAGGCAGCAGAAAAGGTAAACATAGGCATATTGTTGAAATATCAACTCCGTCTGTACCAATTGCTTTACTTTTAATCAAACGTATAACTTCAAAAACTACATTTTTATCTACAGGACGGAAGGTAAGACGGTCGTGAATAGATTTTATTATGTTTGTACGATAATGTTGTATAACAGTATCATTTAATGGTAATTGATGCTGTACAGAAGATAGAAAAAATTGTTCATCTCATCAGGGTTATTTAAGTGATCAGGTATTGGTGATTTTTTTGGTAAATGTATATATAAACGAGGAAATATAAAGCAGGGGCAATAAGTCGTTATTTTGTCATTTTGGAAAATCGAATGGAAAAATTATCTAAAATAGGTACACAATAGGGAAAACATTATTAAAACAATCGGTCTGAAGTGCACATCATCATCATCATCAACCAGCCTGAGACGTCCACTGCTGGACATAGGCCTCCCTCATGGCATTCCACCTTTTTCTATCTTGTCCTGTCTGAATCCAGTTGGTTGTTATTCTTTTATGTCGTTGGTCCATCTGGTAGGCGGTCTTCCTTGGCTTCTCTTATCGCTGCGTGGCCTCCACTCCAGTAATCTCCTCGTCCATCGGTCGTCGCACATCCGGGCTATGTGGCCTGCCCAGTTCCATTTAGTGTAGCTATTCGCTTGATGACGTCCGTCACTCCTGTTCTTCGCCGTAATTCCTCGTTTCTAATGTGATCTCTCAGGCTCACTCCAAGCATCGACCTTTCCATTTTCGTTGTACGACCCTTAGTTTTTTCGCGAATGTGGATGTTAAGGTTAATGTTTCCGCTCCGTAGGTAAGGACCGGCAGAATACACTGGTCGAACACTTTTCGTTTTAAGCAGATAGGAATGTCGCTTCTGAAGATATACCTGAGTTTCCATAGGCAGCCCATCCAAGGTTGATCCTCCTATGCAGCTCGCAGGTCTGATTGTCCCTTGAAATGCGCATCTCGTGACCTAACTATACATATTTATCGACCTCTTCGATTTGGGTGTTTTCGATCTTGATACGTTCACTCAAAATCAAATTAGTCATGATCTTGGTTTTAGAGAAATTAATTTTCAAACCAATCTCGGCGCATGCGTGGTTAAGTTCGTTGAGCATTTGTTTTATTTCCCCGAGATTGTCAGCTACAAGGACTATGTCGTCAGCGAATCGAGCTTTTTAAATGCATGTTCTAATACGGTTATGAAGAGTTTTGGGGACCTAGGGTCTCCCTGTCTGACCCCTCTTCCCACTTCGATAGGTTGGCTGCTTTCGTGTATATGTTATAGATCAGTTTTGAGTACCTATAATCTACCCGACACTCCTCCAATGTTTCAACCAGAGCCTTTAACTCGACCGTATCAAAAGCCTTATAAAAGTCTATGAACAAGAGCGCCAATGGTCTATTGTACTCAACTGTCTTTTCGATGAGAGTCTTGATACTTTGTAAATAATTATTAGTTCTAAAAGCAGATTGAAAACCGGCTTGTTCTTTTGGTTGGTAGAATTCAATCTTCCTCTCCAGTCTTGATGTGATCACTCTCGTAAATAATTTATATAGGTGGCTTAAAAGAGTTATGGGGCGGTAATTTTCAAGGTCTGTCTTATCTCCTTTTTTTGTGGAGGAGTATGGTGGATGCCTCTTGCCACTTTTGTGGAATAGTGCTATTCCGCAAGCAAAGATTAAATAGTGTTCGTATTTTCTGTAGCAGAAGGGGGCCTCCAACCTTTATTGCTTCCACGGTCACCTCATCTTCTCCAGGTGATTTATTATTTTTCATCTTTGACAAGTGCACATAGGTATTAGCAAACATCGCCTTAAGAAACGACTTAATGGTTTTTTGGTGTTCCTCCTTTAAGAGGAAATTATTTCGCTATCTAAATGTGGTTAATATATCATATGCAAATCTGCTTAAAGATTTGACAAATACGTGCTCTTAAAAGTTTGAAATGAATTTATTTTTAACATTTTTGTAGCTGGTGAATTATTTAATGTAAATTATTAAATGCTGAGAAATTTCACCAACGCATTGAAATTGTCTTATTTTTTTTATTTTGAGTTTAGGTGTGTATAGTCGGTTTATGTTTTTCTTATAATTTCTTAGTGAAAATTTGGAAATAAATGTTATCTTTCAGTTCAAACAAAATTGTGTTATATACACAAAATTTGAGTTTTGAAAATGAATTTTGTTTTTTCTTAATATTTTGTTTCCCATTATTCTGGGCTGAAATGGAAAAATTAATGCAAATTTAAACTAAACTATAAAAATCTGTTACAACGCATTCTTTAAAGCGGGTGGTATTTAATTTGAATGTCTTACTAATTTATTTTTATATTGGACTTTATAAATATGTAATCGGTTTTATGTTTCCTAATAGAATTTTTATTCAGAAAAGGTAAGGTTTATAAATAATTGTCTTATTATCCTCAATGCTGAGAAGTTTTAGTAACGCATTCTCGTCAAAACGTGCTCTTGTCCAGTGTATTAAAAGAAATTTTTAAAATTCTAGTTTAAAATTAATGTATAAGTAAGTTTCGGCAAAAAGTTGGACTAATTCATCTTAAACAACTGTTATTAAATTTTAGTATAATATGGATTTATAATGTTTAACATTTTTATTTATATTACTATATGGGAATCTACAGATTTTCTCAAATTTGATTATTAAATTTAAATTTGTCTTAGACATTTTTATATTTTCTATTAATTTATGAAATAAAAATTTAAAATTCTTAGTATTTTTAGTACTTATAAAGAGTGTCAATTTTTTTTTATGTCAAAATTCATAAAATCTGCGGAAATTCATTATTTTGTTTGTATTTATAAAAAATGCTGAAAGATTTGGAAAGATGGTCGTTTACACCTAATTTTTAATTTGAATTTTTAAAGTTTTTTAATCATTTTTTCAGCAAAATTTAAGAGTATATGTACCAGATTGGTAAAATCTTAAAAGTTTTGGTGGGAAATACTTCAAATTTTCTTTAATTTTGTTTTTCAGTAAAAGCTTTTAAAATCTTTTGATGGTATTTCTTGAATTTCTAAAAACTTAACTTTACATAGAAAAGTACCTACGCTAGACATACGATGATTACGTAACTTAACCGTTTTTATGGAATAATTTGTAAAGTATTACAAAAATCCGAAATACAGAATTTGTTTATTGGCAAATAATATAATTCACAAACATCAATAGTAATAAGATCTACTATATTTTTTTAGAATTTCAATATTAAAAACCCTTATATAGGCACAAGCCGGCGCTTAATAAAAATCTTATCTTCATCTGGCCTCACAGCAAATATAAAGCAAAACCTCCCTCTCGCCTACAAAAAAAAAGTAGCAAAGCACAAACAAATACTTTTATTAAAAGCAAAAAAAAATCATAAAAAAATATATTTTTTATAAAATTAAATTTAAATGTTCAATTAATCCGAATCCTCCATCTCTTCAAGATCCCAAACCTCTAAATTTCCAATCTCGTTATGAATATCAGCTAACCCGGTTAACTCCTCCAAATATACGCTGCTGTTGAATACTTTCAGCAAAAAATCGAAACCGTTGGTCGCGTATTCCTGAATCACCGAATCGGAACAAGCAACGCATTGCTTGTACTTTTCAGTCGCTGGCATCACGTGAGTGTAAGTTGATAAAAATCCCCGTATCGAATGCGGTACTATTCCTAAAAGCGACTCTTCGGGTCCAAAATTTTCGCCGAGTTCGTGACTAGTTGTTCGGTAATACGCCGGCGCCTTTGCCCTAATTATAATATAACAGTAAAAATATGAAAAGTTTTAGTCCATACACACCCTTCTTTGTGTTGCAGAATAGAGATTGCCAACTCGACCGTTAACGCCCCCGCAATCAGAGAAATTCCTGGACGCGTAACCGTACATTGTTGATCCAAAGTCCTATAACTTAGAGACTAAAAAAATTCGGTTACTTATAAATAAAACCAGGAAAAAATGTAAGTCTTACATTTCCTGGAGCAGTTACGTCATTACAAAAGTAACAGCCCAAATTGTTACCGGGAATAGCTTTGAATCCTTCTGCGGAAGTTCCCGGTGTTTGTTCCACAGAATCGGTTGATTTGAATCCGTGCCTCATTACTAAGTACGTGTCGAATCCTAAAGCTGCATTTATAACGATCTAGAAATTGACTATTGTTAAATCTAAACATAACCGCCATAAGACTCACCTTTTTATAGTAAGTACCGAGTACGGTAGGCAACCAACGACTTTCCCGAGAATCCATCAACAGAAATATTATGTCATGGTTTGAAATTAATTCAATCAATTTTTCGACGCTTTCTTTGGTTTGTGATAGTAAGCTTTCGCCGACAGGATGCCCAGGCATTGGTATCGATATATTAAACCCTTTGGCGTTCTTAAAGTGCAATGTTAAAATTTCTTCGCGTAATTAGTGAATATCGTACCACGCTTGGAAAAATCTTAACCACATTTTCTGCGGCCGCCACTGCTTTTGACTTATTTTCTAAACAGTTTTCGTAAGTGAAAAGGCTCTGTCTGACTGGATTCGAAAACGATACAATCGAGTTGTCTAAGAACGTTATGTCTCGGACACCCCATCCCTGATAAATTCGTATTAGATTGAGTAACGCATATTAATAAGACTTACCAGCAGGCAACGAGCCACCGAGCAACCCAAAGTGCCGGTTCCTAATAATAAACATTTTGTACTTTTTATTTTTTCCAAATCGATATTTGGGAGAAGCTGCCATTTGATTAGTTTTAAGTTTAAGTCGACTGATGTTTCGGCTAAACTAAAAAAATCTATGGTAAAAATAAAATTCGTTGGTTGTAATAGAAAATAAAATTACAGGAATGGGAATAAAGATAAGAAGTTCATAATGATTAAAAGGTTTATCATGTAAATTTTTAGTAAATGCCATATACATTCATACGGGGCATTTTATTTCAAACAGTCCAAGAAGCAGAAGCAATGCATTTTTGATTTTGGAATAACAGAAAAGTGCAATTCCGATAGTCTGGCATACCTAGTAATACGACTAGCTAATAACCTTTATAATCCGGCAGCTTTGATTCTAAATTAAGGGGAATGTTGTTTTTTTCTGTTTGGAGAAATGTGAACAGAATACGGTACAGTGAACTTTTTAGTTCATTTGAAAAAAAAAACGTAAACAGCGATTTGAACATATAACTATGCAAACCGGGTACCCAAATGATTATATTATTTAAATGTTGAGACTGTCTTCAGAATTTTGCTTTGTCTTCTGCAAAATTTTGTGCTAAAAAACGATAAAATTTATAAAACGTCATATTTTTAATGAAACCAGACAAAAACCGTAAATATACTTCACTGTAAAATCAACGTAACGCAAACTAAATGATTTGTACTTCACATTTAAGTCCGATGGTCGGCCGGCCGTCCGTCCCTATGTAAACAAGATATCACGAAAACCCCACATCCGATTCATATTCATTTTACACATTTTTGTTTCAAATAAAAGTTGTTTGTAATTTACAAAACTTTTGTTTAAACTGTTTTTAAAAACAATCACGTGACACTAATTGTTGTAATAATATCTCCACCAATATCAATTACACAAATAAAGTTGAGAGAAAAAAAGTTGTTGGAAATTTTATTTTCTATAGCTTTTGTTTTAACAATTTTTTTCTAAAACGCAATTTGCGAGGCTGAGAATTTTCAAATCGTCTTAAGGAAGGGAGGGAGGCCTCTTTTTGTTCTACTTTCTTTTTGTTAGTGGGTTTGGGGTTTGAAATTTTTTTTATTTTAATTTTTTTTAAGATTTTTTTTTTTTTTTTTATTTTTTATTAATTTTTTTTTTTTTTTTTTTTTTTTTTGTTTTTTTTTGTGTAATGTTGATTTTTTTTTTAAAAATTTTGTGTATTTTTGAGGGTTTTTTTTTTTATTTTTTTTTTTTTTTTTTTTTATTATTTTTAATTTTTATTTTTTAAATTAAGTAAAATTTTTAAGAAGGAAGGAAAGAAAGCAAATATTAAAAGAGGCGAACTAAATGTTTAACTTTCTTTTTCAAACAAGACTTTTTCGGGAATTTGCTTTTATCATTCCGAAAATGTATACAGCATATACTGTAAAATTGAAAATAATTTTAGAAATCTGCAGTTACTCAGATGCCGGCTATAAATTTTTCAACATTGCAAAAAAGCTAAACGCATTTTTAACGCAATTTGTCAAATTCCTGCCAACCGAATAAACCAGTAGTCAGTGACAATTGCAGAATCATGAACGGCATCCACATACGCGTTTTTCGCCCTTGTTGAGGCTCATCAGTGTAGGGTATATTGAACGCAGCTCTACAAAAATCACTGGGAAAAAATGAACTCTTTAGAAAAGGGAGAAGTTAGTCATAACTTTCAACCAATAAATTCTGCAAATTTATTAAAATAAATAAGCATTATTAAATACATTTAAACATAATAAAGCAGTTATTTAAATAAAATAATTAATCATTGATTTCACAAGCTTATAATTACAGTTTGTTCTGAATTTTTACTTCATAGATCACTTTTTAAGAACTTATTTTTTTACTACCATTGTATTCTATATGCTTGTTGGTTATTTAAAAATACTACAGGTTAACCACACCAACAAATCTAAAAATTTCATACATCATGTCAATTGGAAAATAACTGCTAATTACGTCGACATTTGCTCTGAATTTTTCATTTCCTTGCAAAAAATATGTATAGAATATGATGGTGATAAAAAATTAATAAAAAATGATCTTTGAAGTGTAGCTATAATTAAAAGATCTATAACTTTTGTATTTACACTCAAAATATCTGCAAAAATAAAAAACGACTTTTTGGTTTTTTATTTTTATCTTCTACAAAAAAAATTCTTTTCTCACGAAATTGTGAAAACTTCGTATGTGCCAAACACGCTCTAATTTTTTCGATTCAAAATATTTATTTCTCCTCTTATTTTCATATTACATGAAAAATGTAACCTTTTTTCAATCGAAAGATCTCACGTCAAAAAAGTTGCTTTTTAAAAAAGCTCGGTATGCTTTTTGTTCGTTGAAACCTCTACTCTCTAGTGTTGTACAGAAAAATATACATTACTATAAACAATTTTCTCAGAAAATGGGAAATATTTAGTTTTCTAAACATTAAAAACGGTATTTAATCTGGAAACTGTAACTGCTGTTGATTTATTAAATTTTAATTACATCTTTGGAATAAAAAATCTTATATAATGTTATAAATATACTAGATTACCCCCAAGCTCCTAGGAGCCTCACGAACAAAGCAACACCAGTGTTCATAAACAGATTTTATTCGGGTGAAATTGAACTTTCTATAGCTAAGCCATTCGAAAATTTGCAAAATTAGGAATCCTATGTTTTTTTATTCATGTTTCTACGTAATATGGGTCCGGAGTTATAAAAATGTAAAAATTACAGTATTTCGTATTGACAATGTAAAATTGTTTGAAAAAAAATTATTACACATTATGCGACAACGTTTTTCTTAAATAAACTTTTTCTTTATCGATTATAATTTAGAAATTATGCCCGTTTCAGTTTTCGATTGAAATTTTTTCGGAAAAGTTTTTCGCTTATAACTTTTGAAAAGACGCGAGGTCAAAAAAAACTGAAACTGCAAAAATTGTTTATTTCTTTATCCGCGTAAGATTATTTTTAAATTTTGAAAATCGATCCGAAAATAAGCGAGTTGTGGTCAAATTACGGCTCAATTTGTTTGAAATTTTGTTGACTATTTTAAAAATTTTTTTTAACCTCCAAAATGCCCTCCTATAAACAAATCTAAATCGAAAAATTCAGACACATCTTTCGTAAACTCGAAACTGTTTTCGAAACAAAAATATCTCGAGCCGTTTTAATGCGAGACGAATTTGAAAAAAAGGTCAATTTTCGCATCGAATCTGTTCCTAGCGACGTGAATAGCGAACCGAGGTGATAAGAAAAATTAATGCTTTAAATTGTACGATTCAATTTAAATACTTTTTTATAATATTTTGAAACGCATTTATCAGCTTATCTGAATTTTAATCACTAATCCATTCGTTTTTGCCTGTTTAATGGCATTTCTTCATCGTTAGATTCGTGGATTTTCGAAATCTGTAGGATCATCATTGTCTACGTCTCTAATATTTTGTTCACTCTGTATTGATTCTTTATCCACAATTTCATCTGAATCATTAACTTCCTTCTTCAACTTCTTCAACATTGGATCATATTTCAGAACCATGACAATTTGAACATAAATGTGTGCAATTCAAACCATGTTTTCGGTAGCCACATTTTAGACTGGTACATACAGTTGCACAGCTGTATCAAATAGTTTTGAGGAATTAATTTTTTATCAGTAAATTTGGGCGTAATGCCACATTGATGCTGCTTCCAACCCCAATTTGTTGCTGTCAGTTTGTTACCCAACCAAGTTTGAAGTCCTGTAACAACGTTGTTCTGCCGCGCCTTCAGTTGGTGGGAGATTTAAAAGATGATTTTATTCATGCTAATTGATAGTTCTGAAATCTTAATAGATTTAGTGTTATATTTGCATTTTTACATGTATAAATTTATTTGATTAATTGCAATCAATTGTTTGGGATATTTTCTTGGTCTGCATCTTTTTCATTAAAAATATTGGCCAAATTTGACAAATTTTTATCGTCTGATAATGAATTTACTATGCTTTTCTTTCATTTCCCGACAAATACAGGTATTGTATCGTAACCAGAAAAACAATGCAGAAATGCAACGGCATTTTTAAGGATTGATATTTGAAACTGTTATAGATGAAAAGTAGATCTTCTATATTCTCCGAAAGCGACTTAAAAAAAATAAATGTCATAATTATTTTAATGTAATTGATTTAAAAGTACCAATCTATTCTTGACCCACAACTATGACAATTTTACTATGTAGTATATCTGGCAATTTCTATCAAGGTCTTAATTATGTCGTCAGCATCTGTAACTTGTTCTGCTTGTTTACAAAAAAATCGTTGTGACTGTAATCTTTCCATTAATATTTTTATTATTTTATCTTTGGTTCTCTCATTAGATAAACATTTTTCTTGTAAAATGGCATTTTGTATGGTTTTGATAATATTGTAATATTTTCTGATGTTTTTCTGCGACTGCGTTATCTCCTTTTAGTTGAAGTAGTTGCTGGTACTGTTGTCGCAATGAGTGATTTTTCCATTAAACTTACGAAGTACGCATCATAAACGAAGTAGATGTCTTCTTCGCATAAATAGTAAATATTTATTCATGATCTCTTCGACTGTTTCACTTTTATGCGAAATTAGTTTATGCAGTAAAAAGACACCGAGATGTATGATACCGTTAGAATGCGTTGTTCCATTCGTACTCATAAATAAATCGTAAAGTAGAGATTTTTCTGATGCCATTTTCTGTAAAAAGTGAGAGTTGAGAAGTTGCACGCTCGTATTGTTAATAGCTTTCCATATCTTCTTTACTGTCTATCGTCATTTACTATTTAATAATTTTTTTAAACTAAACATTAATCCCTACAAATTTTCAAAATATTGTAGAAAACTATTAAGTTTTTTGAACTTATCTGGTTGTTAGTGTTTTGTAATTTCTTAGTTTATCAATCTTTCAATTTCAATCTAACGTTTCTAAGTAATTAAAGAGTAAATTTCAATAGCGCTAAATTGTAGATGATAATAAAAAATTCGAATTATGAGTAAATTTTCCATAGTAAAGTATATTTTTATATAACATCAGAAAGTAGAGACAGAATAATAAATATATTCACGGCATTCATACAGAAATTTCACTGAGCTATAATTTTGGTCTTATGTAGCGGTCGCGCTGTACCCACGCGCAGCCAGGAGTAGGTAAAGTAAATTGTCGATTTCCGATTGTGCGGTATATCGCGAAAGCCACTGCTAAGAAATAGTAAGTTTATAACTGCTTTCCGCTCAAGTCATGATAATATTCTTGCGCGTGGGGACAGCGCGCGATTTCAGTAGGATCAACGACTTCAAACGTTCCACACCCAGGAAAGCGCAACGAAGTATTATTATTCTGTGGTAGAGGTTGTTGTGTACAACGCTAAAATTACATTAATTATAGTGTAACTAGGTTTTTGTTTTTGGCTTCCATGTTTAAAGTTTTTAGTTAGTTACGAAAAAAAAAGAAAATAAATAAAATGATTGTATGTCATGTAATTGAGGGTGTATTAATGAAAAATAAAAGTTCTTAATTGTCCATCCATTAAATAAATAAAAAATAAAAGGTTAAGGGCCCAGAATATATATATATATATATATATATATATATATATATATATATATATATATAAAAGGAATTAAGATGGGTTAAGAAAAGAGAAGTGTCCATAACATCGAAGAGTTAAAAAATAACAATTATCAAAGTTGGAAATTTAGGATGGAAATGGTATTAGCTGAAAAAGGAGTAACGCAATACATAAAAGAGGAAATAAAAATACAGGAATCAGCTTCACTTGAAGAAAAAGCAAGATTATTATGCATGACAATAAAGCAAAGTCACCTATATAGTGCAATGCGTATCTGATGAATATTTGGAAAATTTACGAGATAAGAAAACTGCGCATCAAAATGTGGAAAGTGTTAGAAGAAGATAATGAAAAGAAAGGGTTTACCAGGCTAATTATTCCTTAAACGAAAACTCCTCATCGATGAAGTTGAAAGAAAGCGAATCGGTGCAAAAATTTATAATGCAATTTGAAGAGGTATTAAGGCAATTAAAAGCAACTGGAGCCACATAGATGAAAAGATTTAATATGCAACTTATTATTGGCATTCCTAAGATCTTATAACACGGTCGTTACAATAATTGAAAATCTATCACCCGAGTTGTTAAATTATGAAAATATAAAAGGAAATTGGTAGGAAGTAGGAGAATTGAATGTAAAATTAAAATGCATTATATGTACCTAAGCTAAGAAAAATTTGATGTCTGTAAAAGAAATTAGAAATATCGGGAATAGAAGTTAGATTCAACAATGGCACTGTCAAGTTAATTAGAAACAATAATATTATAGGCATAGGGAACCGAAACAATCTATATGAGATAATTTTTGAAATAAATAAGCACCAATGTAAAGCTGCGGGTATTAAAAATATAAACGATTTCTATACAGGGTGCCCATAATCTATCTCATAACATGGGTAACTTTCTTAATATGCAAAATAGGTAATCGGTTAAATTAGGAAAGTTGGGCAGAATTACAAGCAAAATGTTAAACTTTTTTCAAATTTGACATATGTCTTCAACTTTTGAAATTTTGTGAAAAACTGAAAACAGTCGATTTTTTTAATGTTGTCCTGTTCCACTACTACTTACTTTAGAACTGAACTAAAAATGACATCTTATACATATTTTTACGTAGAATTCGATAAAATTACTCAAAATGTCATAACCCTCTTGATTTTCGAGATATAACACAAACTTACATTTTTTAAATGACAATCATAGTTGGCTGTGATCTTATTAAATAGCTTTTGTTTTTGCGATTTCATTGATATAAGGTTCGATATACTTTACTCTTGTATTTCTATTTAAATGCCCAAAATTGTGTTGTTGATACCATTAAGGAACAAAATGATTTACAAGTTAGTTAAACTTGAAACAAAAATTTATATTGACAATATAATACCACAAGTAGGTACTATTAATGGTTTGTAATTATGTTCTATTTCAATAATGTACAAAAGACATAAAAGTTCATATTAAATGTTCGAAATGGCCCCCGTTAACCAATATGCACATTTGACATCTTCTAACCATCTCTATGCACTTTTTCCAAACTGCGAGGACGAATTCTTCTAATAATCAACCTAATTCTATCTTTTAATTCTTCTACATTATTGGGTTTTTCTTTGTACACCCTGTCTTTAACGGTTCCCCACAAGAAAAAATCGAGAGGTGTGATATCAGGTGTTCTTGCCGGCCAATTAATAGGACCTGAATTACCGATCCAGCTCGGAAAACGTTCGGAAAGATATTCAGAAACAGCTCTAAAATTATGAGCAGGAGCACCATCATGTTGGAAATGAGTAAGATTTTGTACCACATTTAATGGCAGTTCATCTAACATGTCTTCCAAGTCATTTTGAAGAAATTCTAAATATCGCCTTCCATTTAAATGGTAATTGTAAAAGAACGGACCAATTATTCTGCTACCGAGGATGCCACACCACACATTTATTGAAAAAATATGTTGATCTCGTCTCTCAACAGTAACATGACTCCCAATAGTTATTATTATGTCTATTAAATACACCGTTATTGGTAAATTTTGCCTCGTCAGTAAATAAAATTCTGCGCGAGAAATATGGATCGTTGTCAGTTTCTCTTAAAAACCATCGAGCGTAATTTAATCTTCTCTCTGAGTCGGCTGGATACAAGGTGTTGCCGATATGAAATTTATACGGCTTGAATCGATTTTGTTTTAAAATTAAACGAGCTTTTTCTGTAGAAGTACCACACTCACTTGCAATTTCACGGGTAGATGTTTTTGGTTTATAATTTACATATGCCAAAACTCTTTCTTCGTCTTCTTGATTAAACTTTTGCTTAGCTTTTGGTTTCATAAATGATCCGTATAGTTTTAAATTATTTTCCAGTTTGGAAAAAAGTCTTTTATCTGGTTGTCTTCTTTCCATATATCTTTGCAAATACATTTCACTGGCTTCATTACTATTTCTGTTGCTAGCATAATAACAAAAAAGCATGTCGTTTCTCTCTTCATGTGAATACATTGTTTATTTTGAGAATTTTATGTTTTTAAAATAAATCACCGTGAATAATACAACTTACTTATGTAAATCAAATTATTTAGTTGACGACACAGGCTTTTGTTTCAACAGGTTTTTGTTTGAAGCATTTGTTTCCATAGCCTGCCTGTGTATTATTTTGCAGCTTAATTGTATCAATAAACTACTTTTAGCATTTACAAAAAATGTAAGAGTAAAGTATATCGAACCTTATATCAATGAAATCGCAAAAACAAAAGCTATTTAATAAGATCACAGCCAACTATGATTGTCATTTAAAAAATGTAAGTTTGTGTTATATCTCGAAAATCAAAGAGGGTTATGACATTTTGAGTAATTTTATCGAATTCTACGTAAAAATATGTATAAGATGTCATTTTAGTTCAGTTCTAAAGTAAGTAGTAGTGGAACAGGACAACATTAAAAAAATCGACTGTTTTCAGTTTTTTCACAAAATTTCAAAAAGTTGAAGACATATGTCAAATTTGAAAAAAGTTTAACATTTTGCTTGTAATTCTGCCCAACTTTCCTAATTTAACCGATTACCTATTTTGCATATTAAGAAAGTTACCCATGTTATGAGATAGATTATGGGCACCCTGTATACATATAAATTTAGAGAATTTTGTTAATGGTTTTGTAAAACGCTGATAAATATTTTAGGAACTATGTCATAATACAGGTAGTTTAAAGAAAACTATATTGATCAGTATTAGAGAGATTAGAATCAATTAGTTATTTTTGATAAATACAAAATTGTTAAATTAATAAAATGATGGCTCTGAAAAGTGTATATGTTTGTATTGATATAAATCATTTTAAAGCAGTCTAAAATGTGTTTGTTATTTTTAATAACATATGTATACATCTTGTCCATAATAAGTTAAGACAGAGAATCCCATACAACACTTTGTTTTTCTATTATATAAAAAAATATTTCAATGGAATAATTATAGTATGCATTTTTTGCTTATATTTTCATTAATTAAAGAACTACAAAACAGAATTTGATTTTTGATAACATTATTTTTTCCTCCTGTAAAATTTGCTTTTTTGGAGTTACATGAGGGTAACAAAATCTTGATTTAATTGATTAATTCAAATTAATATGATTATTATTTAATCATATTGAAAATTGATATTATTTATAAAATATAGTTGACTATAAAATTGATAATTCAAAGAATGGAATTTAGAAAAAAACTTACTTAAAAACCAAGAATTTTTCTAGTTAACATTTTATTTTAAAGAAAAAGTTAAAACAGTTACAATATTTTAAATGTCGATAAAAATATCCACATAAACGTATATCATACGTTAGTAATTTATGAGAAAATAAATGTCTGTAAAGCATTATTCAAATAAGTTTGTGTAGTTGTGTATTTTTAGTATTTACATCATTACATACGAAACATGTTAATTCAAATACTTACGCTCAAACCGCACAACACTTTTGTACGGTTTTATTAAAAATATGTTAATTGCAAGAACGACCAATAATACAAATAAACGACAAAATTCATAGTTCAATTTAGTAAAAAAAGACTGAAAAAATTGGTAATAATAAAGTACATTTTTTATATTATGTAATTATAAAAATTGACGAAATATTTGTTTTCAGTGGTAATTCCATAGGCGTCTGTCTATTTCGGGTTACTCGCCTAACGTAACATTAAAGTCATCGGCGTTTTTTACACTGATCGATTCATATTTTTTCCAATAATTAAACATTGGGTATTATTTAACCGTTAATGGAATCAACCTTGCTTGTTGCACGACCTCTAACTAGTTCTGTGGATAACACCCACGAGGAGAATGACGTTCGGGAGCACCCTATCACCAGGACTGCGTCTCCGGATTTGCAACTGGTCAGTGGAAGTACGGTAACCGACAGTGAAAGCTGAACTGTGTCAGTGCAGCGTATGTGCTGTGATTACGATGAAGTTTTATCACATTACCGCTTTTTTGGTTTGTAATTTTATTTATTTTTTTTTTATTAAAAAATTTTGATAAGAAAAATTTTGACAGTAAGTGCCGCACATTTAAACGAGTAGATACGTCATAAAAACACATGTTGAATTTTTCTTTTCATCTTTAAAGTATACATCGTAAAAGGAAACTGAGAAGTATGTTAATACTCGTATTGTTACATAATTTTGAATAATGATATGTAAATCAACACAAACAAAGCTCTCATCTGAATAGTATTTGTAACACTTCAGTAGTTTGAATAATTTCTTTATAATTTATAGTAGTTAAATTGCCTATGCAAAAAATACGCTACAAGGAGTGATTACAATTAAAAATGTGTTCAAAGTAATTATAATTGTGCGAGTTCTAGTTACCGTAACAAGTAGAAAGCGACATTCATGTACATTGTTATCGATTACTCACAAAAATTTTCCAATATGACAAATCGATGACATCTTTTCAATTTATTGTATTTGTGTTAATGAAATGTACCAAACAATTATCATAAATGCACTTTAACATTATGATTAATAATTTAATGAATTTCTTAACATTTACATTTGTTAGCTCAACGCGAAGTGATTTTGCAAAATAAATAGTTATATAATTGATTAAGAAAAAAGTTAATTGTCAATAATTGCTCCCGATTTAGTTATAACAATCGTGCAAAATATTACTAAGTAATAAGAAATCGTTAATGATGTAACAACATAAATTGTTTTTTACAATAAAACAACGGGCATTTCATTAAAAACAAACATTTTTGATCCAGCAGCTGTACAACTATCTTTAAACGCCGGAAGTGAAATTTTACTTTTAATAAAACGGATCCAGTTTTAAGGATTACTTTCCCGTCTGAATCAGAATTACTGTTTGTGCTCAACACGCCTTACTTTCAGATTTAATTAGATGCAGTTCGGTGAAAAAAACTTTTTTTTAATGGCATAGTATATTTTACAATATTCTTTGTCAATTAATGTTAATTATTTCCGATTCAAAAAAATTTTTATTGCATCTTCCGGTTAAAACCGAAAGTGATTTATTTTAAAGTGCGTAGGTGTACTTATTTTTTAAAGATATTTTAATGTATTTAAATAAATAATTAACTACTTTCTTATGTAATAAGAAGTTTTCGTTTTTCAGTGTTTTAACTTACTAACCTTCAAACCCATAAACAATAATAAAAGTAACAAAGTTATAAAAATGAGTTACTTTCTACAGCTTATACTATATATTTTATGTGCGTTAATTAAAAAGTCATTAGAATAAGTTCCTGTATCTTTTAGCAGGAAAAAAGTTTAATAAGAATTAAATTAGATTTGAATTTTTATTACTACATAGACTTAACTTTTTATGAAAATTATGGTATTCCTACAAACTTTTTTTTAAATATTAATGAAAATGTGTTTTAAGAATGTAAACAGAAACCTAAAATAAATGCCCGGTGCTGTACTATATACCTATCTAAAAACGTTCTGTTTAAAAAGGCAATCATTTTTATATAATTCTTAATTATTGTCTTTGTATGATGCGCATAATATCTTCGAGTTAATCTTTTACGTGACTTTATCAGACTAAAAGAAGAGTTTCGTACTTAATAACTCTAGCAATTCGAATTGGAAGTTGAACACACAGAATTTTGTGGGAGGAAGAAGAAAGAAAAGTGCGTTTACAAATGGTGGCTTAATTTGCTTAATTACTTCCGATAGTATTTGATTTTGTAACAATTTTTGTAAAGCATAGATTTTGTGATCGTTCTGAACTTATTATAAAACATGAGCGCCACTCAAACCATAAAAAACTGAGTTTAAGGTCACGTCAGATCACAATCGATAACAATAACACGTATCGATAATTAAATAAACATTTTAAAGGAATACCATAATAAACAATAAATTACTGTCGATTTATACATCATTTGCATAAAAAAACTTAAGTTCATATGGCCCATTTCTACGCCACTATTAGGTATGTAAGTAAACCAAATTTAAAAAAAAATTAACCACGCCTTATTAGTGTAAACAAAATTCTAATGACACATTTTTTTACATCATAATGAGGGATAGCATAATACATACGATTGCAGCATTTAAAAAAATTCTACAATACAAAGACATTGACAAACACTAATTACCGTATTACATTAAAAACACATAAAACATACTAAATCAGATGAGTAAGGATTTAATGTGAATTTCCAAGGGCATAAATCCAGCCGCAGCTACTAAAAAATGGTTCCCACCGATTTGGAGCTTACCACAATTTCTAATTGATTATTATTTTAGATTAAATCACACTTAATCACTCGACAGTAAAACATAGGACAGTTAAGCAGAGATATTCAGACACAACGACATTTAATCATACCGACATTTAAACACTCCGACACTAATCACATAGACACATAATTGCAGCAACAGATAAACATTCGCCAATTTAATCACATGTATATACATGTCGTTACAAGTATAAGAAAAAATAGAAGAGACTGAAATTGACAAATATGTAAAATTAAATGTGACATTTATTGAATTTTAAAATATCATAATTATATCTAAAAGTATTAAGATAAAGTAAATTGATACCCAAATCGTATCCCATAAATTTGGAGTCGAAGTAGTTATAAATAAAGTATCAGACTGTGCTTTGAAATTTCTATAATCTAATAAATATTGCAAAAGTGCAATTGTTGAATCTTTATCGTAACCTTTTTGTCAAAAAAGTGTTAATGCCAATAGCAAGGTGTATTATTGTCGTTAACAAGTATAAGCATGTGCGTGTGATTAAGTTGTCAAATGTTGGTTTGTTGTCGTGATTATATGTCCTATGCTTAACTGTCTTGTGTCATTTTTTCTCTAATTTTTTTTAATATTTCGTTTTAATTTTGTTTTTGTTTTTGCTTGCCATTGTGGTAAAGCTTCTCTTTTCATAAATTTTTGGCACACTTCTTTACACAAATATTTTTTAATTTAATGTTTCAAATTATTGTGTATGGTTCGTTACATACAACATAATTTTTTAGAAGAAGTTCTTTCATATGTGAAGTAAAATAAAAGAATTATTAGAACATCGTATCCGATAAAATTGTGAAAGAAAAATTGTTACAAAATTAATTATAAGTCAATTTTAACACCCACAAGATAAATTTAAAATTTTAGTCCTAACTTTTAATTTAATTAATTAAAACAAAAAAATATTTTTTAACAGCAAAATTTGATTATAATTCATTGTTATGTATTATTTAATTAAAAAAAATGTGATACTTATTAAATAATTATATAAACCAAAATGTAACAAATTGAATAGCGTAAGTACAAAATCAAGATTAATTTACAACTAAACTCGAATGTTAATATTTAAATTAAGTAAATTTTTAGTTTATTAAATAAATGTGAAAAACAAAGAAAACCTTTTTCTGCGGTTAACAACGCACATCAACTCTAAACCTTAAGGTTAAATACGGAAACGTATTAAACTTCATGATTTAAAAATTTGCATAACGTATCGTTTTATTGATCCCACTGCATCGGAAGTTTTATTGCAGATCATAAAATCTACTATAATAATTTTGTTGAATTTTTTATATTTTTTTGTTTTGATTTATGGTTTACGAATGAATGACTCTATCGTTTATTGTATTAATTTTAATAGAAAAAAGTTACAGACACATGATTGTAATGCTCAATTTTTTTATGAACAATGAAAACTTATCTGAACTTTTACCTTGGTTGAATATTTTGTAAATTTTGTTAAATGGTGCTGATACATTTATTAGCATATTAGATGTATATTAACTATTTTTTTGGCGTTTTTCCAGCACTATACTTTGGTATTCTAATGGGTTAGTTAAGTTTAAATCAAATTGAGAATTTTGATCTACAATAAACTCAAATTGTATGTTGTAATTAATGATAGATTTTCAAACTGATAACTTATGCTATTTTTTGTTAATTATAGTAATCAAAACATAGAAAAACTAATGACAGAACTAGTTTTTAAGTTATTTATGGATGTATTTGTTTATGTAAAATATTTTTACAAAAACAATTTATATTTAATGACCAAACTCTTATACCATAATAATTATATATTTTTGTTGCAAACATTGAGCAGACTTATAAACAACAATTAAGTTTTTGGGAATTAAAATTATAATAAATAAATATTTTATTAACGATGTTCTAATTATGTATTTGTCTGTATACAAAAAATAATAACTAGTATTATTAATTATGTTTTAGATGATTTATATTTTTCACATGAGCTTCTAATGTTTGAAAGCTTCTTAATCAGATAAGGAATTTAGGAAGTGCATTGAATAACATATAAATTAATCGTGTTACGATCAGTAATGTATGTTATTTAAATGAAGTTGATTTTTTATCGATTCAAAAAAAAGCGGTGTAAATTATTTTTTAGAAAGCTGTTTTCAAGTACTTATTTACTTAATCGTAGTAAATTTATTTACTCGCGTACTTTACCGTTATTGTATAACGTATTTCATTTAAAAACTAAACCTTGACTTAAGTATGTAGGTACTGAAAAGAATACTAAATTTTTGACCCGAATCACACGTTTTCTAAAGATATTATAAATCATCTATTGTATTCTAAATAATTTTGTTTATTACTCTTAACTTAATTACCGTATTTGCTAACTAAAGATCATTGACTCACCTTTAAGATAATTGTAACTAATAATCTGAACGATTAATTTAATTAACCATCATTAATGAATTTAATTTTTTTTATTTAGTCTAACTTAACTTTTTTAAAACAATTTACAACTCAATGTCTCCAAAATTGGCATGGAAGTAATACAATAGAAAAAGAAATTTGTTAAACAATGCGCTTTTAGGTTTCATCAGAATATTTTTCACGCCCAACTATTTTCAACGGCATTTAGAAATTACGTCTCTTATGAAGCAATACAAGCTGTATTCGGTGAAAAAGTCAACAAGTAATTAAAATGCTAATTGCTTTGTTATCAACAACTGATTTTATTAAATGTAATCGTCGTTAATTGATTCGGAAAAATTAATAAGTAAATTACAATTTTATACCTACAATGGTGTAGAAAGTATATGTGCAGAGATTACAAGTTCCGATAAGCATTCTGCACGAGTGCATTTTCACAATTTACATGCTGGGAATTATCTTATACCGTTTAAAGTAATTTAAATAAAAGAAACAAAACAATGTTATCACCACAAGAAAAGAATTAATATTTATTTTTGGAATGAATTAACGGAAATCACTGTAATTATTTAAGTTGGTTAATGTGCTTAAAAAATACAATGAGATTTAGCTTTCGAAGTGGGAAACTGTTGTTATTGTAACAATCAGAATAAGGGTACAGACACATTATTAACACGTGTCGTGTTAACACGTGTTATAAAAATATCTATCACATTATTTTAAGTAACCCCGTGCATATTATCATGATGTGTCGTCAGATGCCTCTAACACGTTCAAACTCGTCAGAGCACGTGTTATAAATATCTGAAACGCTAGATATTCGTCAGCGTGTTATTGCATCAGTTTAGCATTCATTCAAGATGGAAGAGCTAATTGAAGAAGTACGCAAATACACGTTTTTATACGACGTACAAAATAAAGATTATCGAGATCAAAAAAACGACAAGAGGCTTGGGAGGAGATTGCCGAAAAACTAATAAAAACTGTAAGTATTATATTTTTAATTTATTTTTATTGACAATCATTAAATCAAAGACATACTTTGTTATTTAATTACGCCTACCCCTACGAATGATTTCTCTTTGCCACGGACACATTGTATTGCCTATATCAGAATTAAAAAGTTTTTGTATAGTTCACGGACACTAAAAGCGTCCAATGCATAGTTTCTTCGGATAAACTCTATTGGCCTTAAGGAGTTGATAGAATTTTTGTCACAAGGTTCTATATGTTCTGTTGACGAAATCCGCAAAAATTATGAAGGCAGCATGCTGCCATAATTATATTATCGGCAACTTCTGGACTAGCTTCTATAGGTTTTTGAAAATTCTCCATCGTGCTGTTAAGATGCCAAAAGCATTTTCTACAATACGACGCGCTCTGGAAAGTCGGTAGTTAAAAATTTTTTCAGCTTCACCAGTCAAATTGTTTCTACTGTAAGGCCGCATCAAATAACGTTTTAGGGGAAATGCTTCATCTCCAACCATAACAAATGGGCATAGTTGGCCAGTGGGCGTTAGGGGTTCGTCCGTAGGAAAATTAATGCTACTGTTAGCCGACAATTTTCCTAATAGTGATCTTTCAAAAATACCTCCGTCACTATTTCTTCCGTAATTGCCGACATCTATCCATATAAATTTGTAATTTGCATCGACTAAAGCAAGAAGGACAATTGAGTGGGTGCCTTTGTAATTAAAATACGCAGTTCCGGCATTATTGGGGCATTGTATTTGAACATGCTTGCCGTCCAATGCACCGATACAATGTGGGAATTGCCACTTGTTTTCGAATTGTTTTGCAATTTCTTTCCAATGTTGTTGGTCAGGCTGAGCCATATATATAGGTCGCAATATTTCCCATATAGCCTGACAAGTCTCTTTAACAATTTTTCCTACGGTACTGAATCCAATCCTGAACTCAAATCCTAGTGATTTATAAGAATTTCCTGTTGCCAAAAATCTAAAAACAAGAAAATCTTTATTAATGCACATTAGGTACTTTTCTTTGTACTTTGGGGACTACATCGTAGATATAAGACTATTTTAATACTAAATTGACCGTGTATTATGAAACATCATAGTTTCATTTTATAAAAGTAAAATAACAGCAACAATATACACTTTATTCTAGATCAGATATTTTTAGGGCAAGAATGTCGAGATGGTTGGACAAAGCTAAGAAATGCTTACACCAACGCATTAAAAGAAGAAAGACGACAAGTGGGCAGGCTGCAAAAAATCATGAAATGGAAATTCGAAGATCAAATGTCATTTTGTCTCCTGCATGGAACCCCGAACCTCACAAAATAGTTTTGAATCTCAAAACGAAGTTGAAGTGTTAAGTCAACGTGATGATAATGATGAAACTCATGAAGATGAAGAGGTCGATGGAAGCCCTGCTATTGATATATCTTCTACTGCTGTTCCTGCGGTACCAATTAATAATGAAAATTCAAATGTTGCATTATGTCGTAGAACCCCCTTGACTAAAAAGAAAATTGAAAAGTCAATGACTGAATTAGTTGATATAATGAAATCGAATAATCGTCTTAGGTCTCAACAGCAGTCTATAGCACAAAATAATAGACATACTGATGAAATTGACTTGTTTTTTCAAAGTTTAGCTAGAACCGTAAAAAACTTCCCCAAGAGGAACAAGTTAAGCTTAAAATAGGACTTGGTCGCATGGTCTTTGAAGCCGAACTAAGAAACATCTCTTCTTCTACACAACCTCCAATTATTACAACAATACCGCGTCCATCACCAGTAGCATCTTCTTCTGCAAATTCGTATTCTACTGACAATGAAATTTTTGTACAATCACCACCTGCACAAACTTATTACTCCTATTTGGATGAAAACTTGCAGTCAGCATCTCATTGTTCCGAAAATACTAACCCACCACATAATTTCACTGTTTTATAGAATAATTATAGCAACAATAAACTGATAATTTATACTGTATTTTATAATGTTCGTATTTTTTGTATTTGTTGTAATAGATTTACCTTAAACATAATAAAAGTCTTTCTTCTGGAGATATTGCTTCTCTGAAATGTGTATTTTGTTTTCTTAATTTACTTTCTAGTAAATTGTACAAAACGTAGAATTCCTTTTTGTCATCCTGATGTACAATTTACACCTTTCATCATCGCTAGAAATTTCTTGCCACATAACATGGAATTCACCAAACTCTAACCTACGTTGGTTTATTGGATGAACCCAGTACTCTCTACTTGCATTATGTGAAGCAATCAATGCTGCAATAGCGGCTACCATTTCCTCCTCTTCGTCCAACAAATCCATCTGTTCGAATGGGCACTCCATGAATAATCACTTAACACACAACCTCAATGCAGTTTTCGCGCTGGTTTATTAATAACGACCACAATGTATTACGTTTTAATACAGAAATGTATTCTAGGTGTATGCGTGTTATCACACCACGTGTTGAGCAATGTGTCTGACAATTCTGATGTGACATGTCCTGACGTGCCGTGTTAACACGTGTTAACACGACACGTGTTAATAATGTGTCCTTAGCTTAATTGCTTTAAGTCGTTAGCGATTTAACATTCATGTGATTATACTATTCAAGTTTTTAAAAAGGTGTCAGCTTACACCAATTAAATTGTATTAATGCTTTAATAGAAGAGTTTAAATTCTATTAAAATATTTGAAAAAAAATTTTAAGTAGAAGATGTTTTTCAGTGCATGGTAATAATTGGTGATTTTAATTTCACTTTAATGTTCAATTAAACCTCAACTTTTCTAGCTTCCACGTCAAAATTACTTATCGCGAATTTTTATTATCACAGTCCTATTTCGTTTTACCTTTTTTTACTTTCCTAAACAAAATTTTGATTCGATAATTAATCGAGCTATGGTGTTTAATTAGCGATACCTTCAAATATATTCTTTAAAGAAAAAAATTAAGTAAGCAACGTATATTACCTATTTTCTAAAACGTGCTTAGTGTAATGATTCATTCTACAGTCCTTCTATAAGATAACCCCTGCTGAGACTACCTGCTGTTAGAATTGTAAATGATACTCTTAAGCCCGCTTCACAATGTGCAAACTTTTGTTTACAGAAATTGTGGTGTCCAAGTTTTAAATTTCATGAGTGTACATATTATATTTTTTTCAAAACCCCAAAATTTTAACAAAACCGAAAATTTTTTTAACGTTCTTTGAGGGTGTAAATGTAATCTGCTATTTTCATTTTTACGAGAAATGTTTGCACCCTGGATGCGGCAAAAATGTAAACTTAAAAATAGTCGTACTTTAGAGCCGATTTTATTTACTTTTCAGACGATTTTTTGCTACTCTAGTGGCGATTTTGGAAAAAATATATTTTCTGATCAAGTTAAACAATTAAAATATGTGTAATAAGTGTAGATGTGAGAAAGATAGTGCTGATTACCGTACCATTTATTACATTTTTGTACTTAGCCACTGTTTGAATCAATTTATTAGTATTTGAGATGGGGTCCTTGCAAGTAGCGAACTTAAATTAAAACAATTCACTTTTAGTATTAATCTACAAGGGTTCTGGTTAAACCCTCGCAAACGATGTTTTTCCAATGTATTTTTAGATTCCAACACTGTTTTTATGTACATTCGTCATAAATCAGGTTTTTCTCACTGTCAAACGTAACCAAATTTTTACCCTGTGTATGGTGCTGAAGAAGAGTTCGTTAGTTGTACATACACTAAAATAAGTGGCGCCTCTTCGTCTTGAGTTTTTTTCCTTCCATTAGTTGTGCGAAACCCTTTTTTGACAAAATTATTTAAATTGTAATTCTATGACTGCAGAAACTTTAGGTTTTTTTCATAAAATTGGCAACATCTCCTAAGGGTGCAAATTAAAAATGAGTTCGCGGGCTTGTTCTTTCATTTTATTAATGACTCTATGTACGGTATAATTTTTTTTTTCAAAATTTGCTATAAGTCTGGTGTGAGAAACCTGTGCGGTGTTTGTGAGTCGCAAAATGATGGCGATTGTTTTAACCTCTTCTGCAGCACTTTGGCTTTCAACATCGGTACCGAATGTAGGAAAAAATTGTTATTTATTTTATTAATAACATTAAAAATGCACTGTTTACTTTTCTGAAAACACCAGCACTTCTTGTCTTCCATAACTTAATTTTCATTGTGCCCTCGTCCGTTTCCGTACGTTTCGGGAGCAAGACGAGGGTATTAGTTGCAGGAGAATATAGAGCAGTCAAATCTAGAAATACCTTATAGACCATAATATTTTCTGTGTTGTTGTTTTTAAACATTTAGTTACCCAATTATTACCAGATTAAATTTTGAGTTTGACTACCACTTTCATGGTTTACTAGAATACGTATACTACTCTTCTTTGTGTGCTTCTCATCCTTTGAGCTTACCTATCATTATGGCTATTTAAATTTTGAATACTGCCTTGCGAAACAGGGATTTATTCCATTTTCTTAGGTTCTTTAACCATGTCGTTTTTCTACGACCTACATTTCTGCGTTCTTGTATTTTACCTTGTACAATAAGTTGCAATATACGAACGTTCGTGTCCGAAGCATTGAAGTTTCCTTGTTCTAATAGTATCTACAATTTCAGCATCTTTATTAATTCTGCGTAGAACCTCTATATTTGTGACGTGATGCATCCAGGAAATCTTTAGGAGTCTGCGGTAAATCCACATCGCAAACGTTTTTTGTTAAACAATCTCTCCAGATAATAATACTGAGAAGATGTAGCTTTTTCACAGTTCTGAGTCTTAACCACTTTCAACTGCAATAGTGATTACTGGATTAGGTATTTGCTCTTTGGTTACTACCATAACCTTTGTCTTTTTTATGTTTGTGGTTAAATCATATTATATTGCATCACTCTGTTTAATATACTCTGTAAGTCATGCTCCTTTTTAGCTTTAGAACAGTGTCATCAGCATATCTCCTCGTACAGTGCTTTGTTAAATATTTCTTATGAATTGAATATCAAGAGAGATAAAATACATCCTTGTCGCACTCCTAAACCTATGTCAATCAGATCTGTTGATTTATCTTCTATTTTTACTGAGGCTTTTTGTTTCTATAAAGGTTGCGTATGATGTGTCTGTCTTTATCGCCCAAGTCAATTGTTTTTAATATTTTCATTAATTTTTAGGTTTAACCATGTCAAACGTTTTGTTATAATCCAAAAACACATATAAACATTTTGATTCACATCCCTACACATTGGCATACGAACGTGTACACCAAACAAATCATCTCCTGTTCCCAAGTTATTCCGAATTGAGTATCTGTTAAATTTTCTTCACATTCTTTGTATATTCTATTGTATATAACACGCAAAAATTTCTTTAGATTATGTGAGATCAATCTAATAGTCCTATAGTATCCCCATTTCTTAGGGTTATTTACCTTAGGAATATTGATGAATGTGGATATGAGCCATTCTTGTGGAATAATTCTTGTGTCATATACGTCATTAAAAAAATCCGTTATTGCGTCAGCGCCTGTGTTGTCTACAAGTTTCAGCAATTCTGTTAGAAAATTATCTGAACCTTTAGCTTTAGTTGAGTTAATTGCTGCCATTATTTCATCTTTTTGAATTCTAGGTTCCGTTACAACTTTCTTCTGCACCTAATCTGTTTTCATCCGCAAATAGTTTTTAACATATTTTTGCCATTGAATTAATTTTTCATTTACATGTAGTTATCATCATCTAGTAATTTACTGTTACTTTTGTTTTAGTATATTCCAACAGTTTCCTTAATTTTTGTATGTAAATTAAACGAGTCATGTTTTTTTTGGTAATTCTTCTGTCTCGTTACATTTTTCTGCTAATTAAGTACTTTATTTTGCTTCTCTAATCTTTGATATTATTATCTTATTTAGTTTCGTGTAGTTTTTATTATCTCGGTTTGCGTTCTTCCGTTAACAGCAGAATCTCATCTGTCATCCACCTTTGTTTCTTTGCTACTTTGTCAATCCTTAAGTGTTTTTCTCCTATGTTTATTATTATTTTTTAACATGTTTTCATTTGTTTTTTATTCTATTGGTATGCTCTTCTTCCCTTGATATTTCTGTCTTGCTGTTCAACTGTAAATTTATTTCTTTCTTTACTTTCACCTTTAGTATTCCCGCTAATGGGACATGGTTTAAATTGACATCCTCGCACGGGTAAGTATCTGCGGATATTACACGGTTTCTAAACCCTCTGTTGATTAATAGGTAATCTATTTGAGTTCTTACTATTTTTTAGTCATCATCTTAGGGAGATCTCCAAGTATACAATGGTCTCGGTGGTAATTTATAAAACGTGTTTAGATTTTAAATTTTCTTCATAGTTTCCTACTACGTTCCTACATTTACCTTGACCTGTCTTTGAGTTGAAATCACCATGAATGAGATTTATATCTTGCTGTTTCAATCTTTTAAACACACTTCTCATTTGTTTGTAGAACTGGTTTGTTGTTGCTTCATCCTCTCCTTTGTCTTTTATTGTTGTTGGCGCATATATCTGGAGTGTGTTTACATTTACAGGCTATGTATTTAATTGAACTAACATAATTCGCTCCAATTTCGGAGTGAAAGACTTCACTAACTTATTAGTATCTTTTCGTGTGCTTTGTCATTACATGAATAATACACTACATATTCTGTACAGAAACTTCTTAAACTTTTCCATCTCATTTCGCTGATACCCAATGCTTCGATATTTACCCTCTTCATCTCTATAATAGTGTTGTCCAACTTTTTCGCTATCTATCTAATTTGTACATCCCAGGTACCAAATTTAATTTTTCTCCCGGGGATTCTTCGCACCCTCTTACCGAAGATATACCGGGGACTGAGGGCCATTTTCTTATCTTTACCAGTCATAACAATTATACTAGGAATTGTGATGTGGTGGTTTTCCGTTGCCTTAACAGCCGCCCCTAACATGGGAACAGACGCTGTCGTCGGAGTACCGTTCTTTACATGGAAAACCATCGTATCCTTGTTGGATCATCCGCTTTCATATCATAATATGCGACCGTTGACCGGTTTCCAACCTGTAACCCCAGGCGGGAGCCCTTACTGAGTGCTATCAGCCGAGCCAGCAGAACCCAGGTTTTTTCAAGAGTTTGTTACTCCTCTATCCTTTCTCCTTTTGCATCCTGGCTTGGGACAGGTAACGCATACTACAACACCCACAATTATTAATCCAACGGATTTCTCTTTGCTTTTTGTTTTTTTTTGGTGGACAGAAATCAGTCGTACATCAACAGGAATATTTTTCTGCTGTAACTAAAGATTTTTGTCAGTGAGATGATCGTGTCAATTGGTGAAGCATCAGAGTAAACACATAATGCGCTATTTTACTAATAATAATAATTTGTTTAATACATACACTATACAGAAAAACAGTAATATTGTATGTAGTGTAAGTGTAAATGTATCAATAATTTAAGTAGTTATCTCATTATTAATTAACACACATAAACAGATAGATATATAATAAATGTATAACAACAAAATAATTTAAGGTTAGAAGATATATAATTTTGGAACACATATTAACATTATTTGAATTTAGATAATTTATTTTAATTAAAATTATAAAAGGAATTTAAGTTTTCGCAGCCTTTGATGTTTTTAGGTAGTTTATTGTATTCTAATAATCCTTTATTTAAAATGGGGTAGAGAATTTTATGAGAGTGAAATCTATGCATTAAGGTATAATCTTCACAGTTTATGGTTTTATCATTGTGTACATTATTACAATAGTAAATTTTTTTGTGTAAGTATAAAGGGCATTTTTTTATTTTAATTTTATACACAAATACGAGCACATTTTTCAGAATTTTTGACGAATCGACATAAACTCTAGAACATTCAATTTTATATATAGAGGAAAAACTGTGCCTGTACTTAGGTTTTGACTAATTCTGCACAGAAAATTTACTTTTTATGGGTATTTTTGTGTTGCATAATCACAAAAAAACTATAGAAATTTAATTATGGGCGCGTTATTTATACCAAAAAATGTCTATAGCACCCTATATGCCTCAATAAAATATTGCTATGGAAGTATGTAAGTCCTTTATTAAAATAATTAGAACAGGCATTGAAGTCGAAGGAAGTCGAGTAGAACATTTAATGTGAGTTTGCTCTTTTTATGTTAAATTGTTTTTTTGTTTAATTTTGCTGTATCGTAGAACTAGAAGCCTTACAATTTTTTTATTGTATTTACTTAAAATCTCCTTCTAAGACTATGAATTGTTCAACTGCATTTTTCTCGGAAACGGATAAAATAAATGATGTTTACGTCATATTTTCTAATCAAAATCACTAAAAAGTTTTGTCAAAAAGAGTTACCAGTCGATTTTATCGTCAAGAATCACTTGCATGGCGCTTCCTATAAAAAATGTAAAAGTAGTTAATAAAATAATACTTTTGGTCTAAAGTTATGCCTTACTTCCAATTTTGATAAGAATTAACATTAAAAAAAATTTTTTTTAAAATGTTTAATTTTACGCCTTGTGTCTTTTTTCACAGCAACATTTTATTAAGGCATATTGTATCATATGGTCATAACCCGCTCATAGCCCAGGTCCCAATAGTTATGAATCACCCTGTATAAATCGTTATCGCATAGCCAACAGTACAAGTTATTAAAGTCATTATTAATTATCATTTATTCTAACTCGATCGTTTATATTTTTCCTACCGTATCATAGTATCATCTGCAAATTTCAGATTTCTTTGCCACTTAATTATATTCGACAAATAACTGTTTACTGCACATTAATTATATCATTAATGTACATCAAGAAAAACAATGGATCTAATACCGTTCCTTGGGAAACTTCTAATTCCACTTTAATTGATTTATATACACTGTGTCCAAGATAAGGAGAGCCACTATGGGTGTTTCCAAAACTGTAGCAGATACAGACTTGGTTAATTGGCGCACAAATTGCGCCCTCAAAGCGCACCCAAAAAAATGGCGGTCCATTATCTGCGAAAATATTTATGCGTTTTTGAGATATTTTGAATATTTTTGATTTTTGATTTTACATTTTATTTTTTTCTGGCCTTAATAGTAGAGGTACATACATTCCAATAACACTCCTCCACAGCAATTTTTTATTTTGTTTAACGTATTGTTCCTAAATTTCCTTGCTTCCTGATGAAGCTTTTATTACAAAGCGAAACGTTTTACAATTACTATATATATATTTATTTATTTTTATTTACAACTCTTTTTAAAAATATGTTTTTTTTTTAATTTTTTGCAATTTTGTTTCTTTTTGTACTTATTAACATTCAATACATATTATATTTGCTATCATTTCCTATAAAGGCTATTACTCTACGCTATTGTTATTTATTTTATTATGATTTATTTCCGATGTATATGTGTTTCTGACAATAATAATATTTTAAGTTTCCAGTCACCTACCAACACATGTATGTTATCTACAGGGTGGCTCATTAGTGCGTGGAAGGTGAATATCCCGGAAAATATTATGGTTAGAAAAAAAGTTTTGCAATTAAAGTTGTGTAAATTATTGAACTGCACATTTAAAAATTGTTTTCGTTTATACAAGGTATTCCATAAAAGTGCGACATACCAAAGTTATATTTTATTACTCATTTTTTATTCCAAATTTGGATTCCTTATAAAATTGTAATGTGACTTTATGCATTATACACAGTGCCTAAAATGGAGGGTTTTTGAATTATATCACTTATTTTTTTTAAATTGACATTTTGAAAAAAATAAATAACTCAGTTATCCTGGAAATTATTGAACTGCAATTTCGCAGCTTTAACATGCATCACATGAGCTAAATACAGCTAGTTGTTCAACCTTTCTAACCTAGCTTGGTTTTGAGTAATCAGTTATTTAAATTCCCTAAATCTATTAATAACTTGATTTTTCAAATGGCACCACGTAATTTTTATGTGCCGCTAAACGTAGAATCTCATCAACTTTTTAATGATAAGATTGTAGGTATCTAACTCTTACGGATTTTTGCGGATTTTTGAGCAAGAGTTAGATACCTACAATTTTATCATTAGAAAACTTATGAATTCTACGTTCAACTGCACATACGTATCATTAGAATGCAATTATGATCCAATTACAATAAGTACACCGATGAAAACTTTTGAACACTTTCCAGAAATAAAATGAACTTTAAAGTCTTGCGAGTTACAATCAAGAAGGTCGGGTATAAAAAAATTGAAAAATAATGTTTTCAAAGAATCCTTTTTGGTGTCCAATGAACAGAAACGGAATGTCATTCTATGTACTGGATTACTCTGTTTATTAATGGAAAGAGAATCTTCACATTCGATGCTCATCAAAAGGAAAGGATTTGTTTATTGTTGCCATAAGTTCCTAATAGAGAATGGATACGAGATTGTTTGCTGTTTTTCAGTAGTGTTTTTTGTCGGATACTTATATTTTTACATAATTCTTAATAATTAAATATTACTTTTTTTAATCTTAGTAGACATTTCAATATTAAACCTAAAATAAATAAACATTGCACGTTGAAATATTTATATGCAAATTTGGTTTGGTTATTAAATTAATTTTGTTTTAAAAAATAAAGTTTATAGTATTTGCTGACTAATTACTTTAACTATAGACTTTGTATATTACTTTCAGTAAGGCAAAGGTTTTGCTGTGCCTAGATCAAATTAAGTTTTAAGTGAAACTGTAAGTATTCTGATGTCAAGCTCTTTAATTGACTCAAACATATCGAATTCTTGGCAATTAAATAAAATATTTGCTAGTAATAATTCCAGATTGGCCAATAGCATCTACATATGCAGTGTTTTGTTTCATTGAGGCTCCTCTGTGTACATTAGCTCCACAAAACTAAATAGAAAAGTACATGATATTAGTTTGCTTTCAGTTTTATTTAAATTTTATTTCAAGTTTCAATTTCATTCGTGGCGATCACACGCAAACGACCCTTCAAAGTTTGATTACAGACAAGCCGTTTGAAATTTTACCTATAAAGACCAATTATCAATACCTAGAATAGCATTCATTAATCTATGTCTTTCTGAAATTATTAAAAAAACAAATGAAAATAAAATTGAAAATTAAAAAAATTGTATCTGTAAATGGGGCAAAAACAATTTAACCAACTTAAGTTTATCAAAACCTGTAAAATTTACTACTTAAATAATCTCTTAACAGAACTGTATTATGAGTTTATCTGCCACTTTTTTTCGGAGTTGCATGTTATTTCGACTTTCTATTTTGTCAACATATTTCTGACTTTTTGCGAATTGAGTGTTCTCACCTTTCTTTCGTATTGCTGTTTTTTTATGTTTAAATTATATTTTTTAGTTTTTTTTCTTTAATGTTACTTATCTTGATTATGCTTTTAAACGTTTTCATTAACTACATCTTTCATTCTTCTACTTTTTGTTTTTTTCAATTTTATTAATATTCTTTGTGTTTAGTTTTTATGTATTTTTGATTTTTTGTTGTCTGTTTCTATGTATTACTAAATTATTCCTATTATTCGTCAAGCTTTCGTTTTCTTGTTTTAAATTACCATTCTCAATAAGTTTGCTAAAAGTTTTATTGTTTTATTTTAATAATTGATTTAAATTTTCCAATTTGTATACCGTTTAATTTACTGTGTTTGTATTGTTCCATAAACACTTTTTGTTTTCTAAATAGTTTGAAGTAAATTGCATAATTGAGAACCTTAAACTTAAAAATGCAATAAAAAATTTTCAGACATCAATCAGTTTCTTTAAAGAATTTAAAATATATGCTAACTGGTATCGCCCTTGTTCCACTAACATATTATTTGTTGTGTAGAAATTTTTAATGGTAATATATCGTAGCTGACACATAATTAAAAATTGATTGTGTTCCCTTAATTGGCACGAATCAAAATCATATTAGGAAATGTGTCATACTCTACAACATTTCAACATTAAACGGTTTTTACAAAATTCTGTTTTACGAAAGTGCATCTACTTCAAATTGATATGAAAGTGTTTTTATTGAGTCCAATAAATTAGAACAAATATTGCAAATTCGATCAGTTTAATAATTAATTAAACGCGTAATAACAATTTGTGCACTTTTACCGCATTACATGCATGATCTAAATTGCGCTGTGAAACAGCCTTTATAAAGTAAGAGTTTGTTTGATTTGTTACGCAACTTTAATCGCTTTCTTTAGTGTATGTTTTATATTACAATTGTGTTACGTCTTTAATTCGATTGAATGTTTCTGTTTCAGTTTGTGGAGTTAAAATGGAAAATATATAACATTTAACAGTTGATACAAAAAACAATAAGAATTTTTTGTCTACATAGTAATTTGTGAAGTATTTTTTGTTATGAGTCAGTTTCTTTAAATCCTTCTAACAACGCTTCTGTTTTTTTATGATGGGTTTGAACAGAAAGTTCATGGATAATGACCAAACAATTCAAGAAATGCATGATGGTTTTTTATTATAGTTTCATGGTATTTCCTATGTATTAAATTTTATAATTTCAACATTCCAACAATTTTTGTTTAGTTTTAATGTTTTTTTTCTGTTGTTATTGAATATTTTTTCAATTAATTTACGGTATTTTATCTAGTATTGCAATTTCATATGGCGTCGTCACGTACTAATAACTTCCTAGTTTTCACCATTTGCCAAAATTTTTGTTCGAGGTTTCGCTGCTCGTGCCGCTAGATTTTTTAGGACAAAAATAATTCAAACTAATTTTGATTATGAATACATATCAATAGAACGGAATTTAGGACATTAGATGTTAAAATTATGTGAAGTGTATAATTCTTTACATATCCAGTTTTTATTTTTTTACGATACGGTCCTAATTTCTAGAAAAAAAAATTGTGCATTCATTATCTATGTGTATCAATTAAAATAAATGCATTAATTTTTACAATTTATTCAAATCTAAACAAGTTCTGGATTGTTTACTACAGTAGTGAAATTTAAAAAACAAATTAGTTGAACTTTGTCAAATTTGGCATATTTTCACCAAATTATTTATTATGAATTGTTGTTTTTTTCGCAAACTATAGATGTGAATTGGCTCTTAGGTGTTACATCATTAAAACTAAAATTTATAAAGTCTATCTCCTTTTATTTTGGTCATTTCTTCGAAAGAAAGAGAGAATTCATTCCCCGTTTCAGTTTCAATCAAAATTGTAGCGCATTCTTGGTGAACAACAAATTGTGTTAATCTTCCACTACATAGTAATAGCATTTTTGCATCACAGTATTGTTTTCTATTCCATAGTGATATAATGCATCTTATCTTTACGATTACAAAAAGTAAACTACGTATTTTTATTAGATAAAGTCTTATAAATAAAAATGAAACAAAAGATGGAAGTAAAATATTTTGCGGCAATCAAAAGTTAGAATAACAAAATCATATCTGTCCTAGAATGAATAATGATTTTCTTTCACTTCCATGTATCACATACATGATAGGGAAGTATTGTATCGATAACAATATTTTGAACAATTAATATTTGTTAAATATATTTCAACAACGTTTGTGTGTTCGAAGAATCCATTTGTTTTTGACATTAACTTTCTAACGACAAGAGAAGAATATGGGAAAAAATCTCACCACTTGCTTCATTCGTTTTGAAAACATAGATAAATAAAAAATTAAATCCACCAATATATGATGAATGTCATTGTCGGCGTTACATTATAATTTACCGACTCTTCAATTATTAGTAATGTAATTGAAAGTTTTACAATATAATGTAGCGTTACAGGCTTTGTGGGCCCTTGGCTTGGTGTACGATTCTCTGCCATTGTCTTGTTTTTTCTCTCCATCTTGTGACTTCCAGTTTTCTTAAGTTGCCTTCAACTTTGTTTATCTATGTTGACCTTGGTCTCGATCTTCTTCTGGGTCCCCCTAATTTGCTTTCCAATACTTTTTTTTTGAAAGACAAAATTCTCATTACAGGACCAACCATCATATTATTTTCTTGGCTTTTATTTCCCCCACTAAGTCCAGCTTGGAATACAGCTGCATGATTTCTTGATTTGTTCGTCTTTCCTACGTGTCTTCTACTTTCTTCCGAGGATTTTTCTTAACACTTTCCTCACCCACACCAATGCTGATGTGTTGTTGTCAAAGTTTATACTGCACTCCCGTATCAGTCTTATTATAGTTTTATAGACTTTTAAGCACTTGTTTCCAGTCATTACTCTTGCTTCTATTTCTATTTCTGTTACTGTCGGTATTCATGTAAAAATTCTTTCTCAATAGATAAAATTTTCTGATTCTTTAAATTTATGTGTTTTTTTGTTTGTTCTTATTTTAAACCACTTATTTGATTCATAGTAATTGTTACTGCATCTCATGTATTTTGTATTTTGATCATTTATTCTTAGTCCTCTTCTTTGGGCTGATTTTTTAGGTCATCCTGCTCCCTTCTCCAGTTCCGTTTTACATTGTTTATTTTGAGGTATATCAGGCCACATTGATGTATGTTGCTTTCCCTGATAACTTTCTCTAGTGCTATATACTAAATAAAATAGCTGAGAGTAAATTTCCTTGTCTTAAACCAACTTTAACTTAAAATTTTCTAGTTATATTACCTTCCACTTTTACTCTATTTTCAGTTTTCATTAATGTCATTTTCACTAATCTAATTATTTTTCTTGGTATTCCTATTTCACTCATTGCCTGCTACAGTTGGTTTTGCTTTATGATATTGTATGTTTGTTTGAAGTCTATAAATACAGGGTGGCCCATTGATAACAAGCCAGGAGGCTTCCAAAAAATCCTGAGACAGGTCAAATTTGTTTGTGAGGGAGACACTTTTTGACAAAAAAAATTGGACCTCGATCGAATAGGAGTCAGGTAATAATTCGTTGAAAAGGGCTTTTAATTCTCTATACAATAATTTTTTATTTTTCAACTTCAGTCTACTCGTTGCGAAGATATAGAGTCTTGAAGTATCATTTATAAATGTCCCGAAAAATGATTGACTTCGACGTAAACAACGTTCATTCAAAAATAAGAACTTTGTTAGAGTCTTGCGTAGCTGATAAAATGTAAGTTAGAAGGCAGCATTCACAAAAAACATTAATACTTTTGCCCGTTGCCCGAGGAAACAATGATTGTCAGAGAATGACATGAAAAGTCACATTTTATCATTTGTCTTCAGAGATAAAATGTCATTTGCTTTTTTGCCTATGAACTGATGTAGATAGGCCGACGAAGAATTTAGTTGTGATTTTTGCTTTTTATTGTAATGGATCTTTACTAATAATCAGTCATCATGGTGTATTCAATTGCCGAAAGAATTGAAATCGTGAGCCTTTTTTTTAAAAATCATGAAAACGCCCGAGAAACTGCCCGTTTATTCAATGACCTGCATCCCGATAGGTATGTTCCCCATAAGTACGTGCTGGAGTTGCTACGCAAATTCCAAGAAACAAGATCAGTGGGTAATGCAATACGAAATCCTCAACGTGAATTTCCTGTGATGAATGAAGCCGCAAGCCTAGAAGCAATAGGCCAAGTTAGTACAGGTCCAGCGTTGAGTACACGAAAATTAGCTGGGATTACAAATTTAAAGAGAACGACAATACGACAAATTCAGAAGAAATTTAAGTTCTATCAATATAAAATTAAGCTAGTTCACGAATTAAACAAGGACGATCATGATCGGCGCTTGGAATTTTGCGAAAATATGTCCCAAAGAATTATTGACAACAGGCAATTTCTTTTTAACATTTGCTTTTCTGATAAAAGCTCTTTCTTCCTAAATGGCACTGTCAACCGTCATAATTGCCGCTTCTGGTCAGATGAGAACCTTCATGTGTTCCATGAAGTTCATACTCAGACTCCACAAAAAGTCAATGTTCGGGCGGGTATTTTTTGTAATCAGATCATTGAACCAATTTTCATAGACAACAATTTGACAGGCGAACGATATTTGCGAATATTGGAGGACTTGGTATACCCTAGACTAATTGACATTATTGAGATCTATGAGAGATAGTCAAAAACAGATTTGTTTTTTCAGCAAGATGGTGCTTCACCTCATTATGCAGCTGCTCTTAGGGGTTTTGAATTCAAACTTCCTCGATCAATAGAGAGGTCGAAAAGGTCCCGTAGAATGGCCAGCCAGATCTCCAGATCTCTCCTCTTTGAACTTCTTCTTCTGGGGGCATATAAATTCAAAAGTTTATGCTATTGAGTGCGGTTCGTTGAAAGAGTTACGTCAGCGCATTGCTTTTGTATGCAGGGAGTAACTCCTGAGATGCTTGGCAACGTTAGGCAAAAATTTGAGCAAAATTTATACAATTGTATGAAAGTTGGTGGTGCTCAATTTAAACATTTACTGGATTGAAGTTCAATTTGTTTGTATTTTGGTTTGATAATTTTTGCATTCCTCGAAATACATTGGTGACATTTGAAAACTCAATATCTTCGCAACGGGTAGACCGAATTTAAAAAATAAAAAACCACTGTATAGAGAATCAAAAACCCTTTTTAACGAGGTATTATTTAACACATACCCCTGTTTGAAAACATTTAGGAGATGACACCCCCGCTTAGGGGGGTAACGATCGAGGTCCAATTTTTTTGTCAAAAAGTGACTCCCTCACAAACAAATTTGACTTGTCTCATGATTTTTTGGAGACAATTTTTCTTCAGCAGTTATGCCTCCTGGCTCGTTTTTAATATATAACGTATAACGTGTGTGTTTAATTTTTGTTCGTAGTTTTTTGCTTGTATTTGCATCAAAATAAAAAACTAGGCTGTTACCGATTTTTGTTTTTGGAATCTGTTTGAAATATGTTCCAAACAATTTGTAATTTCCATTGCATTTCAAGTATACAATTTAGTGTGCTTCTTTCTCAGAAAATTCTTCTTTTGGCGGCGCCTCTGCAGGTGGATAAACCTACTGAATTTTGTTTTCTCACTTAGAATTATGTTTATGTGTGTGGAACCGAACATACTGTAAGTAATTTAAGTTTTATTTCTAATACCAAAGCGGCTGCAACCATTAACAAATTAGGTAATACTAATGCCATTGCCAATGTACAAAAAGTTTGTAAATAAATATTTGTGATTTCAACCATCATAATTTAATTAGAGCAATTATTAACAATAGCCCCACGGAGAACCTACACTGCTATCGAAGATTGAAACATTTTCTTCTGCCAACAGATATCAGCATTGATACTCTACGAAGCTTTACTATGCTCTGTTTACTATTTGGTTTTTGATACATATGGCTAAAGCTTTTTAAGCCACGTTAAAGAGTGCTATTCCTCCATAGTATTTATATTCAAGCTTCGATCCGTTTTTCATATAGAACATACTATTGCTTCTGCCCAAGATTTTGGCATTATTTCTTCTTTCCATATTTCTTCTATTAGTTTGCGTAGTTCTTCTGCTTCATATTTTATTAATTCTGCCTGTATCCCATCTCCTCCTCGGATTTTATTGTTTTTGGATTTTCTTCTGTATTACTCGGTTGATTTACTTCTAATACTTTCTGATTATTAAATAAATGTAGGTAATAATATCTTTGTTGTTGCATTTTGTAGGTTTTAAAATAATAAAAATTGATTAATACCTACTTTATCAACACGAACTGTGAGAAATAAGTGATTGTATTAACATGCAATAGAAGGTTTAATAATTAACAAAAAAATAACTGACAAATGTCAACGTCACAGATAAATTTAGATTCTCAGATATCAAATTTTTCTATTAATTATGACGTGCCTGAGTGTAAGGAATGTGGCAAAAGTTTTAAAATGCTACGTATAACATATTAGCAGAGTTCATTATCATCTCCAAAAACTTTCGCAATCAACATCTTCAAGAGACAAAGAGGTACGTTTGGGGAGATACTTCAGTCCAAAAAATATCGCAGAATATATCCAGTTCTATGTCAGAAACAAAAAATTCCATTGTAATTTCTTAGAAATATAATAATACAAAAAAAATATCAACAATTTTAAATTGCAAAAGTTCACCACAGTCTATGGCTTGCAGAAAAATGAACAACTTTCTAAAATAGCTGAAGTTAAACTTGGTGATGGTGATGCGCCATCCTTGCCTGAACGTACAACAAATTACCATTCAATGTCACTGATAAGGATATTCTTCGTAACATTACCTATGTCTTTTTTAAATGGTGGTTTCGTCGGCTTTAACATTTGAACAATTTCTATTTGCTATAACAAGACTTTGTAGTTTTATGTGATCTGGATAGGTAAACTCGTCACAAATTTTTTAGGTTACTTTAACTGCATTATCTGAAAAGAACAGTGGAATTCGACCAATAGCACTTGGATGTACTTTTAGTCGCCTGGTTTCTAAATTAGGTGTCATCATACATCATCTGAACTGTCAATTTTTCTTAAATCTTTGTAATTTGGATTTGCAGTAAAGAGTGGTTAGAAGCTATAGTAGAAACAGTTAGATTTTATGTTTCTCAAGGCGCTTTTGCAGAAGTACTACTAAAAATTGATGTTAAAAATGTATTCAATTCTATTGAAGCTATGTTTTACTTTAAAAGTATACAATTTTATAACCTTACTTATCTCTTATCTTATTATAGCCTTATCTCTGGCAATGCTATCCTTGTCCATCTGATTTATTGTACAATCAAAAATTTACTGAATCATTTGTTGGTTGTCAACAGAAGAACCCTATTGGCCCAGAAATCTTTAGTTTTCCATTCATCCTTTTATCAAAAATCCTAAATCAAAACTTAATGTTTGGAATTTTGATGATCGGATTGTAGGAGGCTGTTATCTTGACGTTTTTGAAAATCTTAAATTTTTTTAAAATTTTTTATTTATTAAGGCATTGGTTTGTTTTTGAACAAGTTATATTTTTATCAAAATTGTTCTAACGATAAAATGGATTCAATTTACTAGAAATATGAGTGTGTTGTTCCCAACATCCATATTAGTTCTAACTATACGTCCTAGGTTCACCGTTAATTAAAGAAGGAATTCCTTTTGTTGTTTTCAAATTTCTAGATCAATTTTCTCTCATAATATGACTTTGTTTCTATTACGTAACACAAACTCAATTATTTTTTGCATTGTAGTCCATTTTGGAAATTCCCTATAATATGTCAGTCATTTGACAATAAAATTAAAAGTATATTTTAATTGCTTTTTGATATTCAACACTTACTGACATCAGTTGGGATCAGGGTTAGCTTCCTGTTCGTTTAGAAGGTTTAGGAATTTGATCTATCTTGGATTTGTCTTTATCAGCTTTTTTAGCTTCTGTGCATTGAACTTCAGATATTGTCAAAATAATTCTTTACGCAAACGTTCAGATTCAGTATGAAACAGATCTTATACATTTTTAGAAAGCAGAATAACCCGAGATAGGTTTACCTACAACACCAAACCTTCAAAAGAGTTGGGATTTTCCTATCATGCAAGAAAAATTTGAACAAAAACGTACTTACTTGCACCATCACAACCTAAGTATGGAGCCTGGTTAAATGCTTTACTTCTCTTGGCAATTTATTGAATAAACAATCCTTATAAATTCTAGTTGGTACATGCATTTACTATCCACATTCCTGTATTTGTAGTTGTAAACTCGACTCTATAGAACATCATTGCGTATCTTGCCTATAAAGTCTAACAGATTTTTACGGCCCAGTACTATTAATAACATTTTAAAACGTTATTGATTCTCCCAGTTATTGGAACTTTTTGGTCTTTTGGTTTAAACGTCATTTGTGTAGATATTTCAAACAACATGCAGGTTCTGTTACGTCTTTTACAGCTTCATTAAGAGCCTTCTATACCCTTTTGTGCTAAATCGTTATATCGAATTGTTAAGAACTCTACTATTTTTTTTTATAAAGACAATGTTAATTCAAGATCACAGACACGTTTGAAAAACTAGTTTCAGGTTTTACCGTTTCGTGGTGCTATTTTATAGGGAGAAATTATATGTTTTCAAAGCGACAGAGTAACACCCTTACATGCAACTGAAATATTTTGAAATATTATTTTTCACATTCTATAACGTTCTCTCCAACTTTGTGAAGACGTTTTTCTTAAGTCAAGATTAATTAATAAATTGGGAAGAATTTCGATATTTCACGAGAAAGTGTACAAAAACAGCTTTTTGTCTTCAAAAGTAATTATAACAAATCAGAATATTTTAAAGAAAAAAAGAATCCTACCAAAATTGCGTAACAAATCGATGTTTATGATAGTGAAATCCAAAATTGTTTTTATTAAAAACTGTATTTTTGAGAGTGGCGCCCGTGACATAGAAATTTAACATGGGAACTAGACGACTCTTAAAGGCACGACAAATTTAAACTAATAAAATAAAATTAAGAGTTTGATATCTTTTATTTAATAAAATCATAGTTTAATATTAACATTTTTAACTTAATTTTATTATTTACAATATTAATTTATATATAATTACCATTATAACTTTTTTTTTATTGCATGTACAGTCTTTCGCGTTTACAATGGCGAGGTTTACAGCAAGTCGTTTCCCTTCAATTGCATAGATGCATAAACAAAATAAGATAGATTTTGCTATTGTGTAGGTAGACTCGATACCGAATTAACAAAACTTAGGGCCTTAAGCTATAACTAAAAAATGTAAATTATTCAAAGGGTGATTCAGAAAATTTCGGACATTTAAAACAGGTATTCAATAAGAAAAACAAAATTAACACTTTAAAATAATCAGGAGTTTACAATTTAAAATGTTAATATAATTCGTAGAACAATATATTAGAAATTTTGAGGTAAGATAGAAGGAACTTTTGATCGCTTTTCGAAATAAAAATCCAAAGAAATGAAATTTTGCAAAACATATTTTGGAATCAAACTATTAATTAACTAATTATAAAGAGCGCATTAAAAGTTAAACGCCATTAAAATAAACAAGACCCTATTTTACATGTGCAAATAACAGATTAGCATTTGTAAATGTTGATAAGTAAAATAATTGTTATGTTTATCACAGTATTTTATATTTTATACTTTTTCTGACTTAAAAACAAATATTTTCTATAACAATACATTGATTTTCGGACAATGGCCATAATTAACCTCTTAAACTATTGTGATGACAAAAATGGTTGTTTTATCAGAAACAGTTTAATTTCTGAATTAGTTTCTTTTACTATAAAGAGTAATTTATTATATTTATATAATACTGCAATATCTAACTGCAGATGAACGTTGAACTTTATGAAATCATCATATGCATAGTGGTTTACAGTTTCAAATTATAGCTTCAGGTCCCCAGTTATGTTAATTCGGTACCTATACAATATCAAAATCTATCCCATTTTATTTTATTTATATGTATGCAATTAAAGAGGAACAACTAATAAATGTACCTGCTTTTAACCACGCCACTATAAACGCGAAAGACTGTACAAGAAATTTGTGTGTTCATTAGAATGAAATTCTGTTTTAGAACAAAGAGATATAATTATATGAAACAAAAAAAATCTGAGTTTAATGGAATTTAATACTAGTTATATTCTCCTTTTTTACCACAAAGATATTGTCTCTTTTTTTTATTAAGAAAATTGTTATTTCGTTTTATACTAATGCATTGTTAATTACTTTTTTAATTATTCGATTTATAACCAAAATGTTTTACTTCCACCAATCATACGTAGATAATACAATCACACATGTAATCTTTTGTTTTAGAATCAGTTCGTTGCTGATATATGATTTTTGGGCAGTTTTTCCGTATTTTCTTTTTCTACAAAAATCTTCAAAGCTTATCTATACTAAAGACTCGTTGAAAAAAACGTTATCTTTTATGTGCTGCACTTGTCAAAAATCGTTAGAACTAAGAGTGTTGAATGAATGTTTTGAATGGTTTAATTTAATAATGCCTTTATCAAAATTATCATCACCATTGTATCATATCTAACAGATTGTTTTGTTCTTGTAATGCAGTACCCATGATTTGAAAATTTACATTAACAGATAAATTTCAAAATTTTCACGACCTCTAAATGCCTATATTGTGTTTCGCAATAACCGATTTTGTTACCTCGCCTTGTTGATGTCTGTCAGATACCGTTAGATTCGAGTTCAATACCTACATTAAGAAATACTTTAAACTTTATTAATGATGACAAGATTTAAAACCCATATAAACAGTTAATGCATTCATAACGTGCCAATATTATCAGCTCTTCTTAACTTCTTTTTGAAACATTATCAATAAGAAACGTATTTTTATTTGACAAATATAAAATTACATATAATTTAATACGCCGTGAAAGGTATTGATCTTCGACCTTAACTCAATAACTTTGTTTTTAAAGGGCAATCTATAGGCGCGGTTGATTTTAAGAAAACCCGTTACTCTTTTTTATACGTTATCATCATCCAACATTATCAGTAAGTGCATGTTTTCAATTAATTGGTGAAGGTTTTTAATACGTATTTACTTAATCTATTTACAAGGTATGAGTATGATATCATTCATGTCAATACTAGTTTTTTAATCAGAGTGTATGTAAAAAACTGTTTGTTTGGAATTTTAATATGTTCAATTATAAACAGAATCATGAGTCGTCCATAATAATTCACAAATTTAGAATACTATGTATCTTAATGATGGTAAAATACGAGAAATGCAAGTGACGATTTAACTGCAGCAACTTTTCCCGTTTTCACTTTATATGACCTGGTTAGTAACCAAAAATGGTTCTACTGTACTAGTTCTAACAACACGAACATACACGGCTATTTAAAGCAATTACGTTTGAACAGTGATACATTCTTGACAATACTAATGTGGCCTACACTATTGTTTGCGTAATTCTCTATGCTATACCTTGCTTTGAGTAGGCCAAAGAATGTGACCTCTCTATTTAAAAAAAAAACATACTATTACGAATACATCATCTAGTTGTAAGACTTCTCGTAACCATGTATAAAATTCAGTTCGTATTCAGTTAACTGTTTACTAAACAAATTACATAAACCACATGAAAATTTACATCTCCAATAAAAACGTTTAAATTAATAAACCAAAATCTACTAACGTCTAAGACATCAAGCATCAGCTAAATTTTTATTTTATACGCGAAAAATAATTATCTATTTATTTCCTGACGTGATTGAGAAATTTACAACATTTCAAAGGTCAATTTTTATTATGCTAGAATATTATGTAGAGAAAATATTAATTATAATATAATTCGTGAGAAAATTGTTATACAATCATTTATTTTTTTTATGACTGGGTCAATACCAATGCTAAATTTAAATCCGGATTAAGAGGTTCGAAGGTGTAACTTTCACATGTTGCAATATTCAAGAACGCTATCACTTCTGTATACGATTAATAAACATAATTTTTTTCAAGTCGTTTCTATTCAAGTTTTATTCATTTTGATGATGATTCCATTAGTCACGTGTTAAGGTAATAAAAAATGTATTAAAAACTTGGTTTGACATTTCCATTGTTCAATTTCAATTTTCGATTCAAGACTTTTTTATTTATTAATCGCTAACGTTTTATTACTTTTTTTGTTAACAAAATTAAAGGATGGGCAGATTATTATTATAAATCGCGTTTCTGAGAGGTATAAACTGTTTTGCCATTTTCACAAAAATATAATAATATAGGAATATAAAATAAAATATAAACCGCAGTTGCCAAGAATGTAAGAATCTTGATCAATTATACTTTCAAAAGTTAGAGTAAACTGATAAAGTTTTTTACCATAATAGGCAACATTAATTATTATTATTATTATTATTTTTGAGTTTCTCTTTGTTTGACATCCGTTTACGTATCCCATTTTAAGATAATATATTTCATTGTTGTAGCAAGGGAAGTGTTTAAGAGGGTATTTGCCCTGGTGTTAAAATGCATAAAACAGCGGTCGCAAAATAACTATTTTCCATAGAAATAGAGTGCATACAACGTTCAAACAAAAAATCTAGAAAGAGAAATTATGATTCTACGCCCTTCGTGTAATAAGTTTTTAGTTTTTCCCAAAATATATGTTTTTGAAGATACTAAACTTTTAAAAAATAACCTAATAACGTGATAATGTATCCTTCAAAATATGTCTTTAATTGCATCAAAACAAAATTTTAACACATGACGGGCATGCATTGATGCTTTCGGCAATAAAATAAGAATGCAGTTTAAGATTTAAAAAATTGTTGTTAAAAAATCTATAGTCACACATAAAATGCTTTTAGTGATAAATGCACGAAGAACCATAGCCTGGCTGTGCTGTGTAAGGCAAATACCCTCTTAATTGCCAAACTTCCTGAAAAGTTCTATTTAAAGTTAGCTACGATCGCGCCAAAACAACATTTTAAAACTCGTAACTTAAAAATTAATTTTATTTTATGAGAATATTTAAATTTGTTAGTATTTATCCATAAAGTTTTTTAGATAAGGGGCGGCTATGATTTTGACATTAGCAACTTTTTCATGTCATTGATAACAAAATAAATATTGTCGGTTGTATACAGGGTTATTCATTGGACCATTTCATTAAAAGGTTATTGGGATGTAATTTAGATACGCCTTTAAAATGTGGGGTTAAGTTTATTTTCAGATGTACTTTCTTTCTAAAGTATTTACAACTTCTTGTCACTTCCGGTTTAACAGGAATTTGCTTCCTACATAACCAATTTGGCAATAGCATATTTCCTTAGTTTTAGAAAATTTGATTCTCATATTTAACAAAATGTTGAAAAAGAGTCCAAAGTTTACATTTTTGTAATTTTTGTTGTCTACTTTTATACAGGGTATTCAACATTCGCATTTTCAATATGGGTAAAATCATTTTTTTTATGGTACACCTTGTAACTTTAAGTGTGATCAAGTCCAGGACTTAATACTGTATCAAACTGTATTAAGGTTACCTATACCTAAAACGATGGAATTTATGCGGAATTTACCTCCGCGTAGTTAGCAATGGAAAAACCATTATTGTTTTGCTGTTAAGCATGGGAGATAATGGGTATGTATTGTATGTCGATATCTGTTACGTACTAAGAAAGTAAAAGTTAAATTTTATTAAAAGCTGCATAAATTCGATCATTTCAAAAAAACCTAATTATTTCGAAAGCGGTTAGGAATAGGTATAGGTAACCTTGATAACATTTAAAGCAACAGGGTGTTCCATTTAAAAAAAAATACTTAGCGACGGAATGTTAAATACTCTGTATAAAATAAACATTAAACATTACACAAATGTAAACTTAGGACTCCTTTTAAGATTTTGATGAACAAGAGAATCAAATATTCAAAAAAAATATACTATTACGAAACTGGTTACTCAGTTTTTTATTCAATGTCAAAATCTCAAAACAATCAATTGACATTTATTTAGCTGAAGTTATAAAAGACATGATAAATTTGCTAATGTCAAAGTCATAGCCACACCTTATCTAAAAACATTATGATAGCTCGGTATTTACCTAAATAAAGTTTATTTGCCAAAGTTATATATAAGATTGTTTCAAAATGTACCGAGGAATCAAAAAAAAAATATATTATTAAATGGATCGCTCTGCATTTTATGTATTCACAAAATGAACTCATATTAATTTCAAAACGGTGTGAAAAAATATATGTATCTATATAAACATCAATTCAGATGTAATTTATTTAACCAAAACTTGGTTCAATTAAAAAATCATTTATATATGCTACATTTTTTCGCCACCCCTATTTATTTTAAAATAATTTTGTTAATTGGACATTATTGACATACAAATCTGATTATTTTACAATGTCTTTACCGTTTTTTTACTAGAGGAGGTTGTTATGTATATTCAAGTAGCACGTACATATATCTTTGATTGCGAGTATACAAGGTGATTCACGGTCAATGGTACCTTAGACCTTTACGAAAAACGATACCTAGGATTATTCTGAAAATTTGGTTATTTGAGTAGTTGTGGATAATCTATCGACCTAAAATATTTTCAGGGATGCGACGTTGCTGCTACTTGTGGAAACATGTGGTAACTTCTTTATTTCAAATAACATATCCTGTATATTTTGACTCTATTAGATTTGCTATTAATTACTGATCATTTTTGTTTATTATTGTCATATACCTATCTGTAACGGTTTTCGAGATATTAATTTTTAAATTGTTTTTTAAAAAACAATTTATTTTAATTTTAAAATCAAATTAAGTAGCACCATTGTTTTTATATACTACAATGGTAGCACTGACTCTTATAAATTACTATCGCTTTACATTGCTTTTGTTACGTTTTAAATAATTATTAATTTATTAAGTAATAATTATAGAATTAGTTAATTTAATTAGTTTCAAAACAGAATTTAATTTCAATTAGTTCCACAAGGAAATATTTTGGAGGAAGTAAGTAAGTAATAAATTTTCATCTAATAATATTTTAAAATCTTTGTTTTATTTTAATTTAATGCATAACAAAATTTTATCACACATCTAAATCAACAAAAAAATAGTTCCACTTTATTTGGTCCTTTTATTGATTTTTGCATATATTTGTGCTTTGAAAAGCTATTTTTTAAAGGTATCATTTTTAACGTTTGTTTAATAATATTAATAAAATATAATATAATTTTTAGATTTTATATTCTGCTTTACCCAGGAATTATTTTTTATGATAAGATATTTAATTTGTCAATGGTACACTGTGTGTCCTGGCATTTTGATTTATCTTTTTGCTAATTAAAAATATTTGTTTTAAACAGAACAAGATGTACTTGTGTTTTATAAATGATACGTTTTTAATTGACAAAATTTCCAAAATTCTATATCAGTTTCTCTTAAATACATTTTTAAATAGTTTTTTTCTAAAATTTATGTTTTTTTACATATCTTCATAAATATGTATGAATTTTCATAAATAAATGAAATATAATTAATTGTAGTTATTGTAGAAACAAGACTGATATACGAATTTAAAAACTAAGTAAGAGATAGTCGGTGTCACCACCTCATGGACAGTTGCTATGTACTCAGATTCATCAACATGTAGTTCACAGCCGGCATCTTATATACTACAGATTTCTACAAATATGACATTTTGTAAAAACTATTCTTTTATCAATATTACTAGAGATGGCATAATCAGTATTTTTTTTGTTTAAAAAAGAGGTGCAATGCATAAAAATAAAAATATTATGATGATAGGTAAATATTTCTTCCTATAAGTTTTATTTAAATGATTTGTTCTTCTTTGAGTGGTTTTTTGGTGCCCCTCCTCAAAGAAGAACAAATCATTTAAGTACAAATATTATCTGTAATGATATTTGTCAGCTTATGATTATGTGTCTTATTCAAGTGTCAACATTTTTAAACAGAGTAGCGTTTAACGATCTTATCCATAATGATGAATATGTAACACATAGTTTATATTATTTTAAAGTGTCAGATATATACGCAGTGATTAAAATACGAAATTTTTGTGACAATTTTCTGTATATTGCAAATTCTGTAAAGATATCATACACATTATTATTACAATACATTATTTACATCCATAATAACAAACAAAATCAAACAGAAATTAGATTACTACCAAACGATGATCAGTGATTTAGAAAAGGATATAGTGCATATGACCACATTCTAACAGTGGAAATGGATCTCCCCCCACATATGGCTTTTGTGGACTATAAGAAGACGTTTGATTCCATAGAACACTAGGCGATAATACAGGACACGAACAGACCATTGATACAGAAAAACAGTAGAAGAGATATAAAAACAGAGCGCAACAAAATTCAGAATGTACGAGAACACAGCATAAAAATTAAGGGAGACGGGCGACATTATTTCGTCTAAATTTTTCACACTGGCTCGGGCGGGAATATTTAAGAATCTGAAAAAGAATAACAAAGAAGTTAACATAAACGAGGAAAAGCTCTTTCATCACAGGTATGCGGACGATATTGTCTTAACATCAGACAATCAAGAAGATCTGAAATAAATGACGTACGATGGTAGGGCTGAGAATAAACATAAACAAAACAATAGTAATGCACCAACAAGTACATGTATTAAAAAACGAAATACAGATAGAAAATGTAAAAGAGTAGATACTCTTAGGACAACTAATAGAACTAGGAAAAAGAACAAAAAGTAAAGATAGAAATAAGAAGACTGGGATGGGGAGCGTTTGAAATAGTAGGATATGTACTAAGAAATAAATAGATAGCCTTATCAGAAGGAATTGGCGGGCATATTAATTACCTAAAGAAGACGAGGTATAAAGCAAAATCAAGATACAACACCGAAGTCGAACAAGATATTGGTCAGTGCCAAATGTGTGGGGTTAGTCATCTGGACGGAAAATGTCCTGCCACAAAATGGAAATGCTACAACTGTCACAAGTATGGCCATGCAAAGAGGTTATGTTCTACTAGAAAAAGCGGTAACATGAGAGTTGGGTCTGTTGAAGAGAGCCAAACAGCAACTTCGAGTGTATCTGAGGACGTCAACGATGATCTGCTAGCGTTTCACAAGATGCACTGATTTTCGAACAACAGTAAACCAAGTCTTAAATGTAGATCAATATCCACTGCCAGCACTAGACGATATATTTGCCAGTATAGCTTAGGCAAAGTATTTTTCAGTATTGGACCTCTTGGGGCATATCAACAATTAAAGGTTCACTCTGATTTTCAAAAATATCTAACGATTAGTACATACATAAGGATGTTCCGATATACGAGATTGACGTACGGAATAGAGTCGACACCGGCTATATTTCAAAGTATTATGGACCAACTATTAAGAAGACTAATGAAGGTAAAGTGCTGCATTGACGATGTACTGGTTGCTGAGAATTCCATTTTGGAAGCGAAAGATTTAGTTGAGAAAATATTAACTACGCTACAAAAATTTAGTGTTAAGGTAAATTTAGAGAAATGCCAATTTTTAAAGATAGAAGTGGAGTACTTAGGACATTGTAAAGGTATTCATCTCACAGATGAGAAATTAAGGGCAATTAGTATGGCACCCGAACCTCAAAATATTACTCAGCTTCGGGCATATTTGGGTCTTATAAATTATTATAATCGATTTGTACCGATGCTGTTTTCAGAATTGAGACCACTTTATAGGTTTTTGACAAAAGACGTTGATTTCAGTTTTGACGAGGAGTGCGTACGGGCATTTCAAAAAAAGAAACAGCTTTTGATCAACAATAATATTCTTGTACATTACTATATTAACAAATCAATTGTCATATCATGTGATTCCAGTTTCTACGGAGTAGGGGGAGTTCTTCGTCACAGAATAAATGGGGTGAAAAAATCAGTGCAGTTTGTCAAAAACTGAACAGAATTACTCTCAATTAGAAAGACGGGCTTTGATTATCATATTCTCAGTCAAAAAATTTCACAAACATATTTATGGGCGCTCATTTGTGCTAGTGTCGGATCATAGACCACAGCAATTTATCTTTAATCTGAAGAGGGACATTCCAATAATAGCGGCATTGAGAATAGTCAGATGGAGTATCATATTAAGTGCATATGACTATCAAATTGAGTACAAGAAAGGTAGTGATTTGCATGAGACAGATATACTGTCCCGATAACCTTTACCAGTAACTACCGACGTAGACAGCAGTATCAATTCGTTCAACCTAACAGAAGAGTTACCACTGACGGCACAAGATATTTGCCAAGGCTACGGTAAAAGATCTGGTCTTAGTAAAAGTTATGGATTTTGTTAGGAGGCTGAAGAAGGTTGATATGGAATTTAAACCATATTTCTTAAAACAAAATGAACTCTCTGTCGAAAATCAGTGCCTCATGGTAAGAAAAGTAATTCTAAAATTGTTACAACATCAGGTTCTGGAATTAGTGAATAAACACCACATTGGCATGGTAAGGTCAAATATTAAATGAGTTGGGACAGTATTTGGTAGCATGGCCAAAAACGGAACAAAGTATTTGAACGCATACATATTGATTTCTTTTATATAAAACCGATAACGTGTCTGTTAATTGTTGACACAAAATCAAAATGGATTGACGTTTATTGTATGTCAAGGGGTATGGATGTCGCACAAACTATCAAAAAGCTGAAATTAACTTTTGCAGCTAAGGGGTTACCTAAAGTGATCGTGAGTGATAATGGCCCCCCATTCAATTTAAATGGGTTTATTAAATTTTGCCAAGTAAATGGGATTCAAATTTTTAAATCGCTAACATATTACCCGCAATCAAATGGTAGTGCTGAGCGAAGTGTCCAAACAGTTAAGAATGCTATAAAAAAATTGTTAATGCAACACTGAACACTAACAATTGAACGACAAATAATCAATTTTCTGTTCGGTTATCGACATACCCCAAGTTCAGTTACAGGAGTTTTCCAAAATGATCTCGTTTACAAGACTAAACCGAGAAATTGCTGTACTTGTTAAAACCTAAAGAGAGACCAATGGAAGCGATAAAGAGGACTATGTAAGACCACCGATATTTTCAGTGGGAGAAAAGTGTTAGTAGGGAAATTAGGTCCATATAGTAATGTTCCCTGAAAAGAAGGAACAACTTGGTAAATTTTGATGGCACGTTATTACATAAATATGTAAACAATCTCCATAGATTGTACACTAGCGAGCATGTGAATAAGCCATCGGTAAATTTAGATAGAAGTAATTCTGTAATGGCAAGTGATACTGAAAGTGTAACCTCTGAGTTTGGAGACAGAGAATCAATTGCTATTCGTAGCGATAGTAATGACAACAAATAAGCTGACATACCAAGTGAACATACTTTGCCGGTTAGGTTACCTGGCCCAAAGGTTTTCTTAAAAGAAAATTTAACAGAGTTTAAGCGTAGTAATCGTAGACGCAGAACCCCTCAAAGGCTTGATTTGTGAGAAGGGAGGAAAGTGTTGTATCTACGCCACTGGCTAGTATGTAGGATGAGCGGATTCCGCAAAAATTAGTTAAGTTAGATTAGAGCTTTGACAGTAAAGACTGATGTGTTCTATTTGATAGCAAATGTATTTTCTATAAAAATAAACCTTTTTGTATTCCAAACATAATAAATAGAAGAAAATGGAAAGAAAGAAGGGAGGCTTATGTTCAATAATGAATGCAAAAGAATTAATAAAAATTAAAGATAATTATTAGGTCACGTCAAATATTTTCTATCTAAAACCAATTTTTGACAATTTCAAATTCCAAATATCAGCTTTTGAGTCACTCGTTGGAAATAAACTAAAATATCAAGCGATGCTTAAAAACTTAGAAACAAGTGTTAAACCACAGCAACGATTGTTTTTAAGCATTGCTTTAGTTCAAACTGTGTTGGTGCGTACAGCCATAAAGTTTTCAAATTTGGACCGCAAGGTTTACAAACATTTTTGAATGAAAAACTTAAATCTAGTGGGTTTGAGAAAATGTAATTCACCTAAAATTCTAAGAATTTTAATCAATTCTGGTTACGATAAACAGTAATAATCGATAATTTTGCTTATTCCAGCGTCCATTTGTTTGTTCTCTGTGGTCTAGATTTTTAAATCCACTAAAGTGTTGAAGACCACCTTAACTATCTACTCCACAACATAAACGTTTCACTTTATGTTTAGTTACTTCTCTAAAGAATTTTCTGAACTTTTTAGTAAACATTTTAAATTACTTATGGATTTCTTGAAAACGAGTATTACGATTAACAAAATTAGGTTTATGATAAATACTATCAATCAACAAACAAATTTGAAAATCAAAATTCAATTTTGAAAATTTTATTTAATGATTGTATTAACGTCACAGATTTATTTTGTCTACAATTTTTAAATTCGGTAGTATTTATTAATTTATTGACGGCATTTATGTTACTGCATAAAAAATGTTACCACTGAAGTAATCACTATTTATTAGAGGTTATGTGTTAATGGATTATAAATTAGAGGAATAAACAAAGATGCAAAGTATCAATGTGTTAGTCTACTTTAAATGATATGAAGGTTAACTTCACCATGGTTAAAAATTTTGCATTCTACCTTCTCCAATTATGGTCAATTATCATTTTGAATGACGTTTAAGAAACTGAAAAAGATAGAACCGTTTTATTAATCTGTGAAACTACAAATAATTTTTTTCATTTTCTTAACTCAAAATAAAACAAAATCTTGTTTATTATAGGCAAGGTGAGTAGTTTCATATAATATTTTGTTTAATAAATTACACACAATTTTTATGATACCAAAGACAAACAATTGTTCATGGTCAATCCTTCTACCGAAATAAAATTTGGTAAAGCTTCCGCTTAGGGAAAACGTCGGCAAGTTCTCAGTTTTTTTACACCTCCAAGGGTCATTAAAGACAAACTATTAAATGATTTGTTTTAGTAAAGTTTGCTGAGGATTATTCGCATCTTATTTTCTATTGGTTTTGAAGTGCAGTAAATTGCATAAGTTTAAACAATGTAGTAAATATCAAAATCGAAAACGGTAATCATAGTACAGCTGTCCCTCGATAATCCGACACTTTTTAATCCGACGTACTCGGTAGTCCGACGCGCTACAGGCAGCAACATGCATCTCCCTCCCACCGCTCCGGCAGGAAGCAAAACAAACCTGCAGTGACATGAATCCTCCTCCCTCCGCTCTGTGGGGACAGATCAGTCAAGTGTAGTTAGTTCAGCAGTTGTGTTGTATAGTTTCGGACGGAAAGTATGTAACTATGTATTGCTTTGTGTTACGTTTTGACAGTGTGATTGCGTGTAGTGACAGTGTAAAATGGCAAGCACAAGTGTGAAACGTAAACATAAAACATTAAGTTTATCTGAAAAATGGGAAATTATTAAACGAATAGACCGTGGTGAAACTCCGAGTGCAATATCTAAAGAGTATGACATTGGACGACCTACTGTCTACGATATTGTGAAAAATAGGAAAAAATTGAAAAATTCATAAAGTCTGTTGATGATGAGCCCAGGAACAGAAAAACTCTTAAGACTAGCGAGTTGCCCGAGGTCGAAGACGCTCTTTTCATTTGGTTCAAACAGCAGCGAAACCGGAATGCACCTATTTCAGGAGACATTTTGAAACAAAAGCCCAGTTTTTTTACCAAGAGATAACAAAGAAAACTGACTTCCGCGCTTTACAAAAAGAAAGAATCATTCTGATGGTATGTGCGAATGCTTCAGGAACTCACAAGTTAAAACTGTTAGTTGTTGGTAAATCAAAAACCCACGTGCGTTAAAAAACGTAAAGGTCGAATCCTTACCAGTAACCTACATGTGTCAAAGCCGTGCATGGGTCACAAAAGAGGTTTTTCATGATTGGTACTTTAAAAGCTTTGTCCCTCAAGTTAAGCAAGAACTAAAAAGGAGAAGTTACCAGTGAAAGCCCTTCTATTGCTTGACAACGCACCCGGACACCCTGACAAGGATGAATTAAAAGTTAAAACTGCCGATGGTTACATTGAGGTAATGTACTTGCGCAAAAACACGACCGCTTTGATCCAGCCAATGGACCAAAACGTCATAAAGACTCTCAAGGCACATTACAAAAAGCGCCTTTTAATGGATATTGTCAGTCAACGTAATGATGACATTGCAGCCATTTTGAAATCCTTTAACATTAAGGATGCGATTTTGAATGCAGCATTTGCTTGGCAGCAACTAAAAAGCACAACCTTGATAAAATCTTGGAAGAATATTTGGCCTAACAACCCACATCTTACAACATGCTACTCTTCTTCCAACGATTCTGAATCTATTTTGGAGGCTGCACTTGAAATTTGTAACGAAGTGAAACTTCCGCCAGCATCAAGTGAGGAATTCAGAACATGGATTATTGAGGACAACCTTGCTTATGATGTATCAGAAGCAGAAATAATCCAGGAAGTTATGACAGTAGATGACAAAGTGAACGAGGAGGCAGTGCCAGAGAAAAACTTCACCGTCAGCTGCGATGAAGCGTTATCGGCAACGAAAACTTTGCTTCATTGGTGTGAGGAGAGAGAATTAGACTTTTAAAATATTTTGATGTTAAAAGGTATTCAAGAACAAGCAATGACGGACTGCCTGCGTGCGAAGAAACAAAAGAAAATCACAGACTTCTTTAATGTGTAAATACATATGTATGTATGTACATACATATTGTAGATTTTACTTAAATTTCTTTCCGTATTTCTTTTAAAAACTTACATGTACTGTCATTTTGTATCCTGGTATTAATAAATTACATGTACCTTTACTGTTTCTTCCTTTTTTTAACTTCATTGTGTTCAAACGCATTAAGAATAAAACATCTTTGATAATATGACATTTTTGGTAATCCGACATTTTCGGTAATCCGACACTCTCTCGGTCCCTTAACTGTCGGATTATCGAGGGACAGCTGTAATTGTTTGTTGAAGGTCTGCATTACATATGTTACTACCTTGTAACTCACTGCAGCATGACGATTTCCTATATTTTCTTAATATTAGGATAATTCAAACCCTACTCACTTTTTATCAACATTAATATTATTATAAAGCAACCCAACAAAGGCAGAATGCAAAGAATAAAAAAAAATAAACCAGCGGTACTAAAACACTTCTTGTAAAAATTTAATACTATAATTTACCTTTGTTATACTCAATTCTTATTATATGTTTTTAAAACCTACAGCTCGTAATTTGGGATAGGAGGTAGGTAAAATGGATCTTACAAATGAGTATCTTCTCAAAAATGAGCAATTCAATTCAAAATTAGAAATTATAGATTAAAGATTTTTTTCTAAAATATGTGGCATCAAAAATTTGTAATATCAGTTCGTAAATAAAACACAAACAATTTTAAAAAAGAGATTCGCCTTGCGTAAAATAATATACTAAAAGCCAAAATATACAGCATGTTCCATTTATAAATGAAATATTATGGTAACTACCTGTCACACGAAAAGTAATTTGATATTAAGAAGTAGCTTAGAAAGTTTCGTCTAGTATAAGTTTTACCATTGTAATTAAAAGTGCTTGGAAGGTTTTCGAACGGTTAGGGTATAAAAACTGTTTAGTATTCAACTTATAATTTTTTTCAATGCTTTTGTATGTCCCTCAGAAGTTTACCTTTTTCTTGTCTACAGGTTTAGTACGTCATTCATACCAATAGATGGCACGACACGTGTTTTGTCAAACTAATGTGCAACGCATAAAAAGTATTACATGTAATAATTTATCAGCTTTGCGATAAGTAACGATAACTGCTTATGTGTCCTGTGTAAATAATAACTATACGTATTTCTACCTAATCTAAACTTAAATTAAACTATGACCATTTTACACTATTGATAAAATTCATAAAAACTTGCGTTACGTTTAAAAATATTTTATAAACTTCTTAATTCTTTGATGATAATAAGGGCAGCTTATTATATTATTTTTGCAACTGACTTTAATGTTCCTGCTACACATCAAAATAGTAAATTTATTTTGGGATTGATTAATTAAGAAAATCTTTTTACTGTTTTTGATTAAATACAACATCATATTTAATCGACAGAAATTTATTATACTTGGTTTGATGTTACTTTATGTTGCAATAAACTTTCTTTAACAAGGAAATGTTCAAATAAAACATCCGTTTCATTGACTAACAATTTTGGAATAAGTAGGTGATTGATGATTACTATAAAAATCGATTTTAAATTTACTATTCACTTTCTTCTTCTTATGATTTAATGTGTAACTAAAATAAGGAATTTTGTTGTAAATACTTACGCAATACTATAGTAACTTTCAAAAAAAAACCTACACTTTTTGCACAAGTTTTTATAATCGCATCATATGTTTTTATATAAAAAAATTATGTTACGTGATGTGATCACAAGTTACAATTTTGTAATTGTGCTATTTATGTCAACTTTCTATATTCATTACGGGTCAATTGACCTTTTGCGGACTTGATCGATTTACGAAGCACGTGGTTTTGTTTTGATCATTTAAAAGTCAAATATGTTTTGTGTCATTCTTCGTTTTAGACAAACGTGGAAATTTTAAAAGTCAATGTCAATGTTATGCACCTTTCAAACACAAATATAGAAATGATAAAGATATGTTTCGTTGAGTGACCGCTATAAGATTAAAGTTTATTGTTGTGTATGCTAACTATTTGAAACTTTGAATGTAATTCTTTTTATTTTTTATAGGCGGTGATAACATTCCCACCTCCTACACAATCAACCAACAGCTGGAATGACCCGAGTAAAGCACAATATCACATCCAAACTGACGAAGGACCAGAACGTTATTTTCGCTATCAAACTATTAGTGGACAGTATCGAAAAGAAAAACGATTGGAAGATGGGACGGTGATAGGAACTTACGGTTGGGTTGATGACGATGGAATCTTTAGGATGCGTGATTACATTGCCGACAACGCAGGTTATCGTATACTCAAACAAAAAATGTGTTCGTTGGACGAAATAGGCCAGTGAGTCAAGCCCTTTCCATTGCTAAACAATCGCCTGCAGAAGCGGGAACGCTAGTGGGTAGTTCAAGAAAACCTGTAACAAAACAACGAATATTCCTTACAGTACTTCTCCACAAGTGAATATTCTTCCCGCTGGGTACAGCGTTAGCAACTTCGACCCTCCTGTGTTTAAGTTTACTGAATTTACTGTACCTCAAACTACACCGTCACTTTTATTCAATTCGCCTTCCATATATACAGGTTATACTCCAGACGTGGAGTTATCGCTTAACTCAATTCCTTCGTCAACTGAAGCCCCAAGTTTATCAAGCACGCCTTCATCATCAATACATATACCAAGCACTACTGCTGCTCCTCCATCAGTGTCAACTACGCCACGCACGGTGTACATTTCATCAACAACTCCATCGCCCATACCTAGTCATTATCCATCAACCATTCAATATGCACCTACAACACCAAAATACGAAAGCATTCCATCGACTCTAGCACCTCCTCTACATTCAAACGCTTTAGATTCGTCATTCTACAGCAGCGACCCTCAATATGAACATTATCAGGATCAGAAGTTTGTAAATCCTTACATATACCAAAATGGTCCTACGTATCCTATAGACAAAAACGGAAATACGTATAATGGACACATAAATACGTTAGGTAACGGCTACGATCGCCAATTTCCGCTGTACGATGGAGTATCGGTAACCAACGACGGATTCCGATATTACATACCCAAGCAGTACCACGAAGAGCAACATATATCCGATAATCAAAAAAGTGGTAGTTTTGGATACATCGATCCATTTGGAATTAGAAGGGTGATTTATTATAATGCAGGACCGGACGGATTCAAACATAGGAAAAACAATAGATACGTAGGTTTCGATTCAACTCCTTACGATCCTAGACCTTTCTAAAACGATGTGATCATTTAATTAATTTTTTTTTAAATATATAATCGTTTAATCTTGCCATGATTTATAACACTTTTAAAGGTTACTGGTTTGTTAGCCTATAAACGTAAAACGCGTGGTTGTTCGTAGTGTAATAAATTGGAGCAACACCGCCAACGAATTTAGATCGCAAAAAAAGAAATTTCAATTTGTTTAAGTGGTTTGATTAAAAAGGATACACGGACGAAGGTCGATTAAGGCGTATCAACTATAATTGCGGTTTTACATCACAATATCCGGTCATCAAAAAATGCATCCACCTTATGTAACAGTGTGCACTAGGAAACCACTAATAAACTAATTTAATTAAAGGTCACCCAAAAATAAACAATTTATAGTTATTTTTATAAACTTTGCTAAATATTATAGTTGCCAATAATTTATTTATGTTAACACGGAGATCAGTGGGTGCCATTATATCGTAAGTCCTGTGAATCATTGCTTATAAAATAAGAGCAGTCGCATAAAATTTGTTAGTTTTAGTTATTTATTAAGATAATTGTTAGTTGCTGTCTTTTACAATCTGTTTTATTTTCTTTACAAAAAATGTTATAAGCTCTAGTTCCAGGAAACGAGCGTAATATTTTGCTTAATAAATTTAAGGCATTTATTACTTGCAAAATACTACGAAATGTAAATAAAATAATTAAATAAACATTTCTGTTTTTTTTTTCACTTTTATCACAATTTTTTCAGTATCGTCAGTTATTAGATTACTAATTTCGGGCAAATTAAGTATCCCTCAAAACTGACGTCCCTCCGGATTGCAATGTTTAGTCTTCGGTACTTTACACCCTTATACAAAAAATAAGATCCATGGATACATGAATTAACAAGTTTTCTGTTAATTTTTGGCAAGGTTTCGCCACCGATATGACTGCAAAAAACAAAGAAAAGAAGCTGCTCTATCAACACCTCATATAGAAGCAGGATATATTTTAAATTTTGACAATCCTACAATCTTAGATGTTAAAACTAATTTAAAATGAAACTGTTAATGATTTACATAAAGAAATATACCGACAACATTAATTTCAATCTAGATACCCAAAATTTAAGCACCGTATATAATAATTTAATTTAATTGAGTGTCACGTAATTGTATGTTCCTATGTTCAATATAATAAAGTACATGCTGTACATACGATTCTATATCCTTGAAACCTTTAATAAATTATCAGTCTCAATGCATATATTGTATTGACCGTGAATGTAAACTTTCATGTGCACAAATACAAGTTATGTGATAAACACTTCTATTTTTAATTAAGTAAGTAGGTTCATATTAATTACGTTGAAACCCAATTTTAAGTGAATCCTATTAATTGTGTAGTTTTTTAGTTGTTTGTTGTTTTTGTTTGTTGATGGTAAAAAATGTTGTGATTAGTTGTTTACTGATGTAAGTTAGTTTATTTGAATATAGCTAGGGCCTGAGAAAGCCCTCTTTTTAGACGGTGAAACGGTGCCAAAAATTAATACCAGAGTGTTTTCTTCATTTACATCACCTCTTCTACAAGGATTAACAGAAAACTTTAAGAAAAACATAGTCAAGAGGAAAAAATATTACGATTATCAACAATCAAATAGATTAAATGGAGTAAAGATTTATAACTGCTTGGTTCAACTCCCTAGGGAGTTATGAATATAGTTACCGTAACTAAGGGTTTATTTCTTTTTAATGTATTAGAATATTAAGTAAAGATATTTTTACCAAATATTGAGGTAAAGAGACCCCCACCAAGAAGTAAACCCAAGATTTGAACTTCTGTGTGAAATTACTTCTCAAGATGTATATTACATTCACATATCCTGATATTACATCAACGTTTAAAATGCTTTAGAAATTTCCATATTAGTCCAGTTAAATTATAACGACATTCTTAAATTGTACAACAATTTTTATATATGCTTAAGCTTATCTGTATTTATAAACTTTGAAAAATTTGTTCACCACAGTGGGCGTCACCATCTTGAAAACAGTTGGACATATCCAAAAATATTAGTTTGAAAAAAACATTTTTAACAACAGTTAGTAGGATAACTACTCACCCAACAAACCTCAAATCGTAGCAGGACTGTCCGAGAAATAAATTATTCAAAAAAAAATTATGAGAACTGAAGGAGACCAAATCTGAACTACGGGCAAAATAAAAACCATAAAAAAAGAATAAGTCCTTGGTGGTACATCTTTAAAATGTTTATTTAGCATTAGCATTGTTTAAACTATATCTCGATGCGAGACTATCTTAGATAGACTGAGATAATATAAATGCAGCAGAGCTTTCTCAATCCCTAGTTTAATCGATTCCGTACTATTGGTGTCATAATGACTGTACGTAGATTCAAAAATTTTGGGAGATGATGTAAAAGAAAAAAAACAAGAATTTGGACTAAGGTATGACAATAATCACTATCAATAATGTGTGATTTGTTAATGTTTATAATAAAAAAAATTGATACTTATTTATTAATTATTACATGAGATGTAACAGTGACTAAACTAAGAAGTAACTAGTTTTATGCTATTCGATAACTACTGACTACTAAGAAGTGTTTTCCCCATCCCTTATTTACGAATGCTGGCGAAGCAGCAGGAACTTACAATAACTTAACAAGCCGGCCGCCTTAAAAGGAGCCTTTCAAAATATGATTAAAATTACAAATTGTAATACTAAGGTTACATATAAACTTATTTTAACTAACTTAACATTTTTTTTTAATTGTCAATAGGCAATAAACACACTTGCGTTATAGCACGGTTGGTAAAACCATTTGCCGTTTTGACACTCACTGTGCGCACTAAATTGTCTTTTTCTGGGTGCAGTTCAGTGATTCGAGCTAAAGCCCACTTACATGGAGGTTGATTGATCTCCTTTAGAACAACTAGATCTCCCTCGCGGACTTTGTTTGTTTTGATAAACCTCCACTTGTACCTTTGTTGTAGTGTGTTCAAGTAGTCTGCGGACCAGCGCTTCCAAAACTGTTGCGTTGTCTTTTGAATTTGTTGGAACCTTGTCAAGCTACTTAATTTGAGGTCGTCGTTTATGTTGGGTTATGGTATGATATTTAATGGGTTGCCAATAATAAAGTGCCCTGGCGTAAGGGGCTCAAGGTCATTGAGCTCGCTTGAAAGAAGTAACAAAGAACGAGAATTCATAATTGCCTCAATTTGTGTTAATAGAGTATAAAACTCTTTATATGCAAAATGTGAACCCTTTATAACTCGTTTCAAATAATATTTTGCACTCTTTACTGAAGCTTCCCAGAGGCCACCAAAATGTGGTGATCTTGCTGGTATGAACTTCCATTGAATATTGTTTTCTGAAATATGTGACTGGACGTTCACGTTTTGCTTGATTTCCTTTAAATAATTGTTAGCGCCGACAAAGTTTGGAGCATTATTAATAAACAAATTCCTCGTCGAGAAACAAACCTTCTTAAACAGTTCAAAAATGATAGCGACGTTAAGTCACCTACCAGTTCAATGTGAATTGCCTTTGTGGTTAAACAAATGAATATACAAATATATGACTTCACAATAACCCTATTTTTTGTTTTTCCATCTTTTAAATCAAAGGGTTCTGCATAATCTATGCCTACTGACAAAAAAACACGTTCTTGAGTTAATCGGTAACTAGGTAATTCTTCTATTTTTTGAGAAATCGAAATAGGATTAGCTTTAAAACAAGTAATGCATCGTCTAAGAATACTACGTACTATTTGTCGACCATTTATGATCCAAAAATTTTGTCTTAAACTGGACAATACAATTTGTGCACCAGCATGCAAATTACGTTGGTGTTCATATTTAATTAATAATTCAGTAAACGGATGTTTGGATGGTAAAATAAGCTGATGTTTTTGTGAATAGTTTAATTGTGATTTTTGTAACCGCCCACCGACATAAATTAAACCTTTTTCATCTATAAAGGGACTTAAAGAACAAAGTTTATTTTGTAAATGCAATTGCCTTGATTGGGTTAATAACTTTATTTCGTTTGAAAAATGATTTTATTGCACTAGTTTAACTAGTTTACATAGTGATTCATTTAGTTCCATTGTTGTTAATTCTCCTGTAATTTTATCAGTGCGTTTGCAATTATGATAAAATCTAAAAATGTATGATGTTATTCTGATCAACTTAATATATGATGAATATTTAATAAAGAGTGAGTTTGATTCGATCGTTATCAATGAAGGTACCGTGGGTTTTTTCATCTCTGGAATGTTTTTCATGTCTAGCCTTGGTGTAATTGAAATGTGTGTATCAGTGTGTGACAACCAACCTGGACCTTCCCACCATAACCTTGAAGATTTTAACTCATTCACTGTTGTGCCACGTGATATTAAATCCGCTGGATTTTCATGAGTAGCAATGTGATTCCAATTACCCTTTGTTAATCTTTGAATTTGAACGATTTTGTTTGATACAATAGTTTTTAACCTTGCAGGGTCAGTCTAAATCAGCCATGTCAAACATGCGGCCCGCGGGCCGCATGCGGCCCACTGAGCATTTTCCTGCGGCCCCGAATCAATTTTGAAAACAGCCATGTAATGCGGCCCGCGAGCCTGTTAAAAACCGAAAATAAAGTACTGTGATGATGAACTAAGATGCGCGCTCAACCTAAAAGCCTGGCTTGTTCCGGAAAGTTCTATCGCGCGAGAACACAGATGACGCTACCTGAACATTCTGGAAAGAACTGTCGAGAAATCACAATCCGTATATAAGCCAATACCGCTCGATTCAGTTCAGTTGTTCAGTCAGTTATGAGTCAGTTGCGATAGAATTGCGAGTTTAGTTGCGTACTTATTGTTACAACACGTAACAGTACTTATTGTTATTTATTTCGGGTAAAGTTTTTAACATGTCTGTTTCAAAACGAAGTGGAAGTAAGAGGAAACTTGGAGATGAGCATCGTATCTTTCAAGAAAAGTGGGAATTAGAGTTTTTGCTGTGAAGTGAAAGACAAAATTATTTGCTTGATTTGTAACAGTACAGTCGGTGTCGCAAAATTATATAATATAAAACGTCACTATGATAGTCATAAAACTAAGTTTGACAAGTATACAGGCATGATTAGAAACGAAAAGTTAAAAAGTTAAAATCACGGTTAAAAGATCAACAGCTTATGTTTACACGTCCAAAGCAAGAAAATGAATCTGCCGTTCAAGCGAGCTACGTACTGTCGGAGTTGATCGCAAAACACTCAAAACCATTTGTTGAAGGTGAATTTATAAAGAGTGCCTTGTAAAGGCCGCGGAAATTGTAAGTCCCGGGAGCGTGAAGGCTTTTCAAAATATATCCTTGTCCCGGAATACTGTCGCTGAAAGAGTTACCGAGTTGGCTGCCAATATAAGCGAACAGATAAAAACAAAATCAGACTCTTTCATTGCATTTTCTATTGCCTGTGACGAAAGTACAGATGTGTGTGGTGTGGCGCAACTCGCTGTTTTTCTTCGTGCTGTTGATAGAGATATCAACGTTTATGAAGAATTGATGGAATTAGTACCATTGCATGATACAACAACTGGGAGGATATTTTCAATGCTGTTTATGGACTTCTGCAAAAGTACAATTTAGATTTGTCAAAACTGTATTCCGTTGCAACAGATGGAGCTCCTTCAATGACTGGAGTAAATAATGGCTTCATTAAAATATTACAAACAAATATCAGAGAAACGGGCAGTGACAAACCAGATTTTCATCATGTTCATTGCATAATCCACCAAGAAGTTTTATGCTCAAAAGTGATCAAGTTGGAAAGCGTTTTAAAGTCAGTGAAAAAATGATAAACTTCATAAGGTCACGTGGCTTGAATCAGCGACAGTTTTGTGCGTTTTACGTGATTTAGAAAGTGAGTACACTGGTTTACCTTATTATGCAGAAGTGCGATGGCTTTCGTGTTCTATGGTTCTCGATCGGTTTTGGAAACTCAAAGAAGAAATACGCCTTTTCATGGAAGTGAAAGAACAAGATGTCAGCTTATTATCCGACGTACCTTTTTACAAGATCTTTCATTTATGGTAGACATCACAAAACACTTGTCGGACTTAAATACGAAATTGCAAGGACCACGTCAAGTTATAACAGATATGCATGATCATGTTAAAGCTTTCAAGTGTAAGATGATGCTGTGGAAAAACCAGTTAGCGGTGGATAATCTGTCACATTTTCCGACTTGCAAGGCGTATCAGGAAAGTACAAGTGGCCCAATATCATACAAAATGTATACAGAGAAAATGGGAAGCCTTCTGTCAGAATTTGAAAAGCGTTTTCAGGATTTTAAGTCCCAAGAAAACAATTTTTCTTTATTAACTGGTCTTTTCACTATCGATATTGATAAAGTTCCCCTCACTTGCAGATGGAAGTGATTGAGATTCAGTGTCAAACCCATTTAAAAGAAAAATTTGATAGTGTTGGTACATTCGAATTTTATAAGTACTTGCCTTTTCAATACCAAGAAATGAGAAAACTTGCCTGTAAAATCCTGTCAATGTTTGGAAGTATCTATAAGTGTGAACAATTATTTTCTTTGATGAAAGGAAACAAGTCTCCCGCAAGATCGCGATTGACGGACGCACACTTGGACGCAGTTTTAAAAGTTATTTCCGCCGATAAATTCACGCCACAAATAGACAACTTAATTAAAGACAAAAGATGTCAAATATCTGGCAAAAGAAGTTAATGTTTGTAAGTTTTTGTAATGTCCTTTTATTGGAAATTTAATAAATATACTTCTAACATAATAGTACTTTTTTTCGTTAAGATTTTCAGTAGTTTGTCTTCTTTAAGATTAGGTTTTGCGGCCCACCTAGCCTATGGTCTTCATGCTTTTGGCCCACCAGTGACTTTGAGTTTGACATGGCTGGTCTAAATCCATGCTAATACTATTGTTGAGTCTGACCAGTAATACACATTGCTAATATTCATATCTAATGCTCTAATGATTTGATCCATTAATTTTGATAATAAAACAGCGCTACAGAGTTCCAACCGTGGTACAGTTATAATCTTGATTGGAGAAACTCGCGACTTTGCACAAACTAAATTTACGGTTACCCTTGCGTTGTTATTTTGTGATTTAACATAGATTCATGCTCCGTATGCTGTCAAAGATGCATCACAATATCCGTGCATTTCTATCGAAATATAATGACTTAGTAGTAATTTTCATGGTATTTCAATAAGATTTAAATTATTTAATTGATTAATAAACGCGATAATTTTATTTTGAAATTCAATTGGTACGGCTTCATCCCAATCTAAATTTAATTTCCATAATTGTTGTAATAATATTTCTGCTATTACCACTATCGGTCCCACTAAACCCAAATGATCGAAAATTTTTGAAATTAATTGAGGATTTTGTTCTAATTTTGTTAGATACAAAAAATGGTCATATCTACTGTCCCATGTTAAATCTAACGCATTACCCTGATTGGTTTCTGAAATAACAAACTGTTCTACTTGTGATGTTTTCATAAGGGTTTCCAAAAGTTGAGAGTGATTTGACATCCATTGTCTAAGTTTAAATCCTGCGCTACTCATTATTAATTGCATATTTTTAATTAACTCTTGTGCTTGTTTAACATTATCACACCCTGTCATTAAGTTATCTATATAAAAATCTTTCAATATTATTTTACTTTCGGTTGGAAACGATTGTTGATGGTCTAAGGCGACTTGCTTAAGACAACGAGTGGATAAGAAACTCGCTGATGCAGTGCCATAAGTGACTGTATTTAATACAAAATGTTTTAATGGTTTCTGAGCATTTGATCTCCAAACTATTCTTTGCAAAATTCTTTGACATTTGTCCACCTTGATTTGTCGATACATTTTTGTAATATCAGCCAATATGATTATGTTGTGCTTGCGAGCTCTGGTAATAATCGAAAAAAGATCGTCCTGAATATTAGGACCAACTTGCAAAATGCCATTTAATAACAAAACAGATGATGATTTGCATGAACCATCGAATACTACCTTGATTTTTGTTGTTAAACTATTTTGTTTGATTACGCAATATTGGGGTAAATAATAATTTGAATCCGCTGTATCTAAATTTGCTATTTCTGTCATGTGACCTAATGATATGTATTCTTCCATAAATACCTTATATTGTTCATACAGTGATGGATTTCTAATTAATTTGTTTTCTAATGCAAAAAATCTTTTTATCGCTGTACCTTGTGACTCACCCAACTGGTTCGCGCTTTCGCGAAGTGGCAATTTAACTATAATCCTTCCCTGTGAGCCGCGTTTATAATTTTGAATAAATTTAGTTTCGCATTCTGCTTCCTCTTGCGACAAAACGCGTGGCATTTCACATTCCTCAATACTCCAAAATTTTTCTAGTTGTGATTGAATATCATTTGTTGTAAGAAAACATTTTTGAACACGAGGGCTGCAACATTCAATATATCCTGATACAATGTAACCTAATTGTGTATTTTGTAAAATTGGTTGGATTTTTCTAAGTTTAATTTACCCTACGTTAAGCTCCTAACAAGACCTCGACTGTTTGAGACGTATTAAAATTTTCATCTGCTAAGTTTATGTTTGATGGTATGTTTAAATTTTCTGTATTGAATGAAAATTTGGTGGTAATTTATCGGTAATTTTGTCGATTATTAAAAATGATAATGTTGTTTGATAATTATTAAACAATGATTGTATTTTTGTGGTTGTCTTGCACGTTATATTAGTAATTTTATCGTTGATTCCCGATATCGGAATATTTATTTTGTTGCCGCGTAACCCTAAACGTTCAAATAATGATTTAAGTATAAAATTTGATGTAGAACCACTATCTATTAAAGCCCTACATTTTATTGGATTTGCTTCTTGATCAAATATAAAAATTTCTGCGGTTGATAAGAGTACCGCATCGCTGTTTTTGGAATGAGCTGTTGTCGGTTTAAATTCGGATAAGTCACGATAAGTGTTGCATGGTTCTAACTCCTTTGTGTTAATAGCCTCATTTGCATGAAAATTTTGATTATCGGTAACTTGAGAATTTTTAGAAATTTGGGCATTGTTTTCATTAATGTGTAATAACGTGTTATGTTTTGTGACATATGCGACAATTTGACGCAATGCATCCCGTTCTAAAATGTCCAAGTCGTAAACAGTTTGTACACGCGTTCAATTTTTTTACTTCTTGTAAACGATCACAATTTGAAAGTGGTAAGAATTTTGGACAGTGGCTTAAATGATGCGCATTCTTGCACAAAATACAATTAAGACCTGGCGCTACCATATTAACGAATTGTTAATAATGAACAGTTAGAGAAAAGGATAGAAGAAATAAAAAATGAAGGACAAGCATGGGAATTTATAAACAGAAGTAGAACGCAAAAAAAAGGACGGGAGTAAAGATAGATGCAGAAAAATGGGAAGACCACTGTATTAATCTGTTAGGAGGTAAGGAAGAAAAAGTAATAGTCAAATGAGAAAGAAGGAGAGAACCAAGGAACAGAGAATGGGGATAACTAAAGAAGAAATGGATAGAGCAATACAGAAAATGAAGAAAGGTAAGGCAGAAGGGACGGATGGAACACAAGGAGAAAAATGAAGATACACTGGAGAAAAAATGAGGGAGCACTTAAGAAGAATATATGAAAGTATATGGGAAGAAGAAGAAATTCCAAATAAATGGAAAGAGGCTATAATATGTCCTGTATACAAGGGAGGAGAAAAAAACGAGGCGAAAAACTACAGAGGAGGTTTATGCAGAAATAACGAGGGAAAGATTAGGAAAGGAAATAGAAGAGAAAAGAATTATCCCGGACTGGCAAACCGGATTTAGAAAAGAAAGAGGATATATACATTCTAAAGCACATGATCAATAAAGAAATTTAGAAAAAAGGAGGGAGAATGTATGGAATGTTTATTGACATCAAAGCAGCGTTCGATAATGTGGATAGAGGGCTACTATGGAAAATTATGGAGGAAATAGGGATAAATGTAGAAATTAAGGATGCAATTGAGAAAATATATGAAGAAACAAAATGTAGAACAATAGTAGGCAGAAAGTTGGAACGGGAATTTTGGACGGAAAAAGGATTAAAACAGGGATGCCCATTAAGCCCCAGTCTGTTCTCAATATATATACGAGATTTGGAGGAAGAACTAGAGAAGCATCAGGTGGGAGGAGTAGTAATAGGAAGAAAAAAGGTATAAGTGCTGGCGTACTCTGATGATGTAGAGGCAGTAGCAAAGAATGGAGAAGAAATGGGAAGGGTGTTTAAGGTTTTAAAATATACTTAGAGGGAAAGAAGCTACAGGCAAATGTTAAAAAACAAAAATAATTGAATTTAAAAAGAGAAAGGGAAGACGGAAAGAAGAGAAATGGTGGTGGGGAGAGAAAGAAATAGAGAAAGTGGGCAATTACAGGTACCTAGGTTATAACATTAGGTATGATAATAAAGATGAAGTCCATATAAGAGAACTCGGACAGAAAGGAAACAAAATAGTAGGACAAGTTTGGGGATAGGTGAAAGGACATTTGGGAAGGATTTAGAGAAAAGATGATGGATTTTCGAGAAAATAGTTAAAAGTGTGGTGTTATATGGAGCAGAGATTTGAGGATGGAAGGAATGGGATCTATTAGAAAGGACACAGGAGAAATATTGGAAGTGGACATTAGGGTTGGATAAGGAGACACCGGGTAATATATAGTGGAAGAAGAAATGATATTAGAAAAACTACTGATAGAAACTAGAAAGAGAGCGTTGAGATTCGAAGAAAAAATGGAAAACAGGAAGAACAATAAACTTTTATATGAATGTTGGAAAGAAGTGAAGGCACAGAAAATTAGTTACGGGGGAGATGAAAGGAAAAATATTATGAAAGGTGTGGATATGCGAGAGGAGATACGAAGTTTGAGATAGAGAGGAAGATATATGGAAATGGAAATAATAACGAGAGATATAGAAACGCAAATGCAAGAAAGAAGAGCAAGAATAAAAGAAGGAAAATACAACGAGAAATATAGACAATTAATAACGGGAAGAGTGCCAAAATATATAATGGAGGGGAAATCGCTGAAAGAAAAAAAATGATAGCAAGGTTTAGAACAGGAAATCAAGAAAGTGAGAATAAATACTGGTTGGAGGATAAAGAGAGGATATGTAGATTGTGTGGGGATAGATGGGAAAGCATAATGCACATAAAAGAAGAATGTAGTGAATTAAGAGAAGAGGAAACGAAGTGGTGGGTGCTATTGACTGAGAAAGGAGAGGGAGTACAATGGATAAAGGAAGTGATGGAGAGAAGAAAAAAGATGGACGAGAGGAAAAAAAGATAATGAAGATGAAGGAGATAAAAATAAGATTTTGTTAAGAGAAAGAAGATGAAAGAGGTTTAGAAAAGAAGAGGTAGGAGAGTTAATATTGTTAAATAATAATATTGTTAGTTTAGTAGTGTGTGTTTTTAGTTTGGTAGTATATGGTTTTAGTTTTATATTTGTATAGAATACCGAATTCTTTTGTTAATTGTATTAAAAGACAAATTAAATAAGATTCATTCATTCATTCGTGCTATAAGTTTATAGTCGGTGACCTTGATGCACATGGTTGTGCCCTGGTGTTTTGTTAACTTCGCGCAATTTGTAACCTAAAGTTTCTAATACTTTACAGCGATTTGCCAAAAATTCTACTAATTCGTTAATTGACGGGTCTTGTGTGTCCTTTGATTTTACTTCCCATTCCCTTTTTGTGTTATAATCTAATTTGCTGGATAATAAATATATTATCAATGCACCCCAAGCATCTGCGGGTTGGCCTACATTTTTTAACGCACGAAAATTTTTTAAAAAGTTATCTAAACATTTCCGTAATTGGCTAAATGATTCTTTGTTTTTTTGTTTTCGTACCTTTCCCGCAGTAACTGCTATGCTATTGGATAATTTGCGGCGCATATTTGCAATGAGTTTACTACTTTTTTGCTTTCCTCTTGTAAGCAAGATACTAAGTATTGAAATTTTTGAGTATTTTAAGGATTTATTTTTGTTTATAAGCAAATCAAAAGTATCGTGAAATTGCATATATTCGTCGTATTTTTCCGAAAAATTTGGTAATGATAATTGTGGTAGACGAACTTGGGTTTGATTCAAACTGGTTAATGACTGCACGCTAATATTTTGAACTTTGGTTATGCTGCATACTTCCAGAAATCCCTGGGACTATCTAACTTCCCCGAACTGTCGATACCGTCGCTAGCAGAATACCTTCATTTTCGGAACTACACTAGACCAATTACAGCTAAGTTTTCGTATTTAAGCCACCTATTTATAATAATAATGCGTATGAAGCTTAAGTACATATGACATAAAACGACTCGATAGCTAATATTTAAGTAACTTTTATCGGTGTACACTCCAGACGTTTGTGTTTTTAATCAGCTCAATAAGAGCTGGGGCGCTTTATTTAGAGCGGTTGTCGTGGACACAAAAGGCCTTTTGGGTTTGCGGGAGGTACTTACCCTTTCATTCTAGTTTAGTTTAGTGTAAATTTCCGTGTGTAAGTGATATGTGTACGCAGAACCTTAATAGCAGCCAAATCTCAATTGGAATGATAATTTTAATTCGAGCGTAACTAAAGTTTTCCTAAATTCGACACATTAATTGTGAGCTTTATTTATTGTAACCGAGGCTTCTGCTAACGCACGTAACTATATGCAACAGTCTCTCTATTTCTGTCACATTCTCCTAATACTTTAAGGTTTGTTATATTGAATTGTTTGTCTCTCTCTCTTTGGTTTGTGTTTGATTTAGTATATTAGATTTTAAGTAAAATCTGTTGATCTCCTGTTGTCGGTTTTATTTCTTTCTTTACCCAGCAGATGGCGCCTTGTTAGACCAGTAGTCTAATTTCTTATAGTTATTCAGGAATCCACGCAACTCTCCGACGAAGCCAGACGCTGCTGCTCTAACTACTATAAATATTCTTTACCTCCACTAATTTAGTGCGCTACATCAAACCGAATTCCTTTTGGTTTTTTTTTTCTAGGTTGTTCCACTATAACCGTCGTTTCTTTTTGTTATTTTGTAAACAACAACCGTTACAGTACAATTTTGCAAACTTACAGCAGGCGATTTGACATTGTTAGTTTTGCCAACACCTAGTTGGCTATAATACTCGAAGGATCGACTTATAACTTACCCTACTGTCGATAAAGTTGCTTTAATGCAAACACAATAATTACGTTCGGTTCTATTTACAGTATACTCAAATTTGGAAATCAACTTAATGCACACGGTTTGATCAATACACTTCTAGAGTACAAAAGTGAAATGTGTATCTAACAACATCTCGTGTAAAACAGGGACACGTATGAATAGCTTACTCTAGAGTACGTTTTAGAGTACCTATGTGTTAAGGTTGTCATGTATGTGTTTATTGAATTGACGACAACTAAAACTTTAATTAAGGCCTAAAGAAGTCTTCACAATTTGATGGCAAAACGTTGCCAAAAATTAAACATTTAGTTTAATTATTCACTATCCTCTTCTATAAGAAAAGTCAGAATAATAATTAAATAAATCTGAGAGGGATAAAGAAGTATAATTGAATATATCTAAGTTTAAATTCAACTAAGTTTTTCTCTAAAAATTCCTTAATAGTTGAATGTGACCTTATTGACCCCTTTTGGTGGAAATAGAGTAAACAAAAATAAATCAATACTGAATGGGTCGAGAGTTTTGCTCTTTATTGTGAGGGCTTTGTCAGGACTATCACAGAATTGAGTTGATTGTCAATAATTTAGTAATTTTTTTTTAAATTAATCAATGATAAAGTAAATTGTTTGTGATTTTAAAAGTTTATATCTTTCTCGAGTGTTTTGCCTTACTAAGCCATTACAGTGTAAAAAGTGAGTAGAAACATTGATGAATTTTAACTTATGGACGACTAATTCAATTCTGTGATAGTTGTCATAAAACCCTCACATAGAAAGATAAAACGTCGGCAATCTCAACTCTTATCTAAGTCTGATTCCGTTAATGTAGATGAAATCCGTAAACGCAATAGAAAATATGACTGGAAAAAAAAGTAAGAAAGATCGCTAGGTGGTGTTTTAGAGCCAATGAACCGAAGTTGCAAATTATAAATTAACAATTATACAAAATTTTAATTTCAATTACAAATTATGTACCATGTTTTGTTGTACAAATGCTCGCTTATGTTGTTGGTTGTGGCCTAAGAACTTATGTCTGTCATCTAGTGAATGTTTAGAATCACTTAAACTAAATTCTCTTGCTTTGAGACGGAACTTCACACAAAAAGTGGAGACAAAAAGGTCACGTTGTAGAAAAGAAACGTTTTAAATAAATGTTGTAGATTTATTTATTTATTTGTTTTAACAGTTTTAGATGATACGTAAATATTTCCTCCTAAAAGTTTTATTTTTATGATTCGTTATTCTTTGAGGATGAGCACTAACAACCACTAAGAGGTTTTTTCAGGCAACGGTCAAGAGATTGAAAAATGTTATACATTACCTTTTTAGATGTTAGATTGATTACAAATCAAGACACCAATAAATTATTAACTGACTGGTATTTTAAACCCATCGCATCTAATAGGACTGCCAATTACTTATCAAATCATCACCAAAACCAAAAAATAAACATAGTTAAGTCTATAAAAATAAAATAACAAAACTAAGTAGTGCTAAATATGTCACTAAAAATCTAACCTTTCTAAAAAAATATACTGAAAAACAACAATTACCCTAATAACATTATTAACAAAATCTTATACTATAATTATAATACTAACACACCATCACCAACTAATCCCCGCAATTCTCAATACACCTATACTAAAATTATTAATATACCTAACTTGACCTTATCCCATTGCTAAAAACTACTAACATTCACATAGCTACATACAATACCAATACTATTTACAACATTATCTACACCCAATTAAAAAACAAAACAGAAATTCTTGACAAACACGATGTAGTGTATAAAATAGATTGCTTTGACTGCAATAAATGCTATGTTGGCCAAACAAAACAAAAACATAAATTCGGATAAAATATCATAAGAACGATTGTAAAAACAAAAAACCAGATTCTGCGTTAGATGGGTCATAACTTTAATTTTGTTAATCCTACAATTTTAAATGTAGAAAGTAATTATAAAAAGTCTTATTGCTGAAATGATATGCATCATCAAACACAACTATAACATTAATTATAATAGAAATATTTATAGAAATTTAAATCAAATAGAAAGAGGAATTCCCAGTATCATATTGTTATCTAATGATTCATGTTTGTTCGTTTCTACGTATAGAGTGTGTATTTTATTAGAGATATTTAGTTACATTTATACGTTAATTTAATTTGTGATTGTTCTACGTTGTGTTTTTTGTGTTATTTTAAGTAGCGGACCATTTCTTTATTTTAAGTAAGTAGTCGAATTCATCCCCTATAATTAGACTAATGGATTTAAGAATATGATGTTTATGTTACATTGACATTTATTCATTTTTTAATAAACAAAGGCCAGAGGAAGTGGACATTCGTTCCACGAAATGTTGCCTGAAATAACGTCTTAGTGGTTGTTGTTGCCCCTCCTCAAAAAAGAACTAATCATTAAAACAACCGCTTTTGTTTCATAACTTTTTTTGTGTAATTACTATTTTTGAAGATATTGTAATATAAAGGCACGTGAGGTCAATGCTACTTAGTCATTAAGCATTGAAACATACAATTTTTTAAACAAAAGTTACGAGAAAAATATTTTTAAAAATATTCTAAAATATTCTAAAAAATAGAAAACGCTGATTACTCAGATTATGTCTTTAATTAACCGAATTTTTGAAAAACCTACATTTCATCAAAATCAAACTAGCCGATTTTTGAGATATCAGGTTTACATACACAATTTTAATCTACTAACTCTGTTAAAATTTAAAATCTTCTCAGATTTTAAACAATGGCGTTTAGATTTTCTATTTCTAGGATCTGCTTCGTGGAGAAAAACAATACATTTTCAGTCAACGTTTCTGCTAGTACAATGCGCAACCTTTATCAAGACATCAAATTTAAATCGTTTTTCACACATGGGTATTTGTAAAATGTAAACTACAAATAATAGTTTGGTTTAGATACACAAAATATTAGAAATGCATTTGATCTTCTTAGAGTTAATTTCTCAAGGTACATGTCTCATTCTCAAGTTTTCCAAATTTTCGATGTCATAGTGACTTTTTATTATCAGCAAATCAGGTTGGTACTTTACTGCCATTTTTATAGTAATATCAAATAATATGACATAGCCATGGTACCCATCTGAATAATTGCTGAATAAAAGAACAAAAGCAACAGTTTTTTTTGGGAGGGTCATATTTTATCGTTTACCTCAGAACGCACAAAATTCTGAAACCGGTTTAAGTACCTGTGTACTAAAAATTCTGTTAGAGATCAAACCGATTAATACAGTAACAAGTTTAATTATTACAACGTGTGATGATAACAACTTTTAAAAAATCAAACACTATCAGTACAAATGAATAAATTTTAATTCAATAACTGATAAGAAAAAGATTATAACGTGTTTTTATCGTACCTATTAAGTCTGGTTTATTAATATTTACTGATATTCAACCATTTTAAAAATCTATTAATATTTTACATTGCAAATATAACTTCCAGAATGGAAAAACCAATAAAAACTATTACTAAAGAAGACATTGGACATCCTTTTGATTTCAAACATGTTTATCATGTGGGATGGGACAGTACAAACAAGAAATATGTTCAAGAAGTTATAGAAAGAACAAACAATCCTGATGAAGAACTTAGTGTGTCAGTTACTGCATCATCTGGTCCTTCCGGTGTCCGTAGAAAGGTAACTTTATTGAAACTATTTTGACCTATTTTAGTATTGTTGTTAACAGAAAGCAGCACCAGCACCTCCGCAAAACTCGTCACAATCTCCAGACTCTTCTTTAAATTTGAATACGATTCTTACGAAAGTACTTAAATGTATTCAATGTTTGTTTAATTGTTGTATAATATTTGTTTTAAGGCTGGTGTATCCCAGAAACATTTGGAAGACGAAGACACTCGAATGTTTATTTATGATTTTCTTCAAAAGCACGGAGGTTGGAAAGTTGTTGGCTATTCCAGTAACAATTCTAAAGTATTAATAGTTTAAACTACTTAACAATGCATTAATAGTCTTGTTGCAGAAAGTTACACATGATTTTGAAGACCCTTACACGATTGTTGAGAAGGTTTATCAATCAAACATTTTGTAAATTGTTTTAAATTTACTTTTTAAGGTTAGAGTATCTGAAAAACAATTTCAAGAGGATCACACTCAAAACAACTTTGAACATCCTATTTTTGTATTGCCAGATTCGGAGCTGTCTGTTTGTTCTACGGTTGTTATACTAAAATTATTTTAAATTATGCTATTGTTATTGTTGTAGAAGGACGACCAAGATACAAATCAAAATAATCCAACCATTATAAAAAAATTAAGTGAAGAAACTGAAATAAAAACAAACAATTTTGATGTAGCTTTTGAATCGCTTGAAACACAGAAAATAACTCAAGATGTAATCGTTTCGAAAGAATCATCAGGGCCACCTGTTTCTTCTAGAACCTATTCTGTGATTATTACTGTTAAAATTATTTAAACTTGTATTACTTTGACTGTTACAGAAATATTCGTGCGAAAACAAGAATACAATTCAAGAAAGTGCGCGTAAATCAATAACACCTATTCCATCTCCTCGAACAAAAAAAAACATTGGACATCCTTTTGATTTCAAACATGTTTCTCATGTGGGGTTGGACAGTATAGACAAGAAAGATATTAAGGAAACTATAGAAACAACTAACAATTCTGGTGTAGATCTCAGTTCGCCAGTTCCTGCGTCGTCTGGTCTTTCCAGTGTCCCTAGAAAGGTAATATTATTGAAACTACTTTGACCTGTTTTACTTTTTTTGTTAACAGAAAGCAGCATCTGCACCACTGCAAAACTCGTCACAATATCCCGACTCTTCTTTGAATACGCTTTTTATAAAGGTACTTATTTAATGTTTGTTTAATTGTCCCATACTTTATGTTTTAAGGCTGGAATATCTCAGAAACAATTGGAAGACGAAGACACCCGAAACTTTATTTATGATTTTCTTAATAGACACGGAGGTTGGAAAGTAGTTGAATCGAGTAACAATTCTAAGGTAATAACAGCTAAAACTACTTAACAATGGACTAATAGCATTGTTTCAGGACGTTACACAACCTTTTGAAGACTCTGGCACGTTTCTTGAGAAGGTTTATTAACCAAATTTGCTGTAAATTGTTTATAAATTAATCTTTAAAGGTTGGAGTATCTGAACAACAATTTCAGGAGGATGACACTCAAAAAATTGAAAACAATTCTAGCGTAGATTTTAGTCTGCCAGTTCCTGCATCGTCTGGTCCTTCCAGTGTCTGTAGAAAGGTAATATTATTGAAACTACTTTGACCTGTTTTACTTTTTGTTAACAGAAAGCAGCATCTGCACCACTGCACAACTCGTCACAATATCCCGACTCTTCTTTGAATACGCTTTTTATAAAGGTACTTATTTAATGTTTGTTTAATTGTCCCATACTTTATGTTTTAAGGCTGGAATATCTCAGAAACAATTGGAAGACGAAGACACCCGAAACTTTATTTATGATTTTCTTAATAGACACGGAGGTTGGAAAGTAGTTGAATCGAGTAACAATTCTAAGGTAATAACAGCTAAAACTACTTAACAATGGACTAATAGCATTGTTTCAGGAAGTTACACAACCTTTTGAAGACCCTGGCACGTTTCTTGAGAAGGTTTATTAACCAAATTTGCTGTAAATTGTTTATAAATTAATCTTTAAAGGTTGGAGTTTCTGAACAACAATTTCAAGAGGATGACATTGAAAACAATTCTAGCGTAGATTTTAGTCTGCCAGTTCCTGCATCGTCTGGTCCTTGTGGTGTCTGTAGAAAGGTAATATTATTGAAACTATTTTGACATATTTTAGTTTTGTTCTTAATAGGAAGAAGCATCTGCAGCTCCGCAAGATGAATATACTCGAAAGTTTATTTATGGTTTTCCTAACAACCACGAAATTTCGAAAGTTATTGGATCCAGTAACAATTCTGAGGTAATAATTTTTTTAAACTTTAATAGTTATTTATTATACAAGTGTGTGAAGTAAGGTTTTTATTCACGAGTTTCGAAGTTTAACCGCAAGGAGTGCACAAAAACCCTTCACACACGTGTCTCATACAATATTTTATCGACGTCAGCACTAATATTTGCAAATAGAAACAGTTACTACAACAGAGAAACGCATTCAGTTTCATTTTTGTTTATTTCGAGTCTACGTTGCCGAGCAACTTTGACAACAAAAATCGTTTAGTAATGAAACTCCCATTTAAATTACATTGCACTTTTACACACGATTTTATTTTTTTTACTCACGATTTATTTAAAAGTAGCATTTCAAACACAATTATTTAGTAATTAATGTACTGATTATAGGTTAGTCGTAGATAAAATAAATTAATGTCTTGTTGTAGAGAGTTACACAACCTTTTGAAGACCCTCACATGTTTGATGAGAAGGTTTGTCAACCAAATTTTTGAAAATAATTTTTAAATTTAGTTTTAAGATTGGAGTATCAAAAAACAATTTCAAGACGATGACGCTCAAAAATTGAAAACAATGTTGAAGAACCTATTTCAGATTTTCTATCATTAGATTCTGAGCCGTCTCTATGTTCTACGGTTGCTATACTAAAATTATCTAAAATTATGTTATTGTTTTTGTTGTAGAGGAAATACCAAGATACAACTCAAGATAATCCACGCATTATAGAAAAAATCAAATAAAGAAATTAAAAGAAAAACAAATAATTTTGATGTAATTTTTGAATCGTCTGAAACACAAAAAGTAACCCAAGAATGTATAAGCGATCTACAAGAATCATCAAAGCCACCTGTTTCTTCTACAACCTATTCTGTGACTATTACTTTTAAAATTATTTAAACTTGTATTACTTTGATTGTTACAGAACGACGAAAACCAAAATACCATGCAAGGAAATGCACGCAAATCAGTAACACCTACTCCAGCTCCTCGAAGATTAATTCAGAAAACTGTATACAAATCGGAAGAACCTATTTCAAATCTTAAGATACCCGTTCCTCGTAGTAGAAGCTTTAATGTAACAATCGGTAATAAACGTTTAAAATTGTATTAATTTCATCTTTGCAGAGAACAGTCACGGAACAACGTTTAGACCCTAATTGATTATTAAGAAATTGAACTAAGACTAATGTATGCGAAAGAACTGTTCACCAGTTGCACATTTCTCTCAAAAATTCATTGGGTTACAGTGAAAATTGGATAAAGTTATGTAAATCAAATCTCCAAAAATAATCACATTCTGCTTTGTACAAAAATATTTTCATGTTCAAATTAAATCTTGATCTAATTACCTGCAGTTTTCAACAAAATATGAAATATAAAAACAATAGGATATAGTTTGAGTTAAGGTAATTAAAGCATCCTGTTACATATTCTTTTTTCCTGAAACCTATTCCAGCAAAAAATACCTATTGCACATTTATGGTATCTTGGAAATTATAAGCGGTTATCAATACCTGTTTTTGCTCCAAGTCGGTCGCAGCAAGTCGACTGCAGCAAGTTGGCCGCAGAAAAACAATCTATTTCGGGGATAACCTATCTCCCTTGACTTGATGATGTAGTTTAGTTTTGAAACACATTCACGAAGGTCCCAGAATTTTTATCACACTTCTAACATATTAGTATTTACTCCAATGTTTTTAGGTGACACATTTAGTTTTTTTTTAATTTGAACTATCTTCCACTCGTAAATATCACTGTTTACAATTTTCTTTGAAAGGAAAACGATAGTTATTAGTAAGTTGTGAGACAATTGTTTATGTTCAATTTGTATTTCTGCTTTTCTGCAGAGTTCTTGTGGTGTTATTTTTTCTTCTAAGTCGAGGCTATCATAATCAGGGTTACTTTTATTGTCCCTACCATTACTACTCTTTATTTGACAAACCTTAAATGTATATACAATCTTTTTGAACACCTTTTTTTTAGATACATTGTTGGCTCTTTAATGTAAGTATTTTTTTCTCCGCTTGATTGACTAAGAGGACAGTAAAAACGTTTCTTTTGGAGAATTTTATAGTCAAAAGACCGACAAGAAGAGAAAAAAATTCACGCCAAAAAAAATCATTTACGATTCACAATCCACTAATTACGGATTGTTGTTTCCAGATCTACAAGTAAAGAAAACAGTAAGAGGGTCGCAATGCGAGCCACTAAAGTATGCTTTATTAAACTTTGAGAATCGTCTTCTTAACGATTCAACATTATCGGTACAAAACTATCGACACCTATCCAGAAATTCCTACAACGATAAATAAGGGTCGAATTGAGAGAGTTTCTAATTTTTCAACTCACACTCAAACCGACCATTTTACCCTATCCTAACTGATCAGTTTTCAGAAACAAAAAAAGTAGAATGTGTTCATAATGAGTGGAAGGTTAATGAGATTTGAGTCATGATTAGACCACTCTCATTGGCCCTTAACAAAAGTAAGTAACAGAAGCTATAATTTATTGTTTGAAGCGCCAATACATAAGTGGATCCATCCATAATTAATTTTATTAAAAGTAAGTGAGATTAGCTAAATTATATTAAAATTGACGTTTTAGTTGTTTACTATAATTTACTTGACATTAGTAGTGTTAGAGATTTTGGTTGATGTATGTTGGTTCCCCAACCTCTGTTTCCCGCGCTCGTCTCTTTAGATTATGTGTGACTAAGCATTACGATGTTAACACTCGAGACGTAAATACGTCATGTTGTATTTTTAATAATAATAAGTGTGTAATCTAAGAGTTTTATTATTTCTTTTAACCCCCACTTGCGTTTGACCATAACAAAATCAGAAGTGCGATAATTTATGAGAAAAAAAAGACATTTTTATGTGTGTGCAATTTATTGTGTAACTGCTTGTTTTCCGAGCTTTGAAACACTTACTTGTGTCGGAAGCTGAAATAACATTCTAGGAAATCCACTGGCGGAATTTCGATAATTTCACAAAAAAGAAATTAACCTGTAGTACGAACGATGGCTATTTCTCCTAATGGTATTATTAATGTTTAGTTAATCCTTCTTCTGGAGACAGGGAAATAAAACTATTTCGCTTTTTATCTAATTCGCGACGTTTCGGGAAACTTTCGTTAGTAGTATAGATTCACCAACACAAAAGTTAGCTGGATATGTTGCTAAAATATTACAACCTTTGTTGAATCCTCAAGTTCTTATATTAAAAATTCAACACATTTATAGATATTATTAGAGGTCGTAAATTAAAACCTACAGATACCATGGTCAGCCTTGACGTTGAGTCCTTGATTACTAAAGTTCCAATAGAAGAAACTCTTAATATTCTAGCAAACAAACATATGTTAACACCTGATGTTGTTCGTTTAACTAAACATTGTTTAACCAACACATACTTCTTATACGACACCTGCAATTGCTAATTTATTTATGGATAACTTTGAAACAAATGCAATTCAAGAATCTTCCAACAAACCAGAACTTTGGTTACGATATGTTGATGATATCTTCTCTATATGGCCACGGTAATAAAGCATTACTAGCTTTTTAAATTATTTAAATAATTTTCATCCACAAATTAAATTTACTACCGAAGTAGAAGTTAACGGAAAACTACCTTTTCTTGACGTGTTACTAATTAGGAAACCAGACCGAAGTTTAGGACATACAGTGTATAGAAAACAAACTCATACCAATAGATACCTACATACTAATTCACATCATCATCCACAACATTTAAATTCTGTTTTAAAAACCTTATTAATTAGATCTGCTAGACTAACAGACAACGAGCATATATACGAAGAAATGAATTTTCTGAATCAAGCTTTTGAACAAAATGGTTTTTCACGTCATCATGTTATGAAAGCGAAAAGGATGAAACAAAGAAGTGACGACGAAGTTAACGATAAGAGTACGTTTACTGTATCAATCCCGTACTTGAAAGGTACTACAGAAAAGATAAGTAACATTCTAAAGAAACACAACATACAAGTAGTTTCTGTATCTGTTAATAAAGTTAAGTCCTTCCTCCGTTCCCCTAAAGATATTATTATTTTAGAAGATCAAGGCATTTACGAAATTTCTTACGGAGGAGGTAACATCTCTTACGTTGAACAAACCAATCGACGTATTTCTGCGAGAAGAGAAGAACACAAACTAGCAGTCCGAAAAGGATGTTTAACTTATTCTCTAGCTAAACATCATTACCAAACAGGACATAAAATCGATTTTGAAAATACAAGAATGCTAGGAAGAGAAAAATATTTATGTAACCGCCTCATTAGAGAACAAATCGAGATAGAAAGACGTCCTAGTTGATCTCCAAATATCCAACAAGTAATACAACAAAATATGCAAAGCAACATTACCATAATACCGATACGTAATGCTAGGTCAAAATCGCATAGAAACTAAAATTGTTATTTATTAATTACTGAAAAAGCTGCGTGTTAGCGTGGCAAAACGTTGTAATTATTTAATAGTTATTACACGTGTTTGAACCCCAAAGATTTTTATTACAAACATTTTTACACGTGAAAGAATAAAGCATTTTATATATATATATATATATATATATATATATAAGGGGTTCCTACAGCTGTTGCTGTCTCCTTCCTTTAACCAAATTCGCCATTCATCTCTGTTCTCCTCCAGATTTCTTTTTGCATAGATTCATCTACTTCGTTTCGCCATGATCTTCTATGTCTTCCTCGTTTCCGTTTACCCATTCCGATCCATCGATTCTCTGCTCTTCTCACGTGACCCTAAAATAACACTTCGATGAAATGTCTCACGTGTTAATTAATCATTAGGAATGACTCATTACAGAATTAAAAAATAACCGAAAGTACATTCCTAGCAACTTGCACATAAATATTTGTGATGTTTATTAACAACCACTAAGTGAACTCAGCCGCCTATTTCTTCAACATTTAATCTAATATATATTAAATCCACCATTTCAAATTTTACCCATTAGATTAGGCATGAAGAAACACACGTATGTATTTGACCTGCCAGTTTGAATTTTAAAGAATATTAAATAAAAACAAAATATAGTAAGTACACGCACAAAAAAAAATTCAAATTAAATCAGTGGTTGATGATCGTTTACATTTATTTTTAATTAACGGAAAATGTTTATGTAATGCGGGTAAATGTGGTAATGGGGTAATTGTATTAGTGAAATAGGAATTGCTATTGACTTGTTGAATTGGACTGTCATCTAGCGTACAATGATGCAAATACAATAGTTCATTTGAACTACACCAGAGTAGTCGGTATTTCCGCTTCAGTAGTGAGCATGCCATTGAAACGTGCAAGTAGTATATCTAACCTGAAATACGAGTACAACCTGTTTCTTCTCATCGTTGTTTTCTACTAATTCAAACCTGGTAAGTAATTGTTTCATTATGCCTGTATATTCATTACTTAGTGTATAATGGGAAATACATGAAGATTTAGATTATTTTACCTTGTGGAAGCTTATTCCAACATATATCAAATTTCCCCAGCAAAATTTAGTATGGGGAAAATGTTAGATACATGGTCCGAGGTGATTGTGTTATGTATATCACAATTGTCCCGATGTATCACAATTACACCACTTCAATTTCAAGTTGGAAATTTTCTATTGTTATTGTCGACATCAACAAAATACCTACATGAAACAACAAATTAGTAACTATTTTCTCGTTGTATTCCAGTTTTCCTTGCCATGATTTGCAATTATAAGAAGAAAGGAACTGCTGAGCCCGCGTATAATGTAGCTGATTTACAAAATGCTTTAGCATCGGTCAAAGCAAAAAGGCAGAGATATATGCTGTCTCAAAGACTTTTAAGATCCCATACTTATCACTGTATGCTCGACTCAGAGGAAAGATATGTAAAAATAAAGGGCGCTCAACTACAATTTCTAAAGAAGAAGAAACTAAATTGGTGTGTGGCATTAAGCCACTAGAAAAATGGGGATTTGGGTTGAACCAATTAGAAATTTTGGAACTAGTGGGTTCTTATATTCATAACAATCATATCAAAACCAATTCAAAAATGGTATTCCGGAAGAGGAGAAACAACACAACCTAAGCCTTAAGGTTTCGCAAAATGTCAAATATTCCAGGAGAAAAGCACTTGATCCTTTTGTAATGAACACTTACCTTTCACTCTTGAAGTCCACGCTCGACAAGCTCAATTTGTATGATAAACCATCTAAAATTTGGAATTTGGACGAGACTAGTTTGTCAATAGATCCTAGAAGGAGTAAGGTAGTGGGTGAAATCGGAAAGCCGTCTTCAAGAACAATAAGTTCCCCGGGAAGGAAAACACGACGGTACTAGCAATGTGTAACGCTGCAGGAGGAAAAGCCCCACCTTTGATAATTTTCAAAGTTCGACATCTGTGGGATAAATGGGTCGCTTCTGAAGAAGTTAGTTATCGCAAAACAGTCTATGCAGCGACCAAAAGGGATGGATGGAAAGTGACGTGTTCCGAAATTATTTCTTGAAAACTATTATTTCAACTTTAGGTGATGAAAGGCCTGTCATAATAATCTACGATGGCTACAGCACCCACATAGATCCAGTCGTTATTGAAACTGCTATCAACGAAGATATAACTGTCCTCAAACTTCCACCTCACAGCTCGCACTTACTGCAACCACTTGACGTGGCAGTATTCAAATCCTTGAAGAGCAAATGGGATGCAAAATTGATTGTTTGGCAGAGACAACATGTAGACCAAAAGCTACCAAAAAGTATTTTTGCAATTTTGTGCGAATCTTGGAAATCCTAGAAATCATTTCGAATGGCTTCAAAAAGGCAGGAATTTTCCCATTCAATGCTGATGCCATTCCGAAAGATTCGTATCCTCCTGCTTTCTTGAAACGATTTAAAGAGCATTTGAACTCGACATTGCAAAATCAGGAAAATACTGCCACCAACAGTGAAGAGGCTCTTGTGTCCTTATTTCCAACGAATGGAAATACCACTAATTTGAGCGAATACGAAGCAACTGCATCAACATCTGGGCATCAAATGTGAACTATAACAATAAAAATGTTTCTTTTGAGGATATCTTATTAGACATTATCCGACAGACTCCGTCGAGTAATATGAAGCAAAAGAAGACTAGAGTTTCTTTGGGATCAGAGGTACTCACACGAAACAAGGTTTTGCAACGATTAAGAGAAAAGCACCCAAGAAGACGTTACACGTGCGAAGAAACAAAAAACGCAAAAACATCAAAAATTCAAGCTCAAGTAATAAAGATGTTCAACTTTCTCTACAATACATAGAATCTGATGCAGATGATGAGTTTCTCGATGATTTACAAACAAATGCAACATTGGAAAATTCAATAATTGATGATGTAGAGTAGAGAAAGTCAACCTTGACTGGAATATTAAATTCGGAAAGTTCTCGAATAATAAATTCAATCGATGATATTGACACAATTTCTGAAGAAGATATCATCAGAATATTACCTAATCCCGTCATTGACAGGAGGGACGGACACCTCTCATTTGATGTTGAATTCCAAGGCAACAATATGTGATGAATTTTTGTAATGGAATTTACTTTGTTTTCAGAAGAACGTTTCGTTTATAATGATGGTTAATATTGTATGAGGAGATAATAAATGATTTCCGTTGCTCATTAGTTAGTTATTGATCAATAAAGTTATGCCTCAAAGGAAAAATATTTCATAACTTTTGAGTCTTTCAAGATAAATCAGTAAAACCAAAACACTTTTTTCTCATGAAGGGCGTTCTATCACATTATCCCCGACCACTCTTCGCATATTCTCTAATGGAGAAATAGAGTCAGTTAACACATTTGCCCCAAACATTAGAGTAAATGTGAAATAGTAAAATGCTCCAAAAAAGGAATTCCATTTTTCATGGTTTGTTGATCTCAACCATCAAAACATGAGTCTGCATGGACAATGACCCAGTAACTCACTCGATGATTGCAAAAAAATATTGCCGTTCATACTTTCAATTTTATAGATAAACAAGTTGAACTGTTGAAAAACTACGACACAATTACCTCTATTCACCTTACCTACATGTTAAAAATCCCCCAATTCAAAAATTGTAATCAAAACAAAGCGTAGATACACATTTGTAATTTACAAAAAAAAACAATGCACAACCTAGTTGTCTTATCTTTTTTTACTAAGTAATAGTCTCCGTTATCACAAAATTAATACTGATAAAAATGTGATTACGAGCGCCACCTACTAAATACTCATTTCAGTTGACTGAGAAATAATTACGCTATATAGTTTTGTAACCAATTTTCTTAAAAGCGAGAAAAGTAAATTAAACTTAAATTAAGTTAATCTTCGAACTGCCGTTTTTCTGCTACCAAATATGAAGAATATTTCCAACCCACTGACTAAAAATTTAGAAAAATCTTTAAGTTGATTAAAATAAAAACGATTTTTGGCAGTAATCGGAACCGCATTGTTATCTTTTCAATGAAAACGTCAAGTGCAATTATCATGATTAAAAGTAGGAATTCTGAAAAAGATAAGTATTCAGTAAAAATGTAATAATTGATATTAAGTGAGTGTACTTTTAAAGTGTCATCAGATCTATTAATATCTCTACTAATACCCAATCACATAACAATTTATTTTATAGCATCTATCGCTGTATGTAGATGAAAATGAGAAAACGGCAAAAAAATACAATTCCAAAAACAATTCAAGAATTTGTAAGTAAAACTACAAATTTTTCTTTAGTTCCAGTTCCGCTTACTACCAGTACGACGGTAATATTAGCTAAAATTAATTAAATGTTCTAATTCTATCTTTGCAGAAAATAGTAGCTCCATCTGTACATGTATCATTAGAACCTTTAAGGATTAATGATAATAGTGATGAATTGTTAATGCGTACGCATGAAAAGGTTCATTAAACCAATTTTTGCGAATTGTTTTTTATGTAATTTTTTTAGACTGGGGTATTCGAAAAGCAATCACTAGATGATGGCACGGCTTCGATTTCCTGGAATTTTGGTAGCTGTGTTGAGCAAGGAAAATACAATGAAGCAGAAACCAAACACCTTCCTGCATCTCTATCGCAAGTTTCTATTTCTTCCAGTAAAAAACCAAACGTAATATTTTCTAAAATTACATTAAAATGTATTAATTTTATTATTTTATTACAGAGAACGGCACCTCCACCTCCTCAAAACTCGTCACAGGGCACCGCTTTCAACATTAATCCTGTTTCTAAATCATTCCATACTGCACCTCCCGTACCTTCTAGGACCTATATGAAGGTAATATTTGTTAAGCTAGATAGATAAACCTGTCTTAATTATTTTGTGCAGAAGTTGAACATCTATCTTCACAACAATTTAATTATGGCACACCTCGAGGGAATGCAAATATCGGAAACGTATAATAATCAAATAATTATTCAATTGTTTTATTGTTAAACATTTTAAGGATGGAATATTGGAAAAACAATTTCAAGACAAAGAAACAGTTTCAGAACTAGAAGTACCTCTTTCAGCGTCTCTGTTATCAATTTCTAGTTTGTCTATGAGCAGAGACCAAGGCGCACCTCCCGTCCCTTCCAGAAATTATATGAAGGTAATATTTGCCAAGCGAGGTAGATAAACTTGTCTTAATTGTTTTGTGCAGAAGTTGGAACTTGTACTTCCGCAACAATTTAATTGTGACAAATCACGAGAGAATGCAAATTTTGAAAACGTATAATAATAAAATATTTATTTAATTGTTTTAAGGATGTAGTATTGAAAAACAAATTCAAGACAAAGACACGCGGGAAAAAATTTCAGAAGTACCTTTTTCAGCTTCTTTGTTACAAGTTCCTGAGTTGTCTATGAGCAGAGACCAAGACGCAAGAAGTGAATTTAAACCTACACCAGCTCCTCGAAATGCAGTTAAAAAAATGTAAGTAAATTAAAATCATAGTACGTACATTAAAGATTAAACTGTATTAATTGTTAATGATTTCAGAAGGTAGAACCTTTACTTCTACAACACTCACCACATCATTTAGACATTTACCACGATGTTAACGATGAATTAATGCAAACGTCTGTAACAAACGCATCAGAACTTGTTCCTGCTTCTCCGTTGCCAATGGTACTCCCGCCTTTGTCTCCCAGACCTAGGCGCATGGTAACAATGGGTAAATTTATGTAATTCTGAATTTATCTTCTTATTGCAGAATATACGAATTTTAGCTCCACATCAAGAGTCCTTACCTCCAAGTGCTACTAAACTACATATACCACCACCAATACCACCTCTTCCTAAAAAACGTAACTGCTAATTGTACAATAGAGTCTGATGATACATGTAATAAGCTAAAATGTAGATCTTAAAACTACTAGTTTTAAATTGTTCGATTTGTTTATGCGGAATTCGAACAAGTACAAACCTACTAATTAAACATATATTTATAAAAATTAACAACAATAATAGTAATAATAATGATAATAAAATGTGAAAGGTTACGGATAATTGTTATGTGTTGAAATAAAAGGAAGTGAATTATAAGTGAGGTGAGGTGAAGTAAGTGCTAAGAGAGAAGTGCGATTTGAATTAGAAGGTTATTGGATCATTCATCATTCATCGTTTTGAGTTCGAATTTCGAAGTTTAATAGTCAAAATTTACATTGAAGATAAAAATTACGTATTCATTAAATATGTAGGTAAGTGATATAAAATTGCGGTCGTTAAAACTAGTATGATCGATTGATTAAAAAATTCTTCGATAAATTAAAAAAAGTACGCTTGGTGTAGAAACATAGAAGATTAACAGAATCTTATTACGGTCCAGGCCAAGGAACTTCATCGATACTAAGTCTCTAAAATGTTAAGAATTGTATTTACATAATCAAATCATGTTTAAATTATCTTTGATCAGCATCGATATACGCGTCCATACGCCATTTAAAAATTTAATTTTGTATATGTATGACAATTCCACTCATATGTAAAAATGGCATTTGTTTATACAAAATCATAGTTTACTATCAGATAAAAAAGGAAGGAACAGAAATGCAAGTGTACAAAAAATCGGATAAATTACGTTACCATGGTGAATCCATATGTAAGCTAACGGGTGCCCCAATAGAAGTGATAGGTTTTCTAATAGGGATATCTAGACAGCTGTTAAAGGTACAAACGTCATCCAGCTGTCAAAATATTCAGTAAGGTTTGACAATTCATCATGCATCGTTTCACGCTTCCCGATGCGGATTGTGGCATGGCGGCATCATCGGTCCTTATTTCGAAATGAGGAAGGAAACACCGTTACGACCAATGGGCCACGCTACCGAGCGATGTTGGAAAAATTTCTGTGGCCAGAGCTCGATAACATCGATATTACCGACATGTGGTTCCAACAGGATGGAACCACGAGCCACACAAGCGACGCAACGCTCAAAGCTGTTCGACAGAAGTTTGGCGACTGGATCATCACCAAACGAGCGTTCATCGATTGGCCACCGCGATCGTGTGATTTGACACCTCTCGATTATTTTCTTTGGGGGTACATCAAGTCATTGGTCTACTCCAACAAACCAGCCACTTTGGATGCCCTCGAAAACAATATTCGAGTAGCCATCGACGCCATAACGCCGCAAATGCTCGAAAATGTCATCCGAAATTGGACCGACCGCTTGAAGCACTGCCAGCGAGCCCGAGGCGGACATTTGAATGATGTGCTATTCCATACATAATGTCATGGATGTAGCTTCAAAATAAAGCCAAAACCTATTTGATATCTCAAACTGTTGTTGTTTTATTTAAATTTTTTTCCTATCGTTCTTATTGGGGCACCCGTTATGTAGAAAAAACTTTGAAAATTATATCTGTCAACGGTATATTTGAGAATTAAAATATAACAATAATGTAGGTATATTTGCAAAACTAAAATATTAAATCAAAACTAAATCGTAGTTTCTTATTTATAATCTTATTAAGGTTTTAAGTGCTTTTTATGAGATACTTAATTCTTGAAATTATCTTAACAAATGTCAATGAAAGTAGGTACTCAAAAACAAACACCAAATCTGAGTCTAGTGGTATTGTCCCCGAATATTTTTTCTTAAATGTGTTCATATTTAAGTATTTTAATTAGAACGGACCCTTAGTTGACCCTAAGTAATCTAATAAAGTTTCTCATTGTTCTAGTCTTTTTTGAAGAAAACCTTATTTGTGTTAATATTAGTTTAAGTTTTTCGTGAGTCTGTTTATTGATTATTAATTCAAATAATATGTGGAAAGTGGTCAGAACTACCACTTTCCGGATATGGTTATCAAGATCCTCCTGGACCCTAAGAAAAAAAACGTACAAATTTGAAAGACCGATGATGTTACTAAAGGAATAAAGAATAAAGTAGAACAGAAATAATATAAAAAAGATTATATTCTATAATAGAACACCTGCTTTAGTTACAGCCCTTAAAGATAGAACAAAAACAGTGAACATTTCTTGCTACCGAAAAAGCATTATATGAATATTTTTGTGGTATACTCGTATAGTTCTACGAGGAAGAAAAAGTCACCCTTAAGATTAGTTATTTTCTCAACTGTTTCTGTTTGATATATCATTATTTAAAAAATGTATTTTAGATAGCTTAATTTTTTCTAAACAGATTCTGTTTTTTGTAGGATCGACCATTTTTAGGAAAAAAATGCATTATCAAATTTATGGCATAATTCGTGTAGGCTGAAATTTTTGACCGCAAACGTGAATCAGTGCGCCACCGTCTAGATGAGTCATGTGTAATGCCTGCAGGTGACAATTTTTAACATTTGATTTGATTCTATTTAATAATTTACAATTCATTTTTAGTTAAATAATGTTTCAATAAAAATATTAACATGACAAAAGCCTATTAGATAAATTTGACTAAAATTCTAAACTACGTGATTCATTACTTGATAAAGCATTATTTTTCTCAAAAATCGTAAATCTTGAAAAAAAGTTTCAAAAAACCTTATTTGTTTAAAATAATCAATCTATCTGAAATGAGTGTTTAAATAATTAAATATAAAACATACAAATTTATTTTTATGAAACACATATTATTTTTTGACAAAAATCACCACTTTAATTTTTTGCACTTATTCATTAACAACATGTATGTATGTGTTTTAATAACTATTATTGTAAGTCTTTGGGCTAATACAGTAGCAATACTTGACGAATCAACTCCAGATAGTGTTTGCACGCCTGTCTGTAACAACAACATCGACAACTGTTTCAATAACGCAACAAAAGTTGCAAGATTTACCAACCGTAAAAATTACTTGAAATTATGGTCTAATGAAGCTTTTGCAATAGAAGCGTGTTACGATAAAAATTCACCTTTATTCGAATTTACTTTTCTAATGTTAAAATTTCCCTGAATACGTGTTACTTTCCTACGAGTTTAATATGACAAGATCAACTTCTAAATCCAATTGCAAACGATTGAATTCTTTCCCTTGGTGATTGACTTGCAACGAGGACAGTTCGTTGATTGTAAAAAGAAACTGCAAAATGGAATTTTAAAAGTCGTGGATATGGAGTAGGCTGTAATATTTTTAATCATCCGTTTATTAGGGATTGAAAGTTAATTAGAAATGCGTTTATAAATTAGTTGGATCGTGTCTTGCTAACATGTTTTGCAACTGATGGTTTTTTCCTATATTTGTTTTATGACAACAATTGTCTACATTGGGGTTTTTCTAATTACAGTTTTTCTTGTTCTTTACTGTTGGTGTAACTGTGGTTCTTTATTTTCTACGTTCATTAATTATCTGCTGTCCTCTAAAATTGTTTACGCCACATCATGTCGTAATTGGGATGATTAATACATCAACACTTGCTGTGCATGAGTATCTGTATTCGAAGGATCGAGGTATAAGTTTGTAAAGCCCGTTGGACCCCCGCAACTTTATCGCTTTAGCGGATATGTCCCGGCATGTTAAACTCCTGTCGCAGGCTCCTAGACTACGCTGGAGTCGTTTTTCTTGACGCTTGAAGAAACTTTCAATTGGAATTCACCACAGACCTCAACTCTTCGACAGTGCATTTTTCTTTAGCCACTTTGATTTTAGCTGGTGATTTTAATTGTGAAGAACTTTATGTCTCTAGACAAATTTACTACTTCTCGATGGTGTCTTATCGATTCTTGTTTGTGTTGTTATCAAAGTAACCTTAACTACTTTGACGAATTACTTTATAAGTTAAGGTGGTCCTTACAAAATATATACTCTTTGTTACATAACTCACACGCTCTGGGTTCTTACTAAGCTAGTTGGTTAAGATCGCAATTCAAGAAAGGATAAGAATACGTCTCGCTCGGTAGCAAATGCTATCTATGTTCCGATTACCATACGAAAACCAGTGAGTTTCTTTCAATTACACTTTCTAATTAAGGCCTTCAGACTTCAGACTAATTAATATAAATTTAATTCAAAGCATTACCCGTAAGCATTTCACTCAGTATCAGTTTCGATAAACTTGAACGTGCAACGTTTTCTTAAAGAAATAATAAAAGAACTCTCATTCTCAAACAATTGCTTTGTAACAGGAAGAAACTACGTTAACCAGGGATGAGCAAATTACGTTCAACAACCGAACAGGTTGACTAGAGTAGGAAATGCATAATAAATTAAACAGTTTCAATTTTCTTCGAGAGTTTCACATTTTAAAATATCAATTTACAATTAAGAATATTTTCTCCCTCAATTAATATGTTGTTAAATTATCAAGTCTGGCCCTTCTAGGTGGAAGTCGATTAACTACCGGTCTTATTACTACATTGTAGAAAATAAGGTGTAAAATAATGTCTCTAATCATCACATATTATTTGATTCGTAAGGTGTAACAATAATAAATGTGATTAAAAAATTAGTGTAGGTAATTATCTTAATTTAAAAACCATACACAAGTAATTATATCTAAACGATAAACATATACATTTCAATTTAATAACAGATAAAATATAAAATTAAAGGAAAAGGGTTAGTATGGGCCATAACTCTGCACTTCAATCGTGTTATCAACATTACTGTTATCTTTACTGATACGCAATCAAAATCACACTGCATTATAAAATCTACCCATACATTATAAAATAAATTCAACTGACAGAATGGAAAAACGCCATAAACATATAACCAAAGATGATATTGGCGATCCTTCAGATTTCAAACATGTAAGCCATGTGGGTTTAAGTAGTTGGAAGAAAACTACAAAAGAAACGAATCAAGCTAGTCTAGTTCTTGAACCACCGGTTTCTTCCACAATTTGTACTAAGGTAATATTATCATGTACTTACTAAATTGCGTTGTATTATTAACTTTGTTGTTGTAGAAAATAACACCTTCAACTCCACAAATCTCATCACAACCTTCAAGTTCTATTGTTATTGACGATAACTCTCTATTGAATAAGTACGATTTTTGAAAAAAAAATGTTCGTTTAATTATTATTTAATTTAAGTTTTAATATTGAAGAATACACAGGACATTTACAAGTAAAATCTACGCAAGGGCTGTTTTGCGATGTTGCTAACGACTACGGAGGTTGTGAAGCAATTCAGAATTCAAAAACACCTGCTTCATCTTCTCTTCCACCAAATCCTGTATCTTCTAGTACTAAACCAATAGTATTAATAACTCTAACTACTTAAAACTATATTTATTGTATTTTTGCAGAGACTAGCACCACCACCTCCTCAAAATCCGCCAAAATTTAGAGACTTGAGTCAAGAAAAAATTCACGTAAGATCGAATAAATTTAAAAAACCAGCCCTAGCTGTTATTATTGAGTTACCTGTTTCTTGTACTAACAATCCATTGGTAATAACAAAACTATATCTGTAATTCATAGATGACCTTCTTTCAATTTTTGTACTTGGTATTATTTTTCCTAGATAATTTAGGACCTTGTTTTAGGAAGAAATTGTGGTAATTATTTAACCACGGTGTTTTCTTAAAAGATACTACCATTTCCTCCTAAAAGAAGGTCCTAGATTATCTATAAAAAATAATACCAATAAAAACTATGTCTAATATAATTAGTTTACTTTTTGCAGAGGGTAGCACCACCACCTCTACAAAGCTCAACGTATAATCAAGACAAGACACCTGCTGTAACTGTTTTTAACGAGTTGTCTAGTTTTTCTCCTGGAAGTCCTTTAGTAGTAATAACTATAAAACTATTAAACTAAACTAATTATATTGTTACAGAGAGTTGCACCTCTACCTCCACAAAGCTTGTCACATCTTACAACCTTTAGTCAAGACAAAATGGAAGAAACTGTAAAACAAACTCCTGAACCTATTCTTCACGAGTCCCTTGCTTCTTCTCCTGAAAGTTCTTTAGTACTATCAACAAAAATTATATTAAACTTTACTTAATGTATTGTTACAGCGAGTAGCACCGCCTCCTCCGCAAAACTCGATACCCATTACAGCCTCTACTCAGGACAACACTCTTAAGTCGTATGATTTCTCTCCTACAAGACCTTTAGTAAAAATAACAAAGAAATATTATAGACTTACTGAAAGTTGTTAAATATTGTTACAGAGAGTAGCACCACCACCTCCACAGAACTTATCACAACCAACAATTCATGAACCTGTAAGGGGAGGCCAAGAATTTGCTTTAACTTTTGAGTCTTAATAAATAAGGAACTGCAGTCAGCAATCGCCAAATATGCCTTGAAATCATTAACGTTAACATGAACGAAAAAAATGTATCGGACGTATAGAGAAAGTAGGTTTTTTTGTAATGATTGTCATTATGTGAAACATCCATTTTCATCTTTAGTATTGAACGTAGTTACTGTGACTTTCATTTTTAAATCGTTACATTAAAATTGATGGAACTCTGTACTTCAATCAACTAAATTGAAAGAAAGTTTTTTTTTAAAATTGAATGAATGATCGGTGTAAATGTAAACATGGTAGAAATTAATTGTCAAAATAATTTAATAAAAAAGTATCAAATTCTTCCTTACTGAGTAGGCCAGTTCCCTGTCCAACTTGAGCCTTCCCATACTGTACTAATTTTTTATCCCATTTAATTTTGACAGAACCAAATACGCACTTGTCCAATAGCTGTAGTCTATGAGTCAAGTGGACTAGAAACTTCACTAGTTTGATGTTTTTATTCAGAGCTTCATTGATTATTCTTCAGCTGTAATGGCTCGCAAGACCATCTTTGGTCAGTACTATAATATTTCCGAATGTCTTTAACGTGCGGTGTAAAACAGTTCTTGAACCAGGAAAAGAAGATAGGTTCTTTAATTCACCCGTTGACAGAAGCAGCGTATTGAGTTCCTGGATAAGATTGATTGAATGTCAATCTAGCTTGTTCAACGGCCAATCAATGGTGGTAGGAAAAATGCTTTTAGACGACCTGGGTCGCTAGCAAAACCGCTCTCATCACATTTGAAAATATATCTTGCCTTATCTTCCCCATGTAAATCATGTTTTGATTAAGTTTTTCCAATTTGTTATAAAAATCGTATACAATTGCAGGAACACGAGCAGTTTTGCGAACTTTCTGTAAGTGCTCAAGCTAATTTTGCTGCTTTTTCTCATGAAGCTTTGATACCAATCTTCCCTAGAAAAATTATCAGTAAACGGATTTTAAATCTCATTTGCTATAACACATTGTGATACCAACTCATTCAACTCTTCCTTGTCGCACGGATAGTCAATTTGGGCTTGAGCTATTAAACATGTTGCAATTTGCTTCTCTACAGTTGGTTTTAAACAGGTGGTCTACCTGCACATATTTTATCTATAAGCACTTTCCTGCCTTTAATTCGATGGTATATTACAGATATGGGAACTTCATATTTTTCTTCGGCTGGTCTGCACGTGACGTTTTTGATTTTAATGTCATTGACAGCATATTGAATGTCCTCTGGAGTATAAGTGGGAGGCAGCTTTTTTCAAATATATGTTCTAGGCATACTGAACCTGAACCCCAGACCACTAATATTTGTGCGATAAATGTTAACACTCAACTTTGTATTAAAACCCTCATATATAAACTAATTAATTGGACTTTTCTGAAACGCAACCATTTGTGTTCTATAGAATGTAATTGTTTTATCTAATGTTTCTTCGTTCTTCCAATATATCAATGCTATCTGGAGCAAATTGAACAAATTGGTTTCTAGATATAATTTGATTTGTCTTGTGTAATACTATTGCGTGCCCACAAACAATCTACATATGACACATAAGGTCCGCAAGCTTGAATTGATTCTACAAGTCTTTTGATCGGGTCTCCTGATAAACTAAGACATCTAAACCAATATGTTTTGGAGTGATTTTCTTTTCATTTGAAAAATTACATCCTAGCATATATTCAAAGGGTAAACTTTCTTTTTCTTGCTGTCTGAATCATTACAAACCAGAAGACTATAAACTAGTTAGAATATGTTTTTTATACTCATCAATTTTTAAATTTCTAAACTCGGCAAAAGGAGGTATTTTATCAATGTCTATTTTAATGTTCTGGTATTCTGTATTCTTATAAACTTTTTTAATGTCGCTGTTTTTTCTTAATTTAAACCTTTTTCCTTTTCTTGCAAACCTTAGTTACGATCAATAATTTTTGTTTCCTATTACTGTTGCTACAATGTGTTTTAGTTCTAATACTGCGAAGTTATGCTGTCACACATGCTGACTTATATTTAATCTTTATATATGAAAATGGATTGTGGTTTGTTAGGATGTTTAAAACTTCGTAATTGCTACGCGAAGGTTTAAAAAAAAAGTTAAATAATTGTTAAGAGGTGGCGCTTTATCATTTAAACCAATTACGGGTGGAATCATGAATGCTCGAAATTAATTCAATTAAAAAGTCTATTTTCGGCAAAATGAAGTATACCGGGTCTGCTAGTTTAAGATACAATCAAATCACTTTCGACTATTCTGAATAAAATATGGGACTATGCAGTAATATTTCTTTAACTTTATTTTCTATATTTCCATCCCTTATATGTCTTGAAGTCTACGTATACAATTCTTGTACCATAGAATGTCTTTTAGATCCGTATAATTTTTAAATATATATAACCCATTTGGATCTTCAAGTTTGCAGCTGTGAAACCGAAATTACGTTTCTTTAGAATTTTTTTAAGCAATTAAATTTTATGTTTTGGACAAAAGACGCAAACGTGGTAATTCAAATTTGGTTTTCTTTTGTCAGATTGGAACGTTTTGGGTCAACATTAATTTTATTTTAGATTCGAGGTTACTGTAGAATTAATACTCAATTTTATGTGACCAAATTAACAAGCGTTGTCAGAAGTTTATGACTGGATAACTTTACTTACGTTAAGGCAAACATTGCATTACAGTTAACCCAAGAGAACGCCAATCAGTTGTCTGCCTGGGTGGCAGTATCACGAAGTTCATTATTAATTCTAGTTTTGATACGCCTAACTTCAGTCACTCCTTTGTCTTTCAGCTCTTCCACAATTTCTTCGACAGTACAATTTAAAAGATTCCTGCAGTTTATCACACCTCTAGAAGTGTTGAGAGTTTTATGTGCAGTTACTTCTGCTTCAAAATTACCAATCTTGTATTGTATTGTATTGTGTTTAACAATTTATTTGACTGTGCCGTTGATACTGTTTCCACCATCAACCCCTCTCTGACCTTCCTAATATTTTTCAATTTTCTAACTAATCTGTACAAAGTTTTCTGTATTAGAAAGAGACTCTCTTTAAAGAGATCTTCTTCCTTCTTCTTCACGATTAAGAACCACCTTCCTTGATTCGTAATATTACGTGGACTTTTAGTGGACCCACATCCACGTCCTTATTATTGCCGTGTTTGTCAACATTTGGCTGACAACCCGCGTAAGAGGTAGCCCTACCCTTTAACGCATCCGAGGCATTAACATTGCTTGTGTCCATGATTGCATTTTTGAGCTCCTGTCAGCTTACAGGGTGACAACGGTGCAGTTTGACAGAACCCTACCGTACCGGAAACTTAGTGCCAGAACTATCAAACTAAAGAGATTTATACGACAGTGAATGTTAATGACTTTACATCTATTTGTAAACAGTCTACTGCTGCACGGGCAGGTTGGTCAGCTAGCTCGTTTCCTGGAATACCTGTGTGGCTGGGTACCCAAATTAGGTTAATTATTTTACCTTGTTACTGTGGCATGCAGATACATGTACGGTATCTCCGTATTAGTGGATCCTTAGATTGGCTGTTTTCGAAAGCTTGCATTGCTGAGAGGGAATCGAAGACAATCAAAAAGCTTTTGGCATGTAACTTGCTGATGCAAAACAACAGGGCTTGCCAAATTGCGTACTGCTCAGTCATATACACAGAAGTGTGACTCAAGGGTGACCATGAGTGGGATACATCATTAACGACTATGACACATTCAACACCGTTGTCTGTTTTTGATCCGTCAGGATTTATATTCCACACAATATTTTGGAAGGACTGGCAAAAGATAAGTGGAGTGACATCTTGTTTTGGTAGAAGATGCAGCAGATCTGTTAGAATTTGTATGTTCAGATCTTTCCACGGAGGTTCATGGAAAATGTTTCGGGTAGTGAGGGTTGTAGCCCATCAATAATTTCCAGAGCTCTAGCTCTTAGGGGTCTGGTAATAGTAGGTCTGCTTGTATATACATTTTCATTGTTGAGATGAAATTAAAATTTCAATGGGAAACTTTAAGTCATTATTGACATTTTATATATCAGTATCAGTTTGTCCCTTCTCAAAGAAAGTGGAACCACTCCACTCTCACAGTATACACTGGAAGATGAGGTGGTGCGAAATGCTCCGAGACACATTCGTAAACCTAAATCGTAAACAACATTCAATTTTTCTAACATAGATCTCTTAGCAGACGAGTACACAACACAACCATAATCAATTTTAGACAATACAAGACATTGATATAAATTAAGGAGAATTAACCAATTAGTTGAGGCCAGATACTAAAAAACATTTAAAATAGACTTGCACTTTACGACAATATTTTCGACATGTATATTCCACCTTAATTGGGTGTTTAGATGTAGTCCTAGGAATTTGTAGGAGCTCCAGCATGGCAAGACAACCTCTCCCAGAAATAGTACAGGATCTTGGTGTGGTCGCCTTTGTCTGCAAAAATGCATACACTTTGTTTCTGGAAAGAACAAAACCAAGTTGCGCCGCATTATCATCGATTTTGTAGATGGTCAGTAGCAATTTTCGAGTGATTTCCCCAATCGTGTCTTCAGTGATAAATATACACAGATCGTCTACATACATCGAGACTTTGACGTCTGGGAAAACATCTCTAAAGATGGGGTTTATTGTCACAACAAAAAGAACGCAATTCAATGTAGATCCCTGAGGAACACCATTTTCCCCTTAGTCGCCAGTGATGCAGGGATTAGAGAATGCCATACCGGGAGGTTATATCAAAAGCTTTTTCAATGTCAAAAAAGACAGCCACTGTGTGATGATTGTTTCAAAAACTGTCTTGAATGTAATTCTCCAAGAAGACAAGTTGGTCAATTGCTGACTTTTGTTTTCTAAAACCCATCTGCTCAGCCACTAACAGATGTTTTTGTTCCATACCAGGCAATTACTGACAATAGTCTCTAAAAGTTTTTTCAAGCAATTAGAAAGACTAATAGGACGGTAGCTAGGGGCTAGCAGTGAATCCTTTCCCGACTTAGCTACAGAAACAATAAACACCTCCTTCCACTCAACCGGGTAAGTGCCTGTATTCCACAGTCGATTAAAAAGTTCTAATATTTTTGATTTTTGTGTTTCAGAATGGTGTTTAAGAATTTCGTAGCTTGTTTTGTCTGGTCCTGGTGCAGAGTTTTTGGTACCATTGAGCGCTGCATTGAGTTCTTCCAGAGTTATGTTAGAGTTGTATGGGTCAACATGTTTACTGTCAAAGTTGAGAGTAACTTTCATCTCCGGCTTTCTGTTCTGAAAGTTATCACTATAGTTACTCGTGTTGCTGACCTTGGACAATTGGTTTGCTAGAAGCTCAGCTATAACAAAAGGATCATCAACAATCTCGTCTTCAGAGTCAGATTTCAAGTGACTGATAGTTTTGAAAGACCTTCTGCCTATCACCGCCCTTACTTTCTCCAGACTTCTGAGGATGGGGTGTCTGAAGTTATCTTTGAGACGTAATTTTCCGATGTCGACTTCTTGCTTGCTAGCATGAGACGACGAGTCTTCGCTATCATTCTCTTAAATTTGACAAGATTTTGACTGGTATTGATTTGTCTTTTATGGGTAGTGTGAATGGATGCATCACATGCTTTCTAGATATCATGTGTGATTGACTCCGCCGTAACGTCCGTATCAACCCTTGGATTACAGAGAAGCGACTGGAATTTGCCCAATCAACTCGTCTATAAACTCACCTAGAGGTAGAGTAAGTACTTGTTGACGAACATCCGTGGATACAACAATTGGAAAGTGATCTAAATTATAGAGGTCCTCTAAGATATTCCAGGTGAACCTACCAGATAGTATAGGTGTTGCCAAGGTTAGATCGATCGCAGTGAAGTTTCCAGATCGTGCAGCCAGATGGGTTGGCGAACCATTGTTCAGAAGAGAAACCCCTATTCTGGATAGCAAATTTTTAAGGTCAGCACCTCTGACATCAGTAGCATTAGATCCCCACAGAGGACTGTGGCAATTAAAGTCGCCCATAATTAAAAATGGTAGAGGTAGTTAATCAATAAGTTGTGTTAGGTCTGCCAACCGCTATTGCTGATCCGGGAGCACAAACAGCACACAGTGAGTACCATTGGAATGTTGACACGCACAGCCGCAGCTTGAAAACGAGACTGAAGATGCAATTGCACAACAATAGCAACACCTCCATGAGCCCGAACACCACTAGCAACGTCCTTTCTCACAACATTATACCTTCTCAATTAATAAGGTTGATGGGGGATCAGATGTGTCTCCTGCAGACATACACAGATGGGATTGTAGTTCCGCATAATGCGTTTTAATTCACAGTACTGCTTGATGAGGCCATTACAGTTCCATTGTACAATTTTATGATTCGCCATTTAAACAAACAAGTAAGTAAAAACAAAGGGACTATTGAGATAGGCAAACAGGGATATATACATATAAGTAAAATGTTTTAAAATAAAGTAAGGAAAAAAATATTACAGTTTGATGATACTATAGAAGAAAGTATCAACTTCCTTCAGTAGGCGGCGTACAAGGCTTGCCGTTGGGCCACCTTTTAGGTTTCTTTTTTGTTCTTTGTGTGCCACAGAGGTTTGGCTAGCGTATACATATTGCTGTAATTCACTGTCAGATTGATCGGAATTCTAACTCGATGTCTCTAGTCGCTTCCTTTTTTCTGTGATCAAGTTTTGGGAAAGTTTAATAAAGTCTGATTTTGAAAAAAGAACGGAAATGAGCTTCAACTAGCTGAGGGACAAGAACTATGACCAATGCATCTTGACGGGTTGAAGTACATGCTTTAGCGTAGGAGGTACCAACTATGGGAGTAGGTATTTTAATTTTTCTTTTAGCCTCCATATATGATATATTCTCTTTTGCTTTCAGCTCTGCTAACTATATTAAAATTTGACATTAATGTAAAATAGTTGCTAATATTTATTAACGGAATATTTGCTCAATACAAAAAATATTGGTTCGTAAATAACTATTTTCGGTCTTTTCGGGAATGTTGGCCTCGAATAACGCCTCGGCTATCAACAATCAGAACGGCCAAAAAAAAACCTACTTTTGGCCTCCTGGCGTGTAAACGACAAATTAACATTGAAACGACAAACTCTAAAACATCATAATTACGTTACGGTGCACACAGCGTGCGCAAAAATTACCCAAATCATTGTTGCTTCTAAGACAATGAAGTGATAAAAATTTACCACTGGATCTTTAGGAAACCGATGTTTTCTTATGTTTTATACCTTTATTTTCACAACACAACAAGTAAAAACTGGAGGCACTTTATATTAGGATTCGCTTGCACAAATATGAAAATAAACTAATAGATTCGAAAATTTTAATTTGTTGACAATTACTTAAAACATGTGCAAATCAACAAAACTAGTAGTTAGCGCACTTAAAGTGGGAAATCATCAAATACTTCCAAAACACATAAAGCAGCGCTTTTGCGAGTGGAGTAAGAACTAAATAATTTTCCCCTTCCCCTCAACAAATTTATTTATCTTTATGCGATTGATAAACTATTTAATTTTAATCAAAACAAAAAAGCAAAAAAAGGTACGTATTCTAGTGCATTTCTGAAGCTATTAAGCCATAATTTTGGATTCAGAAACTGCCACTAACCACTTTTATTCAGAGCAATAATATAACTACTACGTAGTAGAAGATGCATAATTGAAGCCAAAATGTAAAAAGAACAGAAATACAAATAGTACTCAGTAGTGCGCAGAATCGTGATTTATGACAATTTTTTTTAAATTCAAATATCTTCTGTCAGTCTGACAATTTAAAGTAAGGTTATATGAATACTGATTATTGACATTGCTGTCTTGAACAAATTTATTATATGTATGAATATATTGGTTATTTATATATATATATATATATATATATATATATATATATATATTAGCAACTTTGCCGACAGGTATGTAAAGCAGTTACATAGTCGATTCTTCAATAATTATAGCCAACCTAAGAGTTGGCAAGTATAAAAATTTCGAATCGCTTGCAGTAAAGTACGCAAGAGGTTGTACAATAGCAAACAAACACTGAGAATCACCCGACAGCTGTTTCGTCCTTTTGGGACTCATCGGGAGTGAGAGAACTCGAGTGTAAGTTCACTATTGTACAAACGCGCGCTGTCGACTATATGCCCTACTGGAGGGATCACAATATTTAAATGATAAGTTTTTCGACATCTAGTGTCGACTCGTGAAAGCGTTCACGTACGAAAATGTTAGCAACTTTGCCGACAGGTATGTAAAGCAGTTACATAGTCGATTCTTCAATAATTATAGCCAACCTAAGAGTTGGCAAGTATAAAAATTTCAAATCGCTTGCAGTAAAGTACGCAAGAGGTTGTACAATAGCAAACAAACACTGAGAATCACCTGACAGCTGTTTCGTCCTTTTGGGACTCATCGGGAGTGAGAGAACTCGAGTGTAAGTTCACTATTGTACAAACGCGCGCTGTCGACTATATGCCCTACTGGAGGGATCACAATATTTAAATGATAAGTTTTTCGACATCTAGTGTCGACTCGTGAAAGCGTTCACGTACGAAAATGTTAGCAACTTTGCCGACAGGTATGTAAAGCAGTTACATAGTCGATTCTTCAATAATTATAGCCAACCTAAGAGTTGGCAAGTATAAATTTCGAATCGCTTGCAGTAAAGTACGCAAGAGGTTGTAGAATAGCAAACAAACACTGAGAATCACCCGACAGCTGTTTCTGTCCTTTTGGGACTCATCGGGAGTGAGAGATTATCATTTAAATATTGTGATCCCTCCAGTAGGGCATATAGTCGACAAGCGCGCGTTTGTACAATAGTGAACTTACACTCGAGTTCTCTCACTCCCGATGAGTCCCAAAAGGACGAAACAGCTGTCGGGTGATTCTCAGTGTTTGTTTGTTAGTGTACAACCTCTTGCGTACTTTACTGCAGAGATTCAAAATTTTATACTTGCCAACTGTTAGGTTGGCTATAATTATTGAAGAATCGACTATGTAACTGCTTTACATACCTGTCGGCAAAGTTGCTAATATATACATATATATATATATATATAAGATATAGGGTGGTTCCATTAGTGCGAGGATGATGGATATCTCGGAAAATATTATGGTTAGAAAAAAACTTTTGCCATGAAAGTTGTGCAAATCAATGAGCTACACATTTTTAAATTATTTTTGTTTATACAGAGTGTTCCATAAAAGTGCGACATACTAAAGTTATGTTTTTTTAAACGAAACTACCCATTTTTTATTATAAATTTAGATTCCTTGGAAAATTCTAATGTGACTTTATGCATTATACATAGTGTCTAAAATAGAAGGTTTTCACATTATTTTACATTTTCCGTAAAAATTAACTTTTCGAAAAAATTAAATAACTCAGTTATTCTGGAATATATCCAACTACAATTTCGCAGCTTTAATATGCATTACATGTGCTAACTACAGCTGGTTGTTCACCTTTCCAACCTCGCTTGGTTTTGAGAAATCAGTTATTTAAATTGAACTTCCTAATTTCATGGATAACTTGATTTTTTTAAATGGCACCACCTAATTTTTGATGTGCCGTTGAACGTAGAATCTCATTAGCTTTTTAATGATAAAATTGTAGGTATCTAACTCTTACTCAAAAATCGTCAAAATTTGTAAGAGTTAGATACCTACAACCTTATCATTAGAATGCTTATGAAATTTCACGTTTAAAGGCACATAAAAATAGGTGGTGCCATTTGAAAAATCAAGTTATCCCATGAATTTAAGAAGTTCAATATAAACAATTGATTACTCAAAACTTAGCAAGGTTAGAAAGGTGAACAACTAGCTTTAGTTAGGACATGTAATGCATATTAAAGCTACGAAATCGCATTTCAGGATAACTGAGTTATTTAATTTTTTCGAAACGTCAATTTTTCCGAAAAAAGTAAAATAATGCAAAAACTCTCCATTTTAGACACTCTGTATAACGTATAAACTCACATTAGAATTTCCCAAGACATCCAAATTTGCAATAAAAAATGGGTGGTTCCATTTAAAAAAACATAACTTTGGTATGTCGCACTTTTATGGAACACCCGGTATAAACGAAAAAAATTTTAAAATGTGCAGCTTATTGATTTGCACAACTTTCAACGCAAAAGTTTTTTTCTAACTTTAATATTTTCCGAGATATCTACCTTCCTCGCACTAATGGGCCACCTCATATATATATAAATTATTTACGCTTTTAAGCAATTCAATATTAGTATTTATTTATTATTTATGACGATAGTTTCAACTCAGAAATTATTGTAAGTCATCTTCAATAATTTCTGAGTTGAAACTATAGTCAATAAATAAATAATAAATAAATACTAATATTGGATTGCTTAAAGCATAAATAATTTATATAAATTTATTATAGTTAAATTACATAGGGTGAATAATAAGTTCTTAAACATACTTTTTAAAGTTACAAAACACATATAGTTTTTGTCGATTGTTCAAAACGAGTTAAGGCTGCTACACACGTAATGATATATCGTAGAGATTTCAAGCTGCTCAGTTAAATCAAATATCCCTATCGTCTCCACAGGCAACCGATATCTGCGTCGATTGTTACTTATCCTTACAATCTCACACGAGAAACATTCATCGGCAATAACAGAAAATGATGAAGATGCACGTTTGGAGCAGAAAACGCCTGAGGTTCTCTTTATTTAAATTCAAGATATTTAGCCATTTTTCCCGTAAACTAGCATCTTTCGGAAAACTGTAAATTTACCTATTTTATAAATCACATAAATCAGTGTAAATTTGGCACTTACACGTGAAATGATCCGGTGCTACTCCAACTATTGCACACAACACAAAAATTACCTGCTGAGGAATATCCTATTGAAAACATACACGGATCCATTGTATGCAACTAATACAAGGAAACGTCATTTGTGACAATTAAATTTAAAAAATTGCGCATCCGCATAGTGAGTACTATTTAATTTTCAAAAAAACCCCACTTTCCCCTTACGGAAACTTCAATTTACTTTCATGTATTTAAATGATTAATGCATCTTCTACTAGTATGTCATTTCTCTGCTTTTATCCCGTTTCCTACTTTAACAATAACCTTCACAAACAATTAATTATTTTTAAAAATCGTCGACAAATTAAATTTTTTACGGATGCAATGTATATTTTTAATTTGCTGTTTGATGTATAAATCGAGTCATTTTGAATTATATATGAAAATAACTCGATTAAAAATTTATAAAAGGACAATATTTTATTTGCACACTTTTTGTTTTATTTGTGCATATTTTTGTACATTGAGTTTTTAGCGCATAAATATTCAAACCAATAAAACAAAAAATGATGTACGTCCCTAATGTAAGTGCACAACAATACGTTTGTTACGCCACTGCAGGAAACCCAGCCTTCATGAATCAACATTTCGATCAGTTGGCAACATATTTAGTGACTTTGATGTTTATTTTAGTAAAAATTTTGACGTTTTTCTTACCAATGGTAATCTACGGTTAGCTTTTGGTTAAATATGGTAATTCCAATTAGATAACGTAAGACAAATTTTTATTATGCTGGCATAACAGCATACTTTTTAAATGTATCAACATTAAATTACGTTTAAGTATTTAAAATAGCACTATATTTACGCAGAGATGCCTCCAGAATTAGTTGAAAATAAAATGTGCAGTTTATTGAGTAAAGACGAAAATGATCAAGTTTTTGGATTAATTGGAGTTCGTTGCCAGGTAAAACTGCTGTATACTTATTTGGGTCATTGTTCAATAATCTTTTTGACGTTTAGGCTTTAGTAACGACTGTTATTCAGTTGTATACAACCGAACCACCGCATCACACACAATGGATAAAAAAAGATACAGGAATATTATGTTTTGTAAAAGATAATGTCAGGAAGAATTACTTTTTTCGCGTGTATTGTTTGAAAAGAAGTATTTTGTTATGGGAGCATGAAGTCTATAACGATATGGAATACATTAATTCGTATGATTTTTTCCATACTTTCGAAGGAGAGGTAAATATTATTAAACTTTATTTGTTTGAACTTATAAACATTTAGACAATGAACTTGTAATGATTATGAAGAAAATTTCCTGGCGAATGTGGGATGTGGCACATTAATATCATTAAATGTTATCAGCACTTCCTTTTCTATTTTAAATTGTTTTCCTTGTTATTTTAACTATTTAAATATGTAATGAATAATATTACATGCAAATATTGGCATATTATTCTTATTTATATGTATGTGGATGATTGAAAGCTTTTACGTAGTATTCGGCGTTATAATTTAAATTGTGATACTTTCAATATGAAACAAAGTAATAAAGGATTAGGGTTGTTACCCTGTTATTTCTTTTGCATTTGCTTTCTTTTTCAATACAGAAATATATGACAACGAAAAGTTTGTGTTCAATTTTAGGGGTGCATGGTAGCTTTTAACCCATAAATACGACAGAAGCCAAAGATTTAAAAGTAATTGTAGATCGAAAGATATTAGCGAAGAAAAGAGAGAAGGTACTCATTCCTTGACAATTTGCAACATAAACTGTAAAAGTAACTGTTTTAGAAAAAAGAAATGGTAAAATAAATTCACTTTTGCAAAAAGATTATCCTAGTCCTAAACTACCTACCACTAATGATATTATGATGTACCGCAAAAATTCGGATCCCGCTTCCAGAAAAGAAAGGCGAAAAAGGAATTTTACAAAAGCTGACATTGGAAATCCTTTGGAGTTCAGACATGTAACGCACGTGGGTTGGGATCCTATCAAAGGATTTGATGTGAATAGCGACGATGCCCAATTAAATACGTTCTTTGAAAAGGTTTTTTATCTTTAGTTTTGTTAAATTTTTTTTAATGTTTTGTTCTAAGGCTGGAATATCAGAAAAACAATTACAAGATAAAGGCACGCGAGAATTTATCTACAATTTTATTAACCACCACGGAGGTAGGGAAGCTGTTCAAGAGACTGTAAGAGAAACCAAGAAACCAGCTCCGGCTCCTCCATCGCCAATTCCTGGGCCTCCCGTCCCTCCCAGAAGCAGTCACTTGGTAAACTATCATGCTTAAAAATGCTAGAAGAAATTAATTTTAGTTATTGCAGAGAGTAGCACCGCCACCTCCTCAAAACTCGTCACAGTCGCCAAGACCTACCAAAAATGCTCCTCCACCACAACCTCCGGTCGTTGCTCCACCTCCCCCGCCAGGTGCAGCACCTCCTCCACCACCTCCGCCACCATGTATGCCGCCACCAATGGACTCGACAATTTCTCGTCCTCAACAAGATATGCGATCAGCTTTAATGGAAAACATACGGGAAGGGACTCACTTAAAGGTAAATTTCTGTTAATTTTGATATTGTCTACATACTTAAAATTTACAGTCGGTCGAAATAGAAAAGAAAACGGTCGTTGATACTGGCCGCGACAATTTATTGGAGGAAATTCGAAAGGGTATCCAACTGAAACCATCGAATGTAAAAAATTAATTTTTGAATACGAACATGTGCTGTAAAATCTATTGCAGGAAAGACCAGTAAAACCCGTTTCTCCATCGACCGAACCAGCTGGTCGTGGTGACTTAGCGTGTGCCTTAGCCAGAGCTCTTGCAGAACGCAACAGAGTTATACACTCAGAAGATGATAGTACGTCTGACACAGACTCAAGTGATGGCGTATGGGACGCGTAGATCGTTTTTCGTTCTTTACCGATTGACGCTGTGTTCAGAAGTAAGAAATATTTATTTTTCATTACAAAAAAAAAATAATACTTTAATATCATATATTTGCTTTTTGTTTGTAACATAATTTTAATGAAATATTCTTTTTTTTATATGTATACACAAATCGTTTTATTTTCATTAACGCATTTAATTTATGTACAGCTCATTTTAATTACTTATCTTGTTTTTACTGACGTCTTCCATTTTTATTTTGTTAAAATATCGATCAAAACGAATAAATAGTTATAAATTGTTTATTTCGTGGTTGCTACAACCTGTCTACACCTGATCTGAAAAATAATAAGTTTCAAGGATTGTTGATTCATCATAATTTGTATAAAAAAAATTAGTCGAATTTTTTTTTTAAATTACTTGATTATCTCAATAATTACTCATAATCTATACCCTATTACAATCTTGAAGGTCATACCATCGCTGGTCTACGGAACAGCAAATTACGTCATTTTTGTAGAATTTGCGAGAAACAAAATTACGCTTCTGCAATTCTTGTAATGTTACAGAGTAATTGATACATAACTGCCGTATCTCGGTTAGTTATTACCCTAGAAGGTGTTTTAATCTAAACTTGTGGAAAATGTAATTAGCGCTAAAATAACTTGTCTCTAAAGTATTACATTTTATAAATTCTACGAACATTGCAGATTCTGACCGATTTTTTTTTACATACATATTTTATTCGCCGACAAACAAATTTTGGAAATATCTAATCACACCAATACTAAACACAGAGTTATCAATTTATGAGTGGTTTGTGAGATATGTTGTTTACATATGGACTATCGGACTCGGAACAAGATAATTTATATAAATAAAATCTAGCATTACCTTAATTCGAATTCGTCAATTTGAAATCGATACATAACTTTCTGTGAAGTAACGATTTTTATTCAAAATATATTTTTAACGCATACTATATTGGAAAAACTGATAACGCTCTTCTCTGAAATGTTATTTCCGGTTAATTGACTTTACCCATTATCTAATCGAATAAAAACTCTTAAGTTTATTACAGGTGTTTTTTTTTAATTTATACAGTGTTATTCAATGCGCATACAATAGGATTAGATAAGGAACATCAAGAGGATTCTAAAAAACACAGGTCTCCGATTTATAACCAAGATACAGGGTGTTTTATTTATTATGTTTATTTATTTTATTTGCCCATATCTCACGAACCACGTTTTGAATTTTCTTTATATTCGCAACACCCAGACAGCACTGTGTCTGGAAGCAAGGTTGACTTTCTCTGTAGTTTAACATGATAAAATAAGCTTAGTGAATCAAGTAATCTTTAGATGAACTTTCAAGTTTGGGGAATTGTACTTGACTCCCGAGAAAGCACTTAAGGTTGACTTTTCTTACAATTAAGCAAGTTTAGTGGATCAAATAATCATTAGACAAACTGTACACTTGGGAAATCATACTTGACGCATTTGATATTTCCTAAAAGTTTAGCATTATTTTCAAGTCAAGTGAATCCATTATTTTTTAAACAAACTGCAAGCTTGACAAATCATACTTAACGCTTCAGATACCAAGCAAGGTTGACTTCTTGTGGATTTTAGCATGTTAGTGCAAGCTTAGTCAATAAGTAATCAAATGCAAGCTTGACTAATCATACTTGTCTCTCAAAAAAAACACGCAAGGTTAACTTTTTGTGGAGTTTTGAGAAAACAGACTTAACGCCTCAGATATCAAGCAAGGTTAACTTCTCTTGGAGTTTAGCATATTAGTGTTGGAATTTATAGTAGGATGTTATATAGTTATATGTACAGTATCCGCCAAAATAAACAGTACCAAAAATAAATATGAACGAAAATAATGCTCTACCAAAAAAACTTTTTCTTCCGTTGTTAGAACTATTTTTAAATCAAATTTAACTGCAGCGTACTATTAATACATCAACTAATGACAATTAAGTCAAATATGACAAATCCATATTACATAAACAACTCCACAGCACTTTCTGTTTCGGTAGTGTTTATTTTGGCGGATACCGTATATATAAAAAAAACAAAAGGTTGGTTGTTAGTTACATTATTATGTTAATAAAAAAGATCTTAATTCATGTCGATTTATGTGTTTAAGAAAGGTTTATGAGTTTGTTTAAGAAAACCTTACATTAATGGCGACCGTGACAGGACATTAAGTAATTTCTGATAAAGAGTTAGAGATATGAATATGGAGGAAATTAAGAAGGGAAGAACCACGCTGAGGGGTTTTGTCTCTAAACGTATAAAAAGACTGGAAATTGAGTGTAAGAAAGAAAAACCAGATAAAAGTATTTTGATAGGACAGCTTCGCATGCTTGAAGTAAGAGTTGACGAATTAAATGTCAAAGATGTAGAGTTAATGAAGGGGTTAGTTAGTGTTGGGTAAAGTGAAGAAGATTTATGTACATAACAAGATTCAATTGATGATTATGCTAGCAAATATTATGTCATTAAGGCTGCGGTAGAAGAACGCATCAACGAGCCGCTATATCCTGAGAGAAGTGTAGTTTCAGAGGCAGGTAGTGTCAGTGCTAGAGTTTACAGTAAAACAACATCCGAACACAAGTTAAAAAACAAAAAGTACCCTAAGATTGAGCTGCCAAAATGTACAGGAGAACCAAAAGAATGGATAAGATTTTGGAATATTTTCAAGAACATTCATGGAGATTCTAAAATCACAAAAGAAGAAAAGTTTCAGTATTTATTGCAGTGCATGACTCCTAAATCCAAATCGTTAGAAGTCTGACGGGGTACCCACCAAGTGGCGACAATTATTGCAAAGCAGTGGAATGTTTAAAAAGACGCTTTGGGAAAAAAGATCTTCTTACAGAGGTATATGTTAGAGAGTTGTTAAGTATACTTTTGCAAATGCGAATGGCCATGGACCTGATGCTAAGGATAAGATTATTTCGATTTAATTCCGTTATTTAGACAAATCTAAACTTGGGTTTTTACACAACGCTTTGTTGGCATCAGGTCTAAGGATGGGATATTGCATCAAGTTGTGGAGTCCTGTTTGATAGTAGGGCGTAGCGGTCATATGTAGCAAGAGGTCTAGTTAAGACAACTTGGTTTGTCGTCGAACGGAGGAAAAAGCCTCAATCATGCAGTTTTTGGGGATGCATAACACAAGCACAAGATCACTAATGTTACAGAATTGTTGTTCAGAGTTTAGTTGTGGATTTTTCTTGTTATGTTAATGTACTTAGTCAAAATTGTATTTGTAGTAATCTCCCAAGAGTACCAGAAAAATGGGTGGAGCAGTTGAAAAAACATGACATTTTTTTGGCAGATGTAGCAGGCAGAAATCGAGCTATTAGTCGGCGCTGATGCAATGGGGGCAGTGTTTACTGGTAAGAAATTTAAAATGGAAAGAGGTCTCTATGCAGTATTGGAGCAAATTGGAGTTATTAAAGGAGACGAATGACCAATTTAACGATACGGTATCTAGGGATGCATCAGGTACATACATTGTCCACATGCCATGGCTTTCTGATCACCCCCTTTGGGAACAAATTTTGGTTTAGCTATACAATGTTTGAATAAGACCATTAAAATGATGGAATTTAAGAAGTTAAGGAAGCATGACGATGTTTTCAAGATATGGGGAGACAGAGGGCATAATAATGGTAGATGAAAGTCCCAACCATAATGTTGGGCACTATTTACCTCACCGTCCCGTCATAAAAGACAGTGGTACTACAAAAGTAAGACCTGTCTTTACGCATCCGCTAGTCAAAAACTTTATCCAAGTTTAAATGAATGTGTTTCAAAGGGAGCTAATTCAATAGAGCTTGTGCCAGTTATACTTTTAAGATTTCGATGGAGGCGTTTCGCAGTAAGTGGGGACATAACTAAAGCATTCTTGCAGATTGGTCTGTATAAACCTGATCAAGAATATTTGAAGTTTTTATGGAAGGATCAGGATAATAATTTAATTGTATATACGCATTGTCGCGTTGTTTTTGGAATTTCTTGCAGTCCGTATTTGTTAGGATCAGTTCTGAATCATCACATAGAACATTGTCAGAATAGTAAGGAAAACGCTTATGATAAATACCGTCAAACGGGGTAAAGTCGATCAAAAATGAAGGTTTTTTAGCATAGCACCTAAACGATTTAATTTTTTAAATGGCATTGAAAATGAAGATACCTTAAATATTAAGCCATTTGATGAACCTATTATTATTTTTCTAAGTTTTCCCATTTAATTTTTATTTTCCTTCAGGTGATCGACTTTACCCCGATATCGGGGTAAAGTCGATCACCTATTTAATACCATAGAAAAATTGACTTTACCCTGCCAAAGGGCAAAGTCGATCAACAATCATTAAAAAAAAAGTCACCAAATCTTTTTTTTTTAAATTTGGGTTAATAAAACCATCAAAAAAGTAAAAAATGCTTCTTTATTTAGTCTTTTTTACAGCCATAAGTTGCTATAACTAAAAAATATCACAAAACAACTAAAAATAATAGAAAAACATATTCTTTACGTAGCTATCTAGATCAGTTCTCTTACATAAATAAAATACAACAAATAAAATATAAAATTCTTAGCTGCACAAAAAAACACAACTATTTACTCCACAAGAACTTCTTCTTCTTCGCGCAGATGAAAGGTGTGCCTTCCACGCTTTTGTCCTTTTAAGTTGATTTTTCTTTTAATCTGCTCAAACATAATTATTGATAAGTCTGGAATTTGTGGATACACAAAAACACATCTTTATTTGACTCCTTCTTGCGCATTGTATTAACAGTCAGTTCTTCGTTTGAGATAGTTTCAATCTTGGCAATAAAATGTCTGTCTCTTTTGTTGGTTTTAAATGTTACTAATACGTAGTCATTTACGATAAAAACTCGAGAATTTTGCTCTTCTGCCAAGCTTTCACTTAGGGTAGAGGGTTCTCCTATTTCGTATTCTTCTGTGAATGACTTCTCTGATTCCGCAACCTCTAAATCCGATTCTTTTCTGACTCAATCTCACTTATATTTTTATTTTTATCTTGTCCAAGTCCTTCTTCTGATTCGCTATCATTTGCTCCTGGTCTATGTCCTTTCGTTTTGTTTTGTGCTGTAGTTGTGGATTCAGCTATTAACAGATCCGATGTCCCTATGCTCTTCCTGCTGAAACCTTCAGTTTTTTCCTCTTTTACATTCTTCGTTGGACCCGTCCGAAGTTGTTCAAGATGATCTACTATAGCATTTGTCCATGATGTTTCAAGTGTGTCGTCAACTGTTTTACGTGGAATTTTCTTTAGTACAGCATCCGGATTGAATGGAACGATGCCACATGCCTTGAACCCTGCAATAGAGTTGAGTTGAGATTTGAGACCAACAGACTCCACGGCCTCCTTAAGAAGCTTTGGAAATAAAGTTTTGGGAAGCACTCCTCTACTTCTTAACTTCCATGTTTCTAATACTTTTTCCATGCCGCCTTAAGAGGTCGGAAGTACGCAACATCCAAAGGTTGCAGAAGGTGTGTCGAGTTGGGTGGCAGCAGGACAAACCTAATATTATTGTTTTCGCATTCCTGTATTACACTCAAAGTGACGTGGCTACTTAAATTATCTCCAATTAGAACTTTATCTCCATCAAGTTTTTAAAATGCGGCAAAGCAATAGAATAGAACCAGTCTTCAAAGATGGTAGAATCAAACCATCCGCTGAGAGTGCGATTGTATCTGGCCCCTTCTATACCTCCTTCAGTCCATCCCACATACGAATGTTTGGCCTTATAGACAATGTATGGAGGAAGCATTGTACCGTCTCCTGCTATCGCAAACATGACCGTAGTGCTAGTTTTTGTACTATCTATGGCCCTATGTGCATGTTTGGTGCCCTTTTTAAGACAACTTTCACAGCTCCAGGGTCATCTACGAAATTTGTTTCGTCGTAATTAATAATGTGAGAAGCTGGAATATCCTTAACGACATCTTTTAAATTTATAAAATATTCTTCCACTAACTCGTAGCTTAACGCTGCTCTAACCCGTTTTGTATTTTCTGCAAGTTTTATGCTAAGGTTGGGATTTCGCCTCATGAAACCATTGAACCAGTCTGTTCCAGGTAAGTTCTCAACAAACCGTGGCTCTGTCACTCCACGCTTTGTTAGATATTGTTTAACAATATGTTTAATGTCGACGGGCTTTAAGGAAATCCCCAATCAGCGCAAAGTTGCAGGCCTTCAGCCAACATTTTTTCTTCGTTCACATCTAGAGCGGACGGTCTACCATACTTAAGCTGATGTCGTCCGTGATAATGGTCATTGAGGGTCGAGTAAGGGACGGCAAATTGCTCAGCAGCAGCCCTCATTGACATTTTTTGTTTTATTGCCGCCGCTGCCCTCTGAAGATATATTTCATCATAATTTTTTCCCTCGGGATCCAAACTTTTTGGTAGTGTCGGGGCATCTTAAAATAAATAAACAGAATTAATATAAACATAAAATGACTAACTCACTAAACAGGAATAAAAACTAAAGAGTAAAGCAAAGGTATTTCTAAAACTGAAAATGATCGAAATTACCCCTCAAAAATCGATTTTTTTCAAAACTGCCAGTAGAGACTTGGAAAAATTATATTATAGTGATATTTTTGTTTATTTACATTCATAAATAACTATTATTTCCCGTATATTTACTAATTCCTTTCCATGGCGCAAGCTGTTAGCTGTGGAATCAATCGTTTTCGCATGTTTCAATTTTCAACGTTTTATAAACACGTCTTCCTACACGTACTTACCTTATGTATCACTAATCACTCCGCACTCAACCACGACTAAACTCTAACTGAACCCACGACGAGCTAATGAGCAACTGCTAAATAGGTTACAATGCAACCATTAAGTTTTACGCACTATTTTCGGGAGAGGGGTGTGCTTGATCGACTTTGCCCCGCATGATTGACTTTACCCCGTTTGACGGTATTTAATTGTGGGGGCAAGTTTTAAAAAATTAAAAAAAACCGAAATTACAAAAGAAGGGCGGGGCCAGGGGGAGGGGGCAACGAACGGAGGAAACCCAAAAAACAGGGGGAAGAAGGGGGAAAAAACAGTCATTTTGTCTACGCAAAGGTGATATTGTGCTTGTGGGTGATGACAAATCTAAGCGTATTGATTGGCCTATCGGACGAATATTGATCTGTATAAGAGCAAGGATGGAAGGTAAAGTAGTAAGGGTGAAAATAGCAAAAGGCGAAATAGTTCACCCAATTCAAAGAATTTGCCCATTAGGAGTCAATATTGACGGTAACCTTTCTGACCCATCTTTGATAGAAACTCCCGGGTCAAGTTATGTTTCCAAACATGTGACTGATGCAGCTCAAGGTGCCTATGACGACAAATCCTCTGCCGAAACGGACGTGCCACCGATTATGACAACCAGGGTAGGAAGGGTTGTAAAACCTCCTGCTAGGTATCAGTAACCATTTGTTTTCTTTTTTGATGAAGTTACTGTTACTAACTAAATTTTGTTCTCAAAACTATACCCACTATTTATTGTTAGTTTGTTTTTTTATGTTAAGTACTAGTACCTAAGTAAATTAAATTTTGTTTTGAGAAATAATTATTAAATTTAAGAGTTTATTATAATTATTTGATGGGAGAATGTTGGAATTTATAGTAGGATAGTTATATAAGTTATATACAGGGTGTCCAGAAACTCTCCTGACAAACGAAGACCGGAGATTCCTCAGATAATTTTAAGACAATTCAAACCCAATTCACCTAGTCCGAAAATCCTTCCTAAGGGAGCTAGAGCTCTTTGAAAGATGGCACCTGGTAAAGTAAAAATTAAAGATAAACTTCCGCGACCTGATAACAATTTGACAATGAGAAACGTAGGTTTTACTTTTGTTGGCAGTTCAGAGCCAACTAGTGCAAAAATATAAATTTAACTTTAATGACAAAAAAAAAACAAAAAATTTCAAATCCATTTTTTAGAAACGGTGTATCTTAATGACTTAAAGTAATAGTACCTTTTAGTACTAGAACACCTGAAAATTTAATAATCTAGTGTCACAAATGCTTAAAAGTTAAAGACAAAAGTTATGCGTTAAAATAACCGTTGACCTACCCAAAACGGACGCCTATGACCGGTACTAGAAATTCACAATTGGTGGAATCGATTCATCTCTGAAGGCTAAACAAGCATACCAGTTTTTGCTTTTCTAAGTAGAAGCGTTCTAGAGGTACTTAAAAAAAACTATTACAAGGCGCTTCCTTAGGAAGCATTTTCGGACTAGGTAAATTGGGTTAAATTGTCTTAAAATTATTTGAGGAATCTCCCGTCTTCGTTTGTCAGGAGAGTTTCTGGACACCCTGTATATAAAAAACAAAAGGTTGGTTGTTAGTTACGTGTTAGTTACATTATTATGTCAATAAAAAAAGATCCTAATTCATGTCGATTTATGTATTTAAGAAAACCTTACAATTAGGCAAGCTTAATCAATAAGTTTTCATCAAACAAACTGCAAGCTTGGCGAATCATACTTGTCTCTTGAAAAAGCACACAAGGTTGACTTTTTTTGTAGTTTAGCATGATAGCGCAAGCTTAGTGAATCTGGTAATCTTTAAAGAAAATGCAAGCTCAAGAAATCATATTAGACGCCTTAGGGAACACGCAAGGTTGACTTTCCTTGCAGTTTAGAATTTTAGGATCAGCTTAGTAAGTAGGTGAATCTAGTAATATTTAAATAATCTGCAAGCTTGAAAAATCATACGTGATCAATGGAAATTGATCGAACCTATTTTTTAATTAGGTAAAGTAAATATTCTGCTGTGCTAAACAAAATAGAAAGAACAGGTAAGTTTTAAAAATGTTTTAATAGTTTAATTAACTAATGTTTTTTTTGGTTTTGTCTTAAATACAGCGGATTCGGTGTACCACGAATTCTTTAACACTACATCTGTTTTTAAATGTATGTTCGACGGTAAAAGTTACTAATATTTTTGAATTGATTATTTTATTTTCGTTGATTTTATTTGAAAACGTGACGTTTTCACCTATAACTATCTAGTTGTAGCGTTTCCTTTAATTTAGATGGTCAGTTCTTTTTTTTTAATCAAACCAGTTATTCACTTTTTAAATTTCTTAAAAGTTTATTTTCAACATTATTTGAAGAGGACATTTTCGATAACAAAAATCGTTGTTATTGTGTATCCATCAACATTTTTATGCTGCAGAAAAGCTAAATATGCAATATTTAAATAAACGTGGTGTTAGTAAGCGCAGTTATACAGGGTGTCCAGAAACTCTCCTGACAAACCAAGACCGGAGATTTCTCAGATAATTTTAAGACAATTTTACCCAATTCACGTAGTCCGAAAATGCTTCCTAAGGGAGCTAGAGCTCTTTGAAGATGGCGCCTTGTAAATAGTTTTTTTTAAATACCTCCAGAACGCTTCTACTTAGAAAAGCAAAAACTGGTATGCTTGTTTAGCCTTCAGAGATGAATCGATTCCATCAATTGCGAATTTCTAGTACCGGTCATAGGCGTCCGTTTTGGGTAGGTCAACGGTTATTTTAACGCATAACTTTTCTGTCTTTAACTTTTAAGCATTTGTGACACTAGATTATTAAATTTTCAGGTATTCTAGTACCAAAAGGTACTCTTACTTCAAGTCATTAGGATTCACCGTTTTCTAGAAAATGGATTTCAAAATTTTTGTTTTTTTGTCATTAAAGTTAAATTTATATTTTTTGCACTAGTTGGCTCTGAACTGCCAACAAAAGTAAAACCTACGTTTTCATTGTCAAATTGTTGTCAGTTCGCGAAGTTTATTTTTTCATTTTTTACTTTACCAGGCGCCATCTTCAAAGAACTCTAGCTCCCTTAGGAAGGATTTTCGACTAGGTGAATTGGGTTGAATTGTCTTAAAATTATCTGAGGAATCTCCGGTCTTGGTTTGTCAGGAGAGATTCTGGACACCCTGTATACGTGCTTTTAATGTAAACAAACTCAATTTGTGATGTGAGAATTTTGTCACCTCATTTGTCTAGCACTGTGATAAGCGATTTTTCTGATACACACTTTTATATCGAGTAAGATTTCTTTTACAAATAGTGAACATATTTCTTCGCGCTGTTAATTTGCTTCATTAGTTAGTTACTCAGAACTTTCTAAATTGGTCTATATATTGCTACCAATGTTGCTACTCTATTCTATGTGACTCTTTTTCATCAAGAATAATAAAATTTGATATTTTTATTGTATAGTTGCCATTAAACATACATATCCAGAAATAAAAAATATGTTTTAAAATTAAATGTGTCTCTTTGGCTGCAGCAGGCAAAAATACTAATAATTGAAAGGTAACGAAATAAGTGTATTTTCCAGATAGGTAATAAGCCCTAATTTGATGTAAATGTGTAAGAGTTTCCAATTTATTTAAAAATATTCTTAAAGAATTTATTTTACAGAGTGTTATAATTTTTGATCATATGTGTGAAAATAAAATTCAAAAAACATAGGGTATAAACAGATTCACTTCGTATATTTCAGTTAATTAGTGATTCTACCGTTGAGTTTATATTTCCTTATAAAACGAACGAATTGTAAATTAGTATTTTCTACTAGCCAGATACGTGTCGTGGCAGACAAAATGATATTCTTTCATACAGTAACCATTGATTATGCAGTAACTATTAACCTATTTATATCTATCGTAACACGGCCGCGCAGACGTCGACAGACATGTGTCGTGCCAGGCCAGTATTCTCGGAAAGAATATTTTGTCTGCGCGGTTCATGTCTGTACGTGTCTGCGGCTCCTTGCCTGTGTACACTTGTACACTTGTTTTATTTTGTCTTTTGCAATAACGATAACTCATAGAAATTGTACGAGATTACAAATACCTTTATGATTTAAGTGATAAAAGATACAGTGACAATCAGAAAAAGGATCAGGCGTGGAACGAAATAGCAATAAAACTTAATAGGAGTGGTGAGTACATATTTTATTTTTTATCTATACTAATATTAAAGCTGAAGTTTGTTTGTGTTTGGTTGAATGCGCTTAATCTGAGGAACTACTGGTTCGATTTGAAAAATTCTTTCAGTGTTAGATAGCCCATTTATTGACGAAGGCTATGTTATGTACGCACCACGGGCGAAGCCGGGGCGGAGCACTAGTCTGTACTACACTAATATCATAAAGCTGAATAGTTTGTTTGGTTGAACCCGCTAATCTCCGAAACTACCGAACCGTTTTTTGCTGTTGGATAGCCCATTTATTTAGGAGAGCTATAGGCTATGTTATGTATGTACCACGGGCGGAGCACTAGTCTAGTATATAAGTTTAATAATTGGTTTATAATGTACTAGCGCTCCGCCCTGGCTGCGCCCGTGGTAAATACATAACATAGCCTAAGCCTTCCCCAATAAATGGGATATCTAACACTGAAAGAATTTTTCGAATCGGACCAGTAGTTCCTGAGATTAGTGCGTTCAACCAACCAAACAAACAAACTCTTCAGCATTATATATTAGTAAGTATATATTTTACACTGGTATTTTCTATTAATAATCCCAACATGAAACAATAAAAGGATAGCTACTACTTAGTAGTTTAACGCTTCTTCTGGTGAATCGAAAAACCTAGCAAAATTCTCTCTGACATTGAATGCGGCAGCTTGATAATTTCCACCCTGTCTAGGTAGGTTTGATAAAGAATGTGATGCAATAATATCTTCTTCATTATGTGAATGCTGAGAACCACCAGATTTTATATAATTATGTAAGATACACGTTGTCATAACAACTTTGTCTGCATTATCTGGATCAAGTTGTATTCTACTGTTATAGATACGAAATTTTTGAGCCAAAATCCTAAAAGCATTTTCGACAACTTTTCTTGCACGAGATAGTCTATCATTGAATTTATTTTTTCTTTGGTCACATAGTTGAGGTTTAGGATATGGTCTCATTAGATAGGTTGTCAAAGGAAATGCTTCATCTCCTATGATAACATATGGCGCTGTAATTTCAGTACCAGGTAAATTTGTGCTTTCTGGAACGTTAAATTAATGCTTTTCTGATGTTTGAATTTGAAAAATACCTCCGTCACTGTTTTTTCCATAAGCACCAACGTCGACACATATAAACTTGTAGTCAGCGTCCACAATTGCCATCAAGACGATTGAAAAAGTTTTTTTATAATTAAAGAACTGAGATCCGGAATTTGCCGGAGCAGTTATTTGAACGTGCTTGCCATCAATGGCTCCTATACAATTTGGAAAATTCCAAGTATTTCAAAACTCCTCTGCGATTCTTAGCCATTATTCTTTTGTAGGGACAGGCATTGTTTCCTTCATCAGTCGTTCTGTTATTGCACTGCAAACCTCTTTCACTATCTTGTGTACAGTGCTTACTCCTAGTCTATAACTAAATGCTATAGAAACGAAGGAGTTCCCAGTAGCCAAAAATCTGCAAAGAAAAACGTTATGATTATATTTGTCTTCCTTGTTTCAGGAAATGAATGTAAAAAAGCATGGGCACTGTTGCGAGATGCCTTCAGACGTTCTCATAAAAAGAAGAAAGATACTAAAAGTGGACAGGCTAGTGTTCGTGAAAAAAATGGAAGTACGAAGAAGAAATGACTTTTTTGTTACCGTACATGAAAGAAAGGCCGACTATATGTCCAATTCCAACGATACCAGCTTTTCATGACTATGCAAACGAAGAAGAGGTTGCTCGGTCACCTGAGGATGAGCAACAAACGACTGACACATTGCTATTTACACCTGAGGTTAGTCAACAAACGGTTAGTATATTGCCATCCACTACACCCTCAGCAACTAAAACTCAAAACTACCCTCAGCCAAAGCGCTCTAAACGAGGCCAAAAAGGAATTGATGAAACATAGCACAGTCCTAATGAAGTATATAATAGACAGTAAAAATAATACTCCACCGCCGGATGATATTGAACAAGTTATGGCTGGAATTGTAACTACCTTGCGATCTTTTCCGCCCAGAGAGAGGGCTATTGCAAAAGCAAAGATATTTAAAATAGTATCTGACATGGAAATAGATATATGGAGCAGACCATCAACGAGTTCTACGGTATCTACGCCATCAACATATCACACATACTATGCAGACAATACTCCTATGCCAGAAACAATGCAAGATTTTTACTAAGGTTTTCGGCCAGACCTTACTGACGAACGGGTGTACGGGCGCTTAGAATAGTAGTTTATACAACTGTCATATAATAGAGGATATTAAAACACAAAACAGTCGTATAATATAAGCTCGTTTCAAAAAACTATGCTCGTGTTTTAATACCCCCTATTATATGACAGTTGCATAAACTACTATTATGAATGATTCCACTTTGAATACACATTAATAAATAAATACAAAGTTCTTAATAAATCTTACCTGAGACATACTGCTAGTTTTTCTTTTGGTGACAAGGTTTCCTTAAAAACTGTATCTTGTTTGGTTATCAGCAATTCAATTTTGTTTAGTAAAATGTCAAACTGATACCGGCTCATACGAAAATATGTGAAAAATTTTTTTTTCATCATCAACAAGTTCTTTAAACAGTGTCCAGTATTCTTCTTCTAATTTCCTTTTCTTGAGCATAGGATGTACAGCTACACGTTTTGCTCTTTTTTTAGTTTTATCTTCTTCTTCTAATATTAATGCAATTATAGACAAATCTTCAACACAGAAGTGTCTAAACATTTTCGACAACGTGATTTTCCTTCTAAAGCTATTCAGTAACTGCCAGTGAGACCGGACGCTGACGACAGTGTCTGTCGATGTCCGGCGGTGTCTGACCAGTGGCGGCTCGTGGTCAATCATACTGGGAGGTCAAAAGTAATTTAAAAATAGGCATACTTAAAAAATATAAATAACTCAAATGCAGCGCAAAATTTTATACAATCTACAATTTTGTTCAAAATATAGCGATTTTTCGAAACATTTTCATTAAAAACTCTAAGGGATTTTCTATAAGCATTGTCTAGCTGTGTACGAATATCAACATTTCCTACGGTTGCAAAATTTATTGAGCATTTCATGTGTTCTGCAGACGAAGCATGTTTTTAATTTCCTCTTTTAAATGTTTTAAATCTCTTACACCGGATTTACACTATAGCGAGTCTGACGAGTCTTTAGAAAATAATAAACAAACAAAACAGTAAAATACTTTTGATACTTCACAACCACATATCCAGCAGCTAAATCGTACATTACCTTGCGAAAGTTTCGATGAACATCTTTATTTTTGTCTTTGCTAGTTTGTCGTAAACTTAGTTCTGGAAAAGGACGACCATTTGCCTTGAACTCAACTAATTTTGTAAAATTAAGTTCGTTAGCACTTTTTAGTTGTTTAATTTTCTGCACTACCGACATTTTCTGTAATAGCGCATGCACACGCGAACCAAAAATAGTATTTTTACAAAACAACACAACAACAGTAAAAAATATCAATATAAATTCTTAAATTGATTTAAAACACGCGAAAATCGAATCAAAAATCGAGCGTAGTTGTAAACCCTATTCGAAGTCAACGTAAACTGCGGGACCAGGCTTATGACCCAAAGTTGATTATTGCTTCGGACGTTCGCGTTTATTCGGGCGCTGCACGTTTTTCGAGTTTTTCCGGGTAGATCTAATTCAATGAGGACAATTCGCACCGCCAGCCCAAGGTTGAAGAGAATGAATTACGAACGACGGCCGATAAATTTTAAGTTAATAATACTTGCCACTTGCGACTTTTGCGAGTAATTTACCTATTTTAATAAAACACGTAATAATTAATATTTTTTATATATTGTCAAAATTTTAGGAGGTCATTGACCAAATGACCATATGGACAAGCCGCCACTGTGTCTGACACGGCACTTTTCTGCACGGTAGATGTAAATAAATGGTGTCTATCACGGCACGTGTCTGACACGCTCAATGTCTGTAGATATAAATCGACCTTTATAATAAATTTATAGTATAATACATTCTGCTAATTATTAAATGTTTTTTTGATAAATTTAATGGTTGATGATCACAATTCTTATTTTCAAATTGTCCATTTGCGTTGTGCATCACACAAATACCAAATTATCTTTTTGTTTTAAGACTGGATATAAAGAAAACTAGAGATCCTCGTAGAGAATTTTAAAATTATTATTAAATAGAGTAGATACATTAGATTTGTTTTCGTTTTGATTTGTTTTGTTTTGTACGTGTATGTAGCAAAAATAAACACATGTTTTTATTAGTATATGAAACATCAAAGCACTTTATCTAAAGTAGTTTAGTAGTTTAAGATTTTCTAGTATTTAAAAAAGATTGTGTACAAACTATATAAACATCCAGATGTAGTCGCACCTTTCTGAAATAATCTTATATTAAGTTTAATGCTTTCTCTAACAACTGATTAACTGACAAGCTTCCTGGTTCAAATGTAATGCAAAATTTGGTGTGTTAATCTAAAAAATAGGTTATTGTTTTAAGCTGAAAGCAAAGTTGAAGTTTAAATTAGGAAAGAAGTATGCTTTTTCAAGATAAAAATAGGTTTATGGTTTTGGGATAAAAGCAAGAATTTAAACAGAAAGCAAGTTTGCAGGTTTAAGTTGAAAATAGGTTTATTGTTTGAAGCTGAAACTAAATGTGAAGTTTCAAACAAGTATGCTCTTTCAAGCTAGAAATAGGTTCATAGTTTTGAACTGAAACCCAAGTTTAAGGATTCAAACATGAAGTTAACTTGCTGTTTCAAGCTAAAAATAGGTTTATTACCCATTTTAAATTGATACCAAATTTGAAGTTTCAAATAGAAAACAAGTATACTATTTCAAACTAAAACTATGTTTATAGCTTTAGACTGAAACCAAGTTTACGGTTTGAAGCTAAAATTAGATTTATTGTTTTAACCTGAAATCAAGTTTACTGTTTCACGTTAAGCTCAAGTTGGACAAGTGCCAACTTCAGTTCTTGTTCTAGACTTGCATTAAGCTTTTAGACTTGATCTGTCAAGCTTAAAGAAAGTTCGTTGACTTGTTCTATCAAGCTAAAAGATTAAGCAATTCCAGCTTTTTGTGCTGTCTGGGCATATTTTCTTTGTCCGGTAAAAGCGTAAAAACATTAATGTTAATAAAAAAAAATTCAAAATATTTGTTTACATTAAAAATTTTGAAAAACTGTTATTTGCATATTTTAAAAGAGCGGAAAAAGCTGTTTCTGCATACAATTTTGTTATAACTAATTTGAGACAAACTTAATAATTTCGGTAATATAATCAATCAATTCAAATAAAATAAATATAATTTTGGAATTCATAAATTTTCTATTTTAAAATAAAATACGTATTTCAATACATACATAACTATCTTAGAAAAGAAACACTCGGTATATCAAAAATTTTAAAACAGTTTGCTTATTTGAAAATAGTGGAAAAAACTGAGTTATAATAGTCACTTTTCTAGTTTCTGTATACAATTTGTTACAACTAATTTGAGGCTAACTTAAATATGTTTCTGTAATACATCAATTTAAAAATCAAATAAAATAAATTTTATTTTGGGGTTTATAAATTATTTGTTTTAAAGTATAAAATTTGCCATTTTTGTGTTTTCTTTTAGTTTATACACCTTTTCAACTCGAATCACCAGAGCCGTATTTTGGATAAACTACGTATTTCAATGCCTACATGTCTATCTTGGAATTTTTTTAAAGTAAGTTACCAAAATAAATGTGTACCACTCAAAAAATACTTTTTTTAAGACAATGAACATAATAATAAATAGTCAAAAAAAATATATGTAAAAGACGACAAGACAATGTTTCTTAAAATATTCTTTATGTATTGTGGTAAACGTCCCAATTAGCTCAAGAAAATTGTTAATGCCGTTAGCAAAAAAAAATAAGTTGCAATACTTTATGGGGGAACGACACAGTTCTTAAAATTGAAACGTTTAGACGTTTACGAGGTGACTTTTTGAAGGCATATTAACGCAGATATATGTATGCAACTTGAAATGTAAGAAAGATAAAGAAATAAAGTACCTCGCTACAGCGAAGTATTTGTAGTTTTTTTTTTAAATTAATCGAAATTCCAGTTAAATATTACCAATATTTCTCAATTCTTTACCGGGATCCGATAACCGTGAAAACAAAAGAAGCTCTATAGCAAGTTAAACATACTCTTTATCTTTCAACTCTGAACACAGAAAAATTCAAAATACTAAAGCGTCATTTAGTATTTACGTAAACGTTAATTTTGAGAAAAAATTAATACATTTGCCTAAACACCAGGCGCACCGATGTTACTATATTATTTCGTCGTTCTAGATAGCGAGTGACTAGAATTACACATGATTCCCCACTAAACATAAACATAAACGAAACTTTAACATCACAATGTTATATTGTAACGATTCCATTTAAAGCAGTTCAACGTTTATTAAATGTTGATATAACAGATTATGTCAAGGTAAAAATGTTAACAATTGTTACATTAAAAAGTAACATAATGTTAATTTAACTGTTTTTGTAACTTATTACCAACGTTGTAACTATGTCAACTTAAAATATTGTAACAACGTGTACAATAAAACGTAACTATTTTTATCTTATTCGTAACTATTTATAGTTTTACCCCGTTGTTGAATTTTGATTTGCCATTTTTAAATTGGCTCGAAATAATCTTTCGCCGTCAACTGGATTCGAACCAGTGCACCTGCGATGGTTCAGTTTGTTATATTGACGCGTCTACCGCGTGAGTGTTTCCACTAATGGTACGAGTCCCACGGCGCTAGCATACCTATCATTATTTTAAATTTTCACTTAGGTATCGAAAGTAATTTTGAGCAAATATAAATCAATTCAAAACAGTTATAAAACTCAAAGGCGTCTAAATACATTATAAATTAAGTAAACATAAAATGTCCGAAACATATAATGTGCACGCAAATGTTATTACTCTACAATTATACATAAGATTAGGGAGTTACGCAACAGTTTCCAAACCGAAAATTTTAACAACTCTATTTTTTCACTTTTTCCGACGTTACGTTATAATAGAGAAAAGAAAAATATTTTGCCTGGTGGACAAACGGCTGGGATGTGATATCAAGGAAACCACCGGTTCGATTTTTATGAAACTTTGCATACGAGTCTTTACTTATAATAGCATAGATACGATTTGATTTTGAGCATAATCTGTCAACCCAAAAGGGCATAGATTTTCCCAGAAAACTTGTTGGTTTTTTGCAGTGTTTCTCTCAAAATTTTGTTAGTTGTAATGTAACGCTGTTACACATTTTTTTTATTTGTCGAGTTCTGTTTATTCTATATTGCACAACAAAATAACTTACTGTAATGTTGTACTAATATTGTTTAACACATGTTCAACTTATTATATTTTTGTAATGTTATTTACATGTTCAAATATTCTTTTCATAAACAATGTTGATGTGATGTAGAACCAATGTTAAAATGAAATGTTAATTTGTTACTTAGTTCAAATGTTACAAAACATTGTTTTAATATGTTCCTTGTTTAGTGGGTCTCGATTACTTTTTGCCTCTCCTACGCAAAAGTTTGTGTACCGTTTCGACATAAAGACAACTTTATTATGAGACAAACAAAATTTTTAAAATGCAATTAACCAAATGTTTGAACATATTTTGAAGTAAATGTTAGAAACCGTTCGTATAATTTGAATACTTTTCATTACTATGACATCAAAGTGTGTTAATGCAACTACTGTTATGTATGTCTATTATTTGTATGTGAGATTTATGAAGAGGCACTAAGAACTTTCCCTTCGAAAACCGGAGAATACAAGTTTTAGCAGAGCCACTAGTTTTAATAAAACTAATCTCGCTGAATTCCATACGAATTATGAACAAGTATCATAGTCATATCCATTTACACCAGAAAACATTTATAATCTGGATGAAACTGACATAACGACGGTTGTACAAGCTCCAAATATTGTGGCCAGAAAAGGGACCAAACAGGTGGGTCAGATTGTATCCGCAGAAAGGGGTCAACTAGTGTGTGGGATTGTGAGCCCAAGTGGAAATTCAATTCCTCCAGTTGTTGTATTTCCCCGAGCTAGATTTCACGACACCATGCTAGCAGGTGCTCCTGTAGGAAGTCTTGGGCTTGCAAACAGTCCTACTAGTGGTTAGATGACAGGGCAACTGTTTTTAAGAGTGCTTGAGCACATACAAAAATTCACGAGGTGCTCCAAAGAGAATAAAATCCTAATCTTAATGGATAATCACGAAAGTCATTGCACTTTGGACGCTATTGTCTATACAAGGGACCGTGGAACGGTTCTAATCACTTTTCCTCCACACTGCACGCACAGATTGCAGCCCTTAGATGTATCAGTGATAGGGCCTTTCAAATCCAAGCTATCAGTCTCACAAAATGACTGGCTTCTTAGTAATCCAGGCAGAACTCTGACAATTCACAACTTACCGGACCTAGCCAATACAGCTTACGTTAACACCTTCACACTGAAAAATATAATAGCGGGATTTGCCAAGCCGGAAATTTGGCCATTTTCGAGAAATGCTTTCTCTGATGAAGACTTCGAGGTTGCGCCTGTGACTGATCGGCCACTTCCAGAAATAGCACAGTCCGAAAGCAAGTCTTATTCAATTAATGAAATTCAGGTCAGAAAGAAACTTGTCTATTGGCCCCAGAATTGGTACGGCCCCTTCCAAGGACAGAGGAAAGGAGTAAGTACAGAGTAGTGAATCGAAAGAGAAAAAGTCAAGAATTCTGACGTTCACACCTGAGAAGAAAATAATAGAATGGTACGCTCATTGAAAAATAAGAAGCGCAAGCCTGCGCTGAACTGGAATAAGCAACCCGTGTTCATTCCACAAAATTCCAGTAGAAATACTAAAGAGGAGTGCAGTGAGGATAGTAATACAGATGTCTTTACATGATGAATCGGATGATTTTCCTGAACAGAGGACAGTGACGTTGAGGAACAACTAGAGGAACCTAACAATTTAATGAGAATGATTTTGTTTTAGTCCGGTTCTCCACAAAAATATTAGCCAAATAACGAAGGTTTAGGAATGTGAACGGTGGTTCTTTCTCCGATTTATTTTAAATTCTTAAATTGTAGTTTGGATCCTTCTTATGGACATGCAGGGGAATGAAACTCTTTCACTGTTCTATTTTTCGCGACGTTTCGGAAACTTTTATTATTATTAATAAACAATCGTGTTCCCTTCATCAGGCGGCTAGTGACAAACCCTGCATCTCCATAAGAAGGATCCAAACTAAAATTTAAGAATCAGCCAAATATTATGTAAGCAAAATCATTAAGAAATATGATTAATCTGAATACAAAATTAAATACCTTAAAAGGGGCAGAACTAAGCAGCATGAAGTCCCAAAGTTTCATTTTCTTGACGACCCCGAGGTGAGCGACGTGAATGTAGTCATCGTCAAAAAATTGCCGGCACCATTGAACACAGGTGGAACCAACCCAACCAAAGCTATTTTTACATTTAATGTGAATTTAAGTGATTATAACATCGTTCCACCTATCTGTTCAAATCTGCCCCAGGCAAGTTCAAATGTGCCCCGCATCGGGGCACGTTTGATCAGTTCGCGATATTGTTCACAAAAATATTTTTTTCAGTTACTTGTTTTTAGAATTTTTATTTTCTATTAATTGTAAAGTTCACTCAGAATGTTATGTACTTTGATAATACCCAAAAAATCCTGCCATTTACTGAAAATCGTTCAAAAGTGCCCCACTCCCTTCGCTGAACTTCACAGAAAAAAATGTAGGTGTTTTGTTCGCACGCAGATTCAGTTAGAGTTCGTAGAGGTTACGATCGCTAAGGGTAGTTTTCTAATTTTCGGCGATTTGTCTACAGGCCCAGACGCATTTTCGGCTTTTCGCCAATTTACGGCGATTTGTCCAGAGAAGCGTTGTCATAAACCCTATTAAATAATTCGGAATCCAGTTGAAGTACATATTGGCATTTAAAGAATATAAGAACTAAGAACGATGATATAGAAGAACTTTTTACTTAATGGTTATAGTATCTCATTAGATAATTATTTATAGAAAGCGTAATGTTTTCGAATTTTTTATCCTGGTCATAAACAAATAAAAATTTTAGCAAAAACTATTCTTATACAAAAACAAAAACAATACAAACAATTTTAATAATATATGCAAAATGTCTTATGGAATGGAATTTTTTTTTCTAAAATTTCTTGAGCACGTTTTCTCCTGAAATCCCAAAGGAAGTGATCAATTAGAATGGCATTAACCATCGCTTCTGTCCCCACTCTTGCATTTATGTAATCCATTAATAAAGTAACAGCATGAATTGAACAACCCCGAATCTCAACTTCCATTTCATATCCATTTTCCAAACGAATATTATTTGTTAACAAATTGGTTAATTCTTGAGTGTACTCGAACACTTTAAAATATAATAAAGACTGTGGGATCCGATATCGGCAAACATAGTAATTTTATCTATGTCATCAAATTTTCCCAGTCCATCGCCTTGAAAACAAGCCCAAATGTCTCCAATTAATATCTGAGCCCTTTTATAAATAGACACTTTCTGGCCTTGATAAACTGCTTCATCTTTATAGCATTGAAAATTATCAACAACAAGCTCGAGTAATTTAGTAGCAGAGTTATCTGATTGCTCTACGCATTTCTTAAAGGATCCTTCAAATTTCTCAATTAGTGTTTTACCGACGCTATGTAGACATTCTAACCTCTCATTTATTAATGGGACTTCCACTTTTGAATCACTACGTAGTATATGCTGAAGTTGTTCTTTGGTCATAGTGGAATAAAAAGTGGGATTTACGATATCAATACCTTCCTAAATCAATAAAAAGTTTTAGCTAGTTTTTTATCTGATCACTTACATACCTTAACAGCTCTATTAATGGCAGCGCAGAGAGCAAAATAACCTGTGTATTTATCAACAACCCACCCCTCTTCTTGTTCATCATGCCAAAAACAAAAGTTTAACGAATCAACCACAAATAACCAATCTAGAGCTTTAGGATCAGACGCTTTAGGATGTACAGCATTTTGACTGAAATTTTGAATGGATAACTTTCCTTCTGCAATCATTTGAATTAACTGAAGAAGAAATATAATTTTAATTGAAAAAATCTTAACATGTAAAAGCATATATATATACCTCGTTGCCTAAACATTCAATTCCTTCATTATTAATTTTTACGTGCCTCGCCACGCTTGAAATAAATTTTCCGGATTCCTTTGGTAATAGAGCCATGTTAAAGGTTTTTCAACAGAATTTTTAGGTTTTTTGAAATACTAGCGGTTGAGGTTAGGTTGCGTTTTTAGCCTGCGCTGTATAAGCTACATCCACGTTACAATGGCAATGCGCGTGTGGTATGGTATGAAGCCACATCCATTCCAGTGGCGTAGATAAAATAGTTGTATAAATTACGTTAAATAAATGGTACGATGGTTGGATATAATTGCAGTGACACTATGCACATATGTGGGTATTGTCAGAGGGGTAACGACATTCTTACGTCAAACGTAATGTCATATTTGACAGTTTCAGTTTTTGTTTTATTCGTTGTTAGTTGTTACTTGTCCAATCTGGCTTTCAATGTTCAAACTAAAAATATCACCACAAAGTAACCAAAAACCTCACATATATTTCTTTTTGAAAAGGTCCATTTTGAGAACGATTTCAACTTTACTGATACCAAGTGTTTTGGAACCACTAACGTTTACCATGTGCCGACAATCGTTTTTCTTTTTTAATTTCAAGAATTGATCCCCAGTCCAGGATCGATTTTTTACCGTTTATTTTCACGTCTGCAGAACAAAAAAAGCCATTTTAGCGTCTGCCAGTAGTATAATAATATGCCGTTTTAATGTCGCTTGAAGAAAAAATTAATTAAAGGAAGGCAATCAAGCCAAAAGATTATTTGAACAACTTTTTTAACTCTGTTGATAAACGAACCGAACTAAATTTAATTATAAGCGATGATACTTGCAATAATTTTGTTGTACTAGTTCACTATGTAGATAAGCTATTAAACGCAGAACTGGTCTATCTACAATAGAAGCGTTAAACATTAAAATTTAGAAGAGTTTGACTTAAAGAAGGAACGGTCTTCAGAAAATGCTATGTTTGTAAAAAAATTTGAAGAAAAACAAAACTGATTCAAGAAAACATTCGAATCTTGTTATAAATGTGGAAAAAAGGGCCACAGTGCATATATGTGTAGGTACAGAAATAAAAAGGGCGATCCTGTGGTGATAAACATAAAAAAAAAAAGAAATTTTACTGTCTAAACATTAAAAATCAAGTTTATTTCTTATTAACTAATCTTATACCATTTGTATTAACACTCTAAAAGTGCGTTTTATTAAACAATTAAAATTATAATTTTCCTTAACTGCAAAATTAACTTTTGTATCAATTTAACTTTTTTTCAAAGTTCTTAATTATACTTAATAAGAACAGGAGTGCATAAAACATTGTATAAAACACAGGACTAAAGTTCGTTAATCCCTCGGGCGATAATTCGCCCTCGCTTGCTCCGCTCAGGCGAGTTAACTTCTCCCTCAGGATTAACAAAGCACTTTAGTCCTTTTGTTACATAATGCATACTATTTAATGTAAACTTCAAAGCACAAAAACAAAAACTATAAAAAACAAGTGAGTTAAAAAATTACTTTAACACGTATAAAAGAGTAATTATCAAAGGAATTGAACTCGAAACTACAGCGTCTATTTGTAACAAAAGGGAAAATACCTTAAACACTTTAGTGACAAGAAACGGCAACAAACTAGATATATATATATTAGCAACTTTGCCGACAGGTACGTAAAGCAGTTACATAGTCGATTCTTCAATAATTATAGCCAACCTAACAGTTGGCAAGTATAAAAATTTCGAATCGCCTGCAGTAAAGTACGCAAGAGGTTGTACAATAGCAAACAAACACTGAGAATCACCCAACAGCTGTTTCGTCCTTTGGGACTCATCGGGAGTGAGAGAACTCGAGTGTAAGTTCACTATTGTACAAACGCGCTGTCGACTATATGCCCTACTGGAGGGATCACAATATTTAAATGATAAGCTTCTCGACATCTAGTGTCGACTCGTGAAAGCGTTCACGTACTTGCAAAATCTTTTAGGCAATCCGAAAGACCCAATAGAAATGTGTGATAAATCGGGAATATATAAAATTAATTGTAAAGAATGTAACGAAATATATATAGGGCAAACCAAGAGATCTATTAAAACTCGTTTTAAAGAGCACTATGCTCATGTCAAATATCGTCACTCAGATAGGTCCAGTGTTGCCATGCATATGCTGGAAAATGACCTTAGAATAGGCGACAGATAGTATATATAAGCTTCCTAATTGTTTTTATTTTTAGTATCGCGGTTTGCTGATGATGATAGCTTATTGAAACACATATCCAAGTATAGTTTTTTGTGCAGTTTTTGGTGTTTTCCCTTTTGTTAAGAGAATAATTACTTTATTGTAATAGAATTGCAAGAATTGTTGTTACCAGAAACACACGAGTTAAGTTTTACAAAAAAGCAATAGGAGAAATTCTTTCCATAATACATTACCCACAAAAGGAGTTATGGCAGCACTCCAAGGACCGTGGCTTTCAGTTGAAAATGCTACGAAAATATGACCCTCAATTAAATCACAATAATATATCTGAAGTTTTCTATTTGATGCATGTTTCAGCAGCTTTACCAGCTTCCTTTAATGAAAGATGAATACAAGCAAGTAGTCATAATGTACATGCGCACACGTAGCATCCCATATTAAATATCTTCCATTGGACCAAGGAACCAAAGTCATTCCACCTGTTTTTTTCCATCTTCACGACTAAATCCAGTAGGTTCTAGGACTGTGCGTATCTTCGCTGTTCCAAGAGTCTTCTTGATAATTTCATTTAGAGAAGCATATGCCTTGCCCATTTTCCTATGACTTTCATAAGGATAGCCCATGACTTCCCAGATCATCCATCGTTTTCCGCAGATGCATGTGTAGAACACAAAGACGCCATCCATGTCGTAGGGCTACATAAATCCTAAAAGTACTGTACTCAAGTAAAGTTCGGGCAAGATTCCTTGAAGGCAGAACTTCTATAACCATGCACCTGATTCCTTTGCACACGATGCCTTATATCTTGCTTCGTCTATCTCAGAATCAAATGTCATTGTTGTCAAACTGTCAAGAATGGCAATAGAATCCCAGTTCCTTTGCACCATTGCAATCACTGGAGATCGGTCATATCTCACATTCCAGCAATCCATCGCTTCGTCATGGCCATTAACCATTGACTTGCCAGAAATAAGGGGAAACATGATACTAACAAGTCGACTGATACTTTCCACTGAAGAAATAAATGCTGAAAGACATAGATCCTTCACCCCTGATATATTTATCAAGACTATCTATTTATCCGAAACTGCCATGTGGGAGTGCTAAAAATAGAAATGTGACTTTTGGGACTGCTACTTAGACCGTTTTAAAGTAGAAAATAGACAGCAAATGAGCCTTCAAATTCTTCAATCTGTCGAACAATAATTGCAGATCTGCAACTTTCTTTGTCGCTGCTGCTGTAGTCAATGGAGCTCCCAACAATTTTAATTCCTCTGCTAAAGTTATCTGTATCCCAGGAGAATTAAAGTCAAAATAGTTATGAATTTCTTCATTGTATACGGAAGTGTAGTATTATATTTCGCACTTCTTACCCACTAAACATAACATAAACGAAACGTTAACGTCACAATGTTACATTATAACGTTTTCATTTAAAGCAGTTCAAAGTTTATTAAATGTTGATATAAAACAGATTATGTCAAGGTAAAAAATGTTAACAATTGTTACATTAAAAAAGTAATATTGTGATAATGTAAATTTAACTGCTTTTTGTAACATATTACCAATGTTGTAGCTATGTCAATTTGAAATATTGTAGCAATGTCTACAATAAAAATAACTACCTATTTATATTATAATCACGATGTCGTAATCTTGATTTGTCTTTTTTATACTGGCTCGACACACTCTCTCGCCGTCAACTGGATTCGAACCAGCGGTGATTCAGTTTGTTAAATTGATGCTTCTACCGCTAGGCTATGCTTCCACTGATGGTAGGGTCCCACAGCGGGAACATACCAACATTAATTTAAATTTTCACTTAAGTATCGGAAGTAATTTTGAAAAGCAATTGAAAATAGTTACAAAAGTAAAAGGCGTCTAATTACATTAAATTACCTCAAATTAAGTAAAAATAAATGTAACCTAAACATATAATCTGCAAGCAAATGTTATATTACTCCACATCTTGTAATTATAAATAAAATTGGGAGTTACGCGACTGTTTCCAAACCAAAAATTTTAACATCCCTGTTTTTTTCACTTTTTCCGACGTTATGAAGTTATAATGGAGCAAAGAAAAATATTTTGTCTGATGGGCAGACGACTGGGAGGAGATATCAAGTAAACCACCGGGTGGATTTCTATGAAACGTTACAAAGAACAGCACAGATCCGATAAGTAATTACTGAGAGATGTCAATCACGTAACATTATAATTGTTTATCTCCAAGAACATCGATTATACAAAAACAGTCGTGAAAGGAAAGTTTTTGGTTTTTTGCACCGTTTCTCTAAAAATATTGTTAATTGTAATGTAACGCTGTTACACATTTTTACTCCATATCTTGTTTATGTGACGGTTTCCAAACACCCCTTTTTACACTTTTCCAACGAATTACAGTTAGTACGTTATAATGAAGCAAAAAAAAATTATGTCCAACGGCCGGCCAGCCATTAGTCCGTATGTAAACAAGATATTAAGAAAACAACCCCTCCGATTTTTATGAAACTTCGTACATGCACCTTATTTATAATTTCGCAGTTTTAATTAAATTTTGGGCATATTCTATGTAGGCTACAAGAACCGGTAACCTACACAGATTTACAATTTTAAAAATATTTAAAAAAATATTCATTTTAGACATTTTTGTTTTAAATAAAATTATATAATTTAATTACACACATCTTTTGTTTAAACTATTTTTTGAGCCGATAAGTACTTACTGAGATATAACAATCACGTGACAATAATTGATGTAACAATATCTTCACTAATATCAATTTTTCAAAAAAAAGTTGTAGGAAATTCTATTTTCTATAGCTTTTGTTTGATCCATTTTTTCTAAAACTCAATTTTATTTTCGCTTATCGGGGCGATATGGAGTTCTGTTTTAAACGCTTGTTTTATCTGTCGAGCTAAACGTTTTATGTCACTGCACGCTTGTGATACTCTTTCACAAGTTTATTAGTATCGGAACATTGTGGAGTTCTTCGCAAAAAGCTTGTTTATACTATTGCACAAAAAAATAACTTACTGTAATGTCGTATTAATAATGTTTAACACATGTTCAACTTATTATATTTTTGTAATGTTGTCTTCATTAATTAAAATTAAAATCGGTTGAATAACTAATGCGGTAGATATTCTCATTGAACATATTTTTCTGTTAGTAACCACCAGACAGAGATACATTCGTCAAACCGCACATAGAAGTACTTATGGGTAATTTCAATTTAAATTTCGCGCTTTAAAGAAAATGTTTACCCTAAATATCTGGTACTCTGTGCCTGAAGGTTTTTCATCAAACTACCAAATGTTCAGTTAGTAAAGTTGCATTCATCCAGTCCTAGATTAATTAGGGAGTGCCTACACTTATTACTTTGAACGTTTTTTTTTACATGCAAGACTCAATTTATTTTTGCGACGTGATGCTCCTACTCAATTTAACTACGGTAAGTAGGTACTGCTTGTATTATGCGTTTGATCCAAAATGGCCAACTTTTACAAGAATTTGCAAATATTTTTCCAGACCATTCTTACAAAAGAAGCAGATGGTAATTGGTATTTTTAAGGTTTATTATTGTTTGAAATTTTTAAGATTTCATCTCAAAAGATGTAATTGAAAATTGTATTGTGCAATAAAAAGTATTAAAAAATTCAGTAGATATTATAATAATTAGAAGTAGACTGACGTAAAGCGCGGCTAATCCTGGGCTTCATCTGAACCGCCATTTATTTAAAAAAACAAGTGAATAAGATGACTCTACCTCCAAAGGAATCTGGAAAATTTATTGCAAGCCTGGCGAGGCACGTAAAATTAATGATGAAGGAATTGAATGTTTAGGCAACAAGGTATAGACACTTTTATGCTTTGCAGTGTTTCAATTAAAATTATATTCTTTCTACAGATAATTCAAAGAATTACAGAAGGAAAGCTATCTGTTAAAAAGTTTCAGTACTAATGCTATACATCCAAAAGCGTCTGAACCTAAAGCGCTAGATTGGTTATTTGTGGTCAATTCGTTAAATTTTTGTTTTTCGCATATTCAAGAAGGATGGACTGTTGATAAATACAGGGGTTACTTTGCTCTATGCGCTGCTATTAATAGAGCTGTTAAGGTACAAAAAGTGATCAAATAAAAACCCACTAAAACTTTTTTCTTAATATAGGAAGGTATCGATATCTTAAATCCCACTTGTTATTCTACCATGACCAAAGAACAATTACAGCATGTTTTACGTAGTGATACAGAAGTCGAATTGCATTTAATAAGTGAACGTTTGAAATCTCTTCATATGGTCGGTAAAACACTAATTGAGAGATTTGAAGGATCGTTTGAGAACTGTGTGCAGGAGTCAGATAACTCTGCTACTGAAACTACTCAAGCTCATTGTCAATAATTTTAAATGCTTTAAAGATGAAGCGGATTATCGAGGCCAAAAAGTGTCTTTTTATAAAAGGGCTCAAATGTTAATTGGAGATATTTGGGCCTGTTTTTCGAGGCGAGGACTGGGAAAATTTGTTGACATACATAAAATTACTCTGTTCGCCGACATCGAAGTTCCACAGTCTCTACTATACTTTAAAGTGTTCCAATACAGTCACGAATTAACCAATTTGCTAAGAAACGACATTCCTTTAGAAAATGGGTGTGAAATGGAAGTTGAGATTCGGGTTGTTCAATTCATGCTGTTACTTTATTAATGGATTACATAAATACAAGAGTGAGAACAGAAGCGATGGTTAATGCCATTCTAATTGATCACTTTCTTTGGGATTTTAGAAGAAAACGTGCTAAAGAAATTAAACGGAAAACATTCGATTCCATAAGACAATTTGCATATATTATTAAAATTATCTTTATTTTTGATTAAGAAATACTTTTCTATAGAATTTTTATTTATTTAGGTCCAAGGTAAAAAATTTGAAAACATTACAGTTCCTATAATTAAGTAGCTAACTAAATAGTACAATATCGCTCTTTTGTAAAACATTTAAATTCTTGTTTAACACAAAAATATTCTTTAATTGCGTTCCCAATTCTTTAACAGTTTGAAAATAATAGGCGCAAAACCAATAAATCAACGGACTAGCTGAACACAACATTCTAGTCGTTACTTGTACGTGTACGCAAAAGAAACAGAACAAAACTAATAGCATTCCGTGTACAACAAAAACAAACATGCTTGGTTTAAAAATGTAAGCGTTGTTAGATTTGACTTTGGTATTAAGAAATTTGTATTTGAAGTTGAATATTCCTAAATTTAAACAATGTTGCTTGTGCATTATCATGAAAAGTGTGCCATTGTATAATATCAAAGCGATTATAGGAAAAGCTACAAGAAAATTCGGAATTTGTTTAAATTCAAAGTATTTCAGAAAACCTACGTTCCAATAGCGTTTTTGAATGTAGGAATATGCGAGTGGTATCTGGTTGAAGCACCAACTCTGTTGATACTTAGAAACCATCCCTGGTAAAATGAAATCGTGTAACTCGATATATTTTACCAAAAAATTGGGAAGGTTGTGCTGAAAGTCTTTACAGAATAATTGGTAGTCGAAGAATTGTAAGAACATAAATGGAAGGAGGCATAAGTAAACAGATGATATGAATTTAACAAGACATTGAATACAGTGCAAGAATTTCTTTTTAAATGTTTTTTGAAATATTAGAGAGTTAATGTGCTTTTTTACAAGATAGTATGAAATAAACCCTATATTCAAAAGACCGTTGGAACGTACACATGCACTTAAACTTATTGGTATTATGCTATTTATAATGTTCTTGGTTTTATTGCTTTGTTTATCATATATTAATAAGCAATTGAGCATACTTTTAAAGCATAAGTAGCTAAACAATGTTTCTGTATATGGAGCTACGAAAATATTGAAGCAGGATTGATACAAAATAGAATTGCAGATTTATAAGCCAAATCTGCATTTAAAATTATACTACTTAAAGTGTAAAGAGTAGTCGCTGCTTTGACAAAGATGAATACATTAAAGATCGTAAATGTTAGAAGCAGTATGGAATCCTCGTTTAGTATTGTACATATTGCACTAAGTAAAGAAGCAACAGCTCTAACTGTTATGGGATAAAGTGGAAAAATGCTAAAGTATTTTCGTGCGTATAACCATATTTTGCAATATGCATGAAGTATTGTGCGTCCCATCTCAATAATCCTCCTAATGCTAATTTTACTAAATCGTCGTAGACCGTATCACCTGTATTGTTTTTTGGATATAAGAACACATTTGCATCGTGATCGGGAATCAGTATATTAGCAACAAATTGAAGAATTAGAATAAACACTCTTGTTAAAATAGCAAAGGCAATAATTTTTTGGTTGTGCATGATGCTGTTTCCTACAAATTAATTTAATTGAACCGCATTTGCTTGTAATTTAATTATACTTACTGCTGCATTATGACACTAATCGAATTGCATAGGTTAGTTTAAAATGAAAAAAAATTAAATGATAAAGGCGGGAAATTTAAAAGAACTGTATTCATCAAGTATATGACAAATAATATCGGTAGCTGTATACAAATATCAATCACTTTCTTCGCTTAAAAACTAAGAAATTAAGAACGTTTCTCCACGATTAACGATATTGGACCATCTGGTTGATTGATCAACAATGATTTCGTATCAATATCGGGCCCATTCCATCGAAACTTAAAGTTTCTAGTTAACTAAAACAGTACGTTAGAAAAATTCGGATTGTACTCCAACAAAATTGCGTTACTTTTATAATAAATACTAGCATATTCTGTTCGGCCAGTCTTCTAGCAATGCAAGAACGAGCACCATGCCCAAATGGTATCACCAAGAACGGATGTGGTTGTTGATATTGTTTTTGATTTTTAGCCATCTTTCTGGCCTAAACTCATTTGGATCTGGAAAATATTCTTTCAAACGACAAGACACTTGGTTTTGGCTAACTACAACAGTCTTAATAAAACGGTTAATATTTTCAGAACTTCCTGTCAGCAACATTTACCCCTCGTGGAACGTTAAAATTTGAAAATTGAGCATCTTTGTCGAGGATACGTCCAATCCCCACAGATATAGGCCTCAACCGTAACGATTCCTTTACAACAGCTTTTGCGTATTGGGCTTGGCTGAGAACCTCTTTCGTGACAGGACTATCTGGCTTAGGCAAAAGTCTTCGACATTCTTGGAATAACGTGCTTTGGGTAAGCCTGTTCCTTGCTAAATGATAAAGAATAAAACTAGTTGTATAAGAAGTCTAAAAGTAAAGTTTTATATTTGCCCCTCGTACCACCTGCAACAACTTACTGTATCAACACCTGCCAGTAAAATCACAGACGACACCAATAATATCCTTAAAATCTAAATCGGGGCAAGATAAATAACTTTCCAACAAAGACCCCTGTTTTTGTCCTCGTTAAAAACTCATCTTCAATGAAAGCAAATCTATGGCCACCCTATAATTCTCAGATAAAATTATTAAGATCTTAATAAAAAGTAAATACACACTCTTCCATAAATTGCTGCGATTTCCTCAATTTTTTGTATAATGGAGTTTCAAACTTGCGCCAAAGTTGTGGCCCATTATCAGTCTTTAAAATGCAACTGTTTGTACTTAAAGCAGCTTTCAGTAACTGCGAAGATCTTGAGTGTGATTTCAATTCTATTTTTGAGAAACTATTCATACGCATATCCAATGCAACGAAACAAATTACTAAAGAAAAAAACAAATTAATTTACTGCAATAAAACATCCGATGAAGTTAGTAATGATCTACAGAAACTTTCGTTTATAGTCCAGTGCATTTAGGAAATTTTTATAGGTGTGACCCACCAATTTTGTATACATTTTTCTCTTACGGTCCATTTAAAACGGTTTTCCTCGGCGAGTTTAACCCTAAGTTTGCGCACACCTAAAACTAACCCTTTATCCGCCATCTTAGGTTTGGTGTTTTTTTTGGAATTTTCGTACCTCGCGTTCTAATTATCGCACAGTCATAAAGTTGGTGTCTTTGGATTCATTTTGAGTTATATTTTCAACAATGTTATATAACAAAAACTGTACGTTTAACGGGAAAGAAGTTATTGCTCTTCAAAGTCGACAGAACGACTTAAAAGTTTTTTTCCTTTTCGGCTCCTATCTTTTTACAGTCCACCTGACGCTTTTGTGCAAGAAAACTTTATTAAAGATAAAGTAATTTCTAGCATTCACAAAAAAATTATCCCGATGCGACCATTTCTCGCCCGTCAATCGACGCGCAAAGTTGCTATGTTTCGTGTGGATTTCTAAATTTCGTTGCTGCATTTGGTCGTAATACGACTTGTCTGCCGTTCATTTCAAAGGAATGGAACACTAAACTTCAGCTTTTATTTTAACAAACGGGAAAATACCAAAAACTGCAACAAAAAACTTTACTCGGACACGTGTCTTAATAGCTAAGCTATCATCATCAGCGTACCGATACTAAAAATAAAAACAATAGGAAGCTTATACAGGGTGTTAATACTAAGTGGTTACACCCGAAAATGGCAGTTAGATCTCATTAAAATAAACAACTTTTTTTAATTCCAATTTTTGATTTTGTACTTTAAAAAATCTATCGAGTGGTTATCAAAATATTTTGGTTTGAAATTTTTGATCGGTCGCCATTTTGTTATTTGAAAAAATAGAAAATAGTTGTAAATACAAATGTTCTAGAGAATCGAAAGCTAAGTCAGAAACTTTTTATTTTTTATTAATAGTCCTTAAAATAAAGGAGTTATGACGATTTTTCGAAAAACATAAAGAAGAGCTATAACTACGAACCGGGGTACAAAATCAAAAATTGGAATTAAAAAAGTTGTTTATTTTAATGAGATCTAACTGCCATTTTCGGGTGTAACCACTTAGTATTAACACCCTGTATATACTATCTGCGTGTCACGGATCGTTACCTTTCATTGATTCTTATAAAACTTGAATAATTCCGAAAATCCTAATGGACCGTTATCATCATAATTCATAAGCAAAATGAAAAGAATCAAGTTCGTTTATATTATCTACTCTCTTTCGGATTCCCTAAAAAGATTTCGCAAGTTGTTACTACTAGAGATTACTGTTTTATAATCAAATTTTGAAAATATGTTTTTAAAACCTTTTGTGTATGTGGGATGATTTGGTAATTTGACATATTTCTGATCTATTTTGCTATTACTAGTTCCTAACATTGTAATGTTTCTAAAGTTTAACTTATGTTTATGTTTTCTAATTATATTTGTGACAATTGATTCCTGAAAACCATTGTATGATGGAATCTGCTTAATAATTCGCAGTTCTTTATCAAAGTTTTGTTTTGACAATGGGAAATGTAATAATCTGTGAATCAAAAGTTGAAAGATGCTAGTTTATGTTGCATACTATGGTTTGAATCATTTGTTATAAACCTCATAGTGTTAGTGTCTTTACGATAAATATCTATATCTAGTTTGTTGCCATTTCTTGTCACTAAAGTGTCTAAAGAAGGGTAACTTAAGGTTTGCTTCAGTTTCGTCGGTAAACTTGATCGTCTCAAATTTTGAATTTAAAATTTCTACAAATTGCTGAGAGCTGTATACTTTAGTGACGATGACTGCAAAAACATCATCTACATATCTAAACCAAATTCTAGGAAAGTAATCTAAATTATTTTTTAAATCAGTTTCAAATTTACCTAGGTTAGCCATAAACAGAGATAAGCTGTTACCCATTGTTGTACCATGATTTTGTTGATAAATATTATTGTTAATTTGAAAGTAGGTTTGACTCATACATAATCTTGCTAATTTAATAAAATTATCTACTGTCTAAATGGTTTTGGTGTAACATATCTGTCAAATAATCTAAAGTGATATCTATCGGAAAGCTTGGAAACAATGAACAGACATGGAATGAAACTGAAATTTCGTTCTCAGTCAGCTCAATGTTTTTAATTTTTCAATAAAATCGTATGAATTTTGAACACTGAAATTTGATTGTTGATATTTAAAACTGTTGAATTTATTTGACAACCATTTAGATATCAGATAAGTAGGACATTAATACCTGAAACAATGGGCCGCATTGCTTTTCCGGGTTTATGTATCCTAGGCAAACAATACATTCTAGGAAGAACCGGGTTAGATATCGTTGGTCTAAACCTAAGTTGTTTTGGTATAATATTTTCACATCTAATAAGACTCAACGGGTATCAGCAATCATTTTGGGAAGAGGATTTTTAGATATTAATGAATATGGGCTTGAACTAACTCAAAATAATTCTCTTTGTCCAAAATAACTACTTTATTGCCTTTATCTGCTTTGAGATAACAACAATTTTTCTCTTTAAGATTTTTAACAATGTTTATTTCTCTCGCGTTAAATTGAAATTTTGGTAACTGATGAATATTATCTGAAATTTGAATTTTACAAGCATTCCTAATGAATTTTTTAGAGTTATCATCTAAAGGTTTGATCGAACCTTCAATTCCTACAATAAGCTGATCTATGGGTGCTTTGTTAAATTTGAGGTTATATTTCAAGCCTTTATTCAAAAAGTTAATTCGTCATTGTTAAAAATCTCCGAGGATTTGTTTACCACTATGTTAGATTTTTGGGGATCAAGTCTGTGCACCTTTTTTCTTTTTTAGATAATTTTGTAAACTTTCATTTATTAAAATATTAAAATAAACTATTGTCATGCATTATACATTGTTTAAATATTCCTATATGTTCAATATAAATTTTTATTCAAAAAATGAACATTTCGATCAGTTTAATGACGACTTTATTCTTTCCAAATGTTATTCAATTTTTTTGCTAATTAATTTTTTAACTTTACAAACATATTTTTTCTGTTTTTTCCAAACTCAATTCCGCCCTTGAGTTTAAGTTCACGCGCGTTTTTTTTTTCATGTGGTTTTCCCGATAATCCTATTCCACAGTTTTCACTTTTTCTTTAGTGAATTTCTCGCTTTGTCGTGATATTGTCATCATCTTCATTTTCACTTATCACAGGGGTTCGCTTGGTTTTCTTTTCAATAAATCGGTTGATCTGGATAAAGTACAATCATTGAAAGTTTGTCATCAATTTCGTCGTCTTCGTAATTTGAGTCATCTACGTCTTCTTTCGCGGTCACGCAGGTTTTCCCACGCCAAGTCTTGCACAAAACAAAACATTTCAAACCTGCTTCTTGACATCCACAAGCTCTGCTACAGTTGGTTGTACATCCACAGGATACAATGTCCAGAACTTTGCATGGTTTCGATTCCTGATGGGTTGTGATTATGGTTGCAAGTGCATTTTTCTCTGCACCGATCCACTTGTGCACTTGATATGTTCGAAGAAAATGTTGTCTCGCTGCTCGTTTTCGCAACCAGATCTGACATCCAAAACTGACTTATCGCGTTTACCTCCCACGAGCTCAGCAGCGAGGCAACATTCCCTTCGAACATATCAAGTGCAAAATGCAGAGATAAATGCACATGGAACCAATGACAACCGATCAGGAACCGATAACACGCATACTTCTGGACTTTGTATTCTGTGGATGTACAACCAACTGTAGCAGGGCTTGTGGATGTCAAAAAACAGGTTTGAAATTTTCTGTTTTGTGCAAGATTTACTGTGGACAAACCCGCATAAGTGCGAAAAAAGATGTAGAGGACTCGAATGACGAAGACGACGAAGTTGATGACGAACTTACAACGATGGTACCTTTACCAAGATCAACCGCTTCATTGAAACAAAAGCAAGCCAATCACCTGTGATAGGTGAGAATGAAAATGACGATGGCTATCAATATCATGACAGGGTGAGAAATTCACTAAAGAAAAGTGAAAACTGTGGAGTAGGTCTATCGGAGAAACCACACGAAAAAAATTCATTATTAAACTCATCAAAATGTTCATTTTTTAAATAAAACGTAGTATTACGACGAAATGTAGCGCGGCGCGCGAGCTCTATTCAGCATATTTCGAAATCCCGCCCGGAACATAGCAACTTTGCGCGTGGATTGACGGACTAGAAATGGTTGTATCGGGACTTGAAATGACTTTATCTTTAATAAAGTTCTGTTACAAAAAAGCGTCAAGTGGACTAGAAAAAAAATAGGAGCCGACAAGAAAAATAGTAGATTATTTTACTAGGAGTTAAACAATATAATGGTTGAGCTTAAAAGTTTGCTGGCGAGCTGTTAGCCGAGACAGCAAATTAAGCGAAACAATTATATTTTTAATTCCAAGTGAAATATATTATTTTTCTTCAAGCGTTTATTGCTAGTTTTCATGTGTTATTTTCAAATTTTCGAGATTCTCGAGTGTTATAGTGACGTTTTATTCTCGACGAATCAAGTTGGTACTTTACTGTTACATTCATAATATGACATAACCGAGGTACCAACCTGTAAATTGTTGTGAAAACAAAAGAACTGTTGTTTTTAAAAACTTTTTTTAACCCATTCTGTCGAATTGAAGAGCAATAACTTTTTTTCCGTTAAGCGCACAGTTTTTGTCAAACAATATTTTTGAAAATATAACTCAAAACGAATCCAAAGCCACCAAGTTTATAACTGTGCGATAATCAGAACGCGAGATATAAAAATTCCAAAAAACACCAAATCCAAGATGGCGACAAAAGGGTTGGTTTTAGGGTGCGCAAACTTGGAATTAAGCTCACATACAAAATGGTGGGTCAATTCGTAAATGCACTGGACTATTACTGATTATAAGCATTAATGTAAAAGCCAATAAAACCACACACAAACTTACATTTGCTTTAAATAAGTGCAGAAGAAATGATATGCAGTAGAGATGACACCTGATAGTCAAAGCATGATTGAAACAGAAGAAACATATTAAAAATATAGACCCAGAAAATCTAACTTTATACTTACACTCGAGAAATAATCGAGACAACTCATTCGCATACACCAAATCAGGTGTTTTACAAATATCTTCCAACCTGCACAGCCATTCTTGAATAATGTCGTTAGTTTCTGGCAAAAAATTCTGTACAGCTCGGACTACTTAAACCTTTTTGAAAAATGCTTCGCAATCTTAACCAATCAGACCCATTTCTATAACATTATGTATATTATTCCAACATTTTTATTAAAATACAACTGACGTTGGTAAGAGGCCCCCAGTGTTGTAAACATTGGGCCTATCTAACGATACTTCTCCAAAGCGAGATGACTCCTCCGCTGAGGGTATTTACCTTCAAACGAAACATTGTCTCAATATCTTCAGGTTTGAATAACCAAACGATATTAACACCAGGTACCATACGTTCACGAACAACTGGTCCATATTTCTTTAATTTATTTAAACCGTTCCAATGCAAACGATCGAATTTGTAAGAACCTAAACTCTGTGATAAAAACAATTGAAAAACAGTATAAAAATTCTTACCTATTAATGGTAGATATCTATATAATGTACCAATACCTGGTAATGCCAGAGGCCCGGAATTTTTCAAAGCTTTTTGTTGATCCATATCGAGCACTCAATTTACAAACAGCGACATATTTTCTACGTGTGTTAAAATAAAACATTTTAAAACTACTAAAAGATTGAGATTAAAATCATTTGAAATTTAAATTTGGTGCGCGCAGCATGTAAATAAATGGTGGGGGTTTAAAATTAATGGGTGCACTCGAAATCGAGCAATTTGTTTATAAAATTATTTAATTTAAATAACATGAGAGTAACTTGAAGTTTTTAAATCACGTTATGCTAAATTAATTAAAACGAAATCCATTATGGAATATAAAAACTTATGGTTATGTATGAAGAAGCAGCATGGTTGCGGAATATACAAAAATATACTCTAATGGAAGGAAACTATAAAAGCCGGTAATTTTTGAATTTGTGGTTTTAAATTAAATTTATTTACTTTGTTGAGAAGAATTTAACAGCTTCACTGCACCGATCTATTATAATACAATCATTAAACTGTTATCGTCGGCGTTATTACATAATTGATTTCGTTGAGCAACTCTCGCTTCTATTGGTTTAAAACTGTTTCAAGCTTTAATTAAAAGTTCCTTGTTTTGTTATGAACACTTATCTTGTTAATAAATTGTTGCATAAATAAATATGGTTTATTTGATTTGATCAATAATTCTCTCTTTGCATTACATTCACCCTTATGAAGGCTTAATTCGAAATCCATATTATATAAATTGGTATGAATATACATTTAAAAATTGTTTGTACAATAATTCCTAAACAATTTGGAGTCACAATCGTTTAATTTATAAATAGTTTACAGATTTTCTCAATCTCCTATTTTAAATTTGGCACAGTCACGTATGGTTGCGACTAATGACAATAGGTGGCAAACAAGGCAAGTGTAATATGGTGCTCAAAACAACAAAATGCAAAAATCAGTTGTAAAAAGTTCAATGTCTTCTCAAAGTAGATGTATCTTTTACAAACTTTTTGATTATTATTTATTATATAGTATCTTATAAAATTGCGTAACATACCTGCATTGCCACCTACCGACAACTATACTGTAATTATTTAATGTAGGAACGTGAAGCATATTCTGCTTCAGACATTTTTATTTAGTTCGTAAAAGCTTGATTTTTATTATTATATTGTTTGTTGTAAATATACTAAGTTCAGGTGATTTATAACTTGAGTTAATTGTTCTATAACTTTTGTTTTTTAAAAGCAAATCATAAAAGGAGCAGTTGTTTAATTCATCATTTTTTTTTAATGAAAGACTATCAAACGATCTATACAGGGTCTTCGTAAATGGTCTTTACAAAACGTATTTTTACAAAACTTAGCTTAGTGAAATTTGCTTACGCAAATACGGTCCTGAATTATGATACTTGATAGGTACTTAAAATTTTGAATGTTTACAAATTTTATAACCCAGAAAATGACACATTAAAATTCTGACGAAAATGAATCCATTGGCGGAGAAATTGGGTTTTGTAATAAGTACTTTACATAAAGGCGGCTTTACGCCTGATGAATATCATTGTTTTTATATAATAACAATGGTATGTACAGGGTGGCCCATTAGTGCTTGGAAAATATTGGGATTAGAAAAAAACTTTTGCAATGAAAGTTGTGCAAGTTTTCGTTTATACAAGGTTTATACGCCTTGTTTTCCAATTTTTTTTATTAAAACGTGTTAAGAGAAGATTAAAATTAGGGAACATACGTCCTGTTTTTGAAAAAAAAATTCAATAAGAAATATACTGTAACTCATGCAGGGCTAAAAGTTGTAGATGCCAAATTCGACACACTTGTAGGCCTTCTTTTCCCAATTTTTGATTGAAACGTCTTAAGAAAAGATTAAACTAAAAATTTGCATTAAAAAATTAGGGCACATTTGTCCTGTTTTCGAAAAAAAATTGAACAAGAAATGTACTGGAACTCATGCAGGGCTATAAGTTTATTGTCCTTATTATTATTTTATGTTATTCTTGCATGATATATGGTTAGTTATTGTATCCTTTGGTTGTATTATCATTATGTAATTATTATTAGTAACTATTGTTTCATATATTTAATCTCTGTAATTTCCACCATAGACAACTTGTCTTCTAGAATAAATTTTATTATTATTATAAGTTGTAGATGGCAAATTCGACACACTTGTACGCCTTGTTTTCCCAATTTCTTCATTGAAACGTGTTAAGGGAAAATTAAACTAAAAATTTGCATTAAAAAATTAGGGCACATACGTCCTGTTTTCGAAAAAAAATTCAACAAGAAATATACTCAAACTCACGCAGGGCTATAAGTTGTAGATGGCAAATTCGACATACTTGTACGCCTTGTTTTCCCAATTTTTTTATTGAAACGTGTTAAAGGAAAATTAAACTAAAAATTTGCATTGAAAAATTAGGGCACATACGTACTGGTTTCAAAAAAAATTCAACAAGAAATATACTGTAACTCATGCAGGGCTATAAGTTTTAGATGGCAAATTCGACACACTTGTACACCTTGTTTTCCCAATTTTTATTGAAACGTGTTAAAAAGTGTAGTGTAGAAAACGTTTTTCACTAATACATTTTCATTGTCTTTACAAATTGTTTGAAAGGTTGATCTCTTACTACAAATGGTATTTTATTAAATAAAGTAACACCAATATAGTATCGATTTTACTCGAATAATGTTAATCTATGAATAGTAAATTGTAAGTTGTTTGCATATCTTGTACTATATTGGTGGTTCTTGTCTAGTTGAAAGAAGTCACATATATTTTGTTTTACAAATTTTAGAATTTTCAATATATATATAATAATGAGTAAGGTCAGTATTCGTTCGCTAATAAAGCTATATTTTCAACTATCTCTATAACCTAATCCAAACACACATCTAATTGCTCTTTTTTGTAGCACAAAAACCCTATTAGCACTGCTGCTATTTCCCCAGAACATAATGTCATAATTAATTATTATTGTTTTGAACTAAATTGCAATCTTTATTATATTCAATGATTGTAACATCATTGGCATAAGCACAGTAAGAATTTTGTAGATGTTCATCAATATCATTAACATAAATTAAAAATAGAAGCGGGCTTAGTACACTTCCTTGTGGTACTCCTGAATTTATAGTAACATTATCTCCATTTAAGTATACAAATTGTTTTCTATTTTCATTGTAGCTCGTTAGTAGATAGTGACAATTATTGCAGTCTATACCTTTGAAGTTTATCTAGTAATACTGTATGATTAACACTATCAAACGCTTTTGTTAGATCCAAAAAACTGACGTAACTTTATCTCCTACATCCAGATGTTTATAAATAGTATTGATAATGTATAATAGTGCTGTTATGGTAGATTGTTTTGCCTAAATCCATATGTTGTCTATTTGTTAAAATATTGTTAAAATCTAAAAGTTTATGATCCGATTAGCAATTAATTTTTCTAAAATTTTAGAAAACAGATGTTAGTGAAATATGCCGATAGTTAGACACTTTTTTGGATCTCCACTTTTAAATACCGGTATTACTTTCGCTATTTTTAAATTATTTGGAAAATATCTAAAGAGAAACACATATTTATAAGATAAGCGATTGGATTTGATATATAGTGGGATGCCAATTTAATACCTCCCGAAGGAACTACGTTAGCTTCATAAAAACTTGATTTTTGATATTGTCAACTACTGTTTTACTTATATCACACTCACCGTATTGAGAAAAATTTCTTACTTCTTTTTAGAAACACTTAAAGCACGAACGGATGTAACTTGAGCTGATGATCCTAGATTGCTTATGAATGAATTATATGCATTTTCTATTTCTAAGTCTTTAGTAACTTCTTTATCTTAAATAATAAAACTTGATATATTGTTTTTGTGTTTCGGTGCTTTTATATTTTTGTTAATAATATTCCAGGCCGCTTTTTGAAATATTATTTGACTTAAGTATAGGTTTAGATAGTGTTTAGATAGGAAACATATTTGGACAATTATGGATAGGCGAACTAACACAGGATACAATAGGTTTTTGTACAATTTACAATTTTCTTTAAATTAATGGTCGCATGTTATGACATTACAGTCTGTTAATTATTCTTTAAGTAATCGTAGTTTTAAAAATAGTTGCTACTAAAAATGGATCACTACGAGATCCATTTAAGAATTGACATAATACTTTACATTGGGGAATGCTTAGAAAATTGTGTCCCAGCATCCAGAGCTTATGCTCAAAAGTACCTAGCCAGAGAACATACAGTAAATGGGAGTTTATGTTATCAGTGACGCAATTATCACATCCGTTACAAAAAATCATGCTTCGTTACATGTTGCACACATTTTTTTTATAATATTGAAAAAAGTGTAAAAACGGAACTGATATCGTTCCAGCAAATAAGTGTCACCGTCTCAAGTGATTTACTAGTATTTTGCTTAGGAATGTTTATAAAATTGGTTGTGGCTCGAATAATCAAAATAACGCAAAATCTTTCAAATGCTACAAATAAATCAAGAATGGCATGGAAGATTTTTGTCATGATATGTTGCCCAATTACCTTTTGCAATAACTAAGGAAATTCTATTTCTAACTACAATTTGGCGTGACGCTCAATCAGTTTAATGGTTTTATATGAAAATTCTTGATTCTTAATCCACCAAAAGCTAATGATGCTATAGTAGCTGACGACAATTCAGCCTTAAATCCTTAAATTGAATACAAGCAAAACTGAGATTGCACTGTTTTCAACTTTAGACAGCTCTTGGCAGCTTGTTAATAGAATACCTACAGATTAATCAGAATATGACCTGGTTTAACTAATAATGCGCATGTCTACTCTATTTTAAACAACAATATATTGTGTTGGGGATGTTTTTGATATCTTAAAGACTTGTTTGTAATGCAGAAAAGAATATTTTCTACAGTAACATTTAACTAATGAGGAGTCTTGCCAAACAGTTTTCCTGAGCTCAAAATTTTGACTTTACATTATACATACTTTTTCTAAATCTGATAATAACAAATAATATCATTTTCGATTTGAAAACCCTGTTAATATTCTTTGCCACATATTAGTTTAACCAGTAACAACTCATACATTAATTATTCCCTGTACTCGTTCAGAAAATTAAAATTGTCAAGGAGTCAATTTTTCCAAATTGCAAGTGAATTTTTTTATATTCTCATTTGACGCAGAATGTAAATACCTATCCGCTGATATTTTATGTTCCTATACCTAAACTGAATGATTTTTGTGTTATTTGCTTTTTTCTACTTTTTTCTTTCGTGTTATCTGCTTTTTTCTACTTTTCTGGAGATGATTCATAGTGTGCTTTGCAATCTGTTTTATCTGTCGTATGATACCTTCAATCAGTTGGCTAAAACAGATTACAAAGCACGCCATTAATTTACTCTGCAAGAAAAGTAGAAATAAAGCATCTAACACGAAAATTATTCAGTTTATATATAGGAACATGATATATCAGCAGATAGGTAATTAAATTATGCATCGAATGAGAATATAAGAAAACATAATTACAATTAAAAATAAAAATAAATTTCAAAATGTCTAATACTGAAAACAAGTCCAATACCATGTCTAACCGTTGTACAAGTTTTGCTTATCTGCCTTTTATGGTTCATGAAATATTAATTTTCAGTGGATTGAAATTTTCGTTTTGCAAACCCCTGAAATTTTTTTAATAATGGTAAGAGATAGGTAAACCAAACCTGGTAGTAAAGACGTAAAATTTTATGCAGAAACCGAAAATAAAATAAAACTAGTAGAAAAGAGCTGCACCTTTCCGGGCTGGTAGCAACATGTAAGCAAATAAAATAATAAAATTGGAAAAAAATTGAAAAAAAAATTAAGAGAAAAAATATAAAAAATGAAAAGAAAAATTAGATGAAAATATTTAAAGAAAAAATTAGGAGAAAAATTAAGAGAAAAAATGAAAGAAAAAAAGTACGAGAAATAAATAAGAAGAAAAAAATTAAAGAAAAAAAATAGAATAAAAAAATTAGGAGAGAAAAAACAAACTAAAAAGAAAAAATGAGGAGAAAAAAAATAAAAAGAAAAAATTGAAGAAGAAAAAATGAAAAAAATTAGAGAAAAAATGAAGAAAAAATTAGGAGAAAAATGAAAAAAAAATTAGGAGAAAAAACTAAAAAAATGAGGAGAAAAATGAGAAAAAATAAAAAAACAAAGAACAAAAATGAAGAAACAAAAAATTAAGAAAAAAATAAAGTGAAAATAATGAGAAAAAATGAGGAAAAATTGGGAGAAAAATATTAAGAGAAAAAAATGAGGAGAAAATTTGTTATCCACCTTGTGCTGGCAGTGCATGGCACCGGTACCAAAAATGCCAGTTGTCATAACGAACAACATTGGTTTGAGTCATGAAGCACAAAAATTAAATTGTAAGGTAATAATTTGCTTCCAAAAACCTGCTTTGGACATGATTGTGATGGAGTTGGGACAGGAAAGGTGCGTCGTACCATGCCCAATGTTTAATCAGCTCTTCCTTGTAGTAGACCAGACCCAGTGTGAAAAATTAAGTTTTGAGATGCCCGTGAGGCGCTATCGCGCGTACTAACTTGCAGGCTTGCTTGCTTGTTTACAGACATAGGGTTTTCGGACTTTCTGAATCACAGGAATGAGCTATCGAAAAACGATTTTTACCAAAAAACATGAAATTCCAAGGCCAACAATCTTACAACGAGGTATTTTTCAGTTGGGTGATTGGTTAGATCAGAAAATGCGAAAAAGGGGTTTTGCTATCTGGACGATTATAACATCAAGTTGCTACCAGAATTGTAACATCGTATTTAAAATAACAAAGTTGGTATTCATCTTCCGGTATAACCGGAAGTGACACCACCATGAAAACATTTTTAATAAGTAGGCCGCATGTTCATTTGTATAGAGTTACAAGTTTTCAGCTGAATCAGTTTTTGTTCTTATTATTCGTCTAACATGCTATCGTCGGGACATACCCTGTATAGTACATAAAATTTGCGCGGCGTTCTTGGATGCGATAGAAAGTTATAAAGTTTCTGAATTTTGACTAAACATACATTTGTGGTACTTATATTTTGAATTTAAATTTTCAATATTGTGGATTAACCCGATACTTCTCAATCTCAACATTTTTACCAAAAGAAATTCCATAAGTAACTTTTTCTTGTATTAGAACTTTAATACGTAAACTTGTTAAATATGGGTTTATACTCACTTTGGATATCCATGTTTTTAAATTCACTCTGAATGATACAAATCAATTAAAACGATGAAAAGTGTTTATTAAGCAATAATTATTATAGTATATTATAATATAGACATGTATCCTGTTTTTTTAAATCTCTGTTTCTGTAAAATATTAATATTAATTTTATTAACAAATCATGTTTGATGTACTTTTGTAATTCTCAATGAACGTCTGAGTAATGGGTATAGGTACATGATGACGCAGTTTATCATGACTGCTACACTATCGGTTGCCTATACCAATTCTATTATCCTTGGACAAAAACATTCTTTAAAATAATAAAAATATTTTTTCCGTCGACCTCATTATAAAATTGAATTTTACGTACTCCCTGAATAATCATAAAGTAACACTTTTTAAATGTAATACTTTTCGTCCGCAAACACTTTTCGTCCGCAAACACTTTTCGTCCGCAAACATCTGTCAATGTCAATTATTATTTTATGTCAAATTAAATGAAGTCGAAGTAACCAGTATGAAAACCCATTTTTAAGAAAGGATGAATTTAGTGACTGCATAGGATATTACAGTACTTTAGGTACATGCTGAAACATTTTAGATACTGCAGAATATTGTTTGTTTACTTCCATTTATAACCTCAATTTCTCAATCCCACACAACTTTGAACAAAAACAATTTGTTGTTCAAATTACAAGTAAATGATTTTAAGTGCTTTGAAATGATATTAATAAATTGTTTATAGTTTCTACAATGTGCGAAGCATATAGAAGAGCCTGGTTGTAATCTCACAATACTCGATACATTGTTTTCAATATGTAACACTTTAACTTCTTTAAAGTTATTCATTTATAAGGTAAGACAGAATTCATACGACTTGAGATTGCTTTAGACAATTTTATTAGGTAACAGTTTGATACAGAAGCGGAGTTCCGATACAAAATTTTCACGATCATAAAATACATTAATTATGGTACCTTTCTATTACTGTATTTGATTGATGTAAATAAGTAATAATGCTAATGGAAAACACAAGAACAGTAATTACTTGTGAAAAATCATTTGAATATTGATTCTGTCGCAGGAAAAACAAAATAGAATCATATAAGCCATCAACATTACTGGGTTCAAGATTTATTCGTACACAAAAACAAGGTGAATTTCACAGTTTTCAATAAGCTGAAAGAAGATTATTACATTTTTGAAACATTTTTGGAGTGAATCAAAAACTACGTTTGCATACTTTCTTACGGTCAGGCAATATTTTTATTGAATATAAAATGATTATAAGTCTGACCACGGTACAAACTCAGTCTTATAACTATTATATGTCCAATTAGTAAGAATCGACTTTAATGTGTTTAATAGGAGAAACTTCATTACATCTTTGATCATAAACAATTAAAGAAATGCACTAATTTTGAGGGTAGGTTCCAACTATAACTACATTTTTAAATATACTTCAAAATAACACTACCTAAATGTAATTTTTATTATTTTAATAAATTATAAAAAGTACATGTTTTACCTATTACCTATCATAATCAAGTGCTCTTATAAAAATTATGTGATTGTTGTAAACAAATGCTTTATCGGTACAATATTCGAACGCGAAAGCTTTTATTTCCTTTAATAAATTTTGACACAAATGTTACAATACTGAACGGTGAAGTGAACATTAGGTACAGTAAAATCAGAACAAACGTAAAATTTTTGTTTAAAATTACTAAACATTTTGTTTTCAGTAAACGGTAATAAATAGAAAATTAATTAATTTAAGGTCAACGGAAAAATTAATATGTACCTCGGAAAAAGTGCTTTTTAATAACCTCGCCTGTTTGCTTGCCTCGGCTAACGCCTCGGCCAGCAAATTCAGTCTCGTACATAAAGTGCACTTTTTGTCCTTGTTACATAAATAACTATTTTCGGAAATCGTCTTGAAACAACATTTTCGTGCTTATTTACGCGCAGGAAAATTGAATTTTACAGAGTAGTACTGTAAAGTCTCAAAATAAAGATACTTAAGGTGCCGTTAAAGCGCATGTAAACGGACCATATTCGGTGGTTGACTAGGACACCTTCAGTAATCTAGTGATCATTGAGAAGCAACCTTTGCATTAACAACGTTGCATTTAAACCTCGTGCATACGGTACTCAAAGTTAACGTTATTCGGTTTGAGTGTATTAGGAACAATTTTAACAGGTGATGGAAAGGTTGGTAAAAAAATTGTATTTTTCGAGGAGACGCACTCTCCTCTGCTTAAGGTCTTCCTCAAAATTTGCAGTTGCCGGAAAAGAGTGGAATTGACTTACAGATAGTCAAGAGACAACGAAGATAATGTTGAGAGTGTGAACTGGGAACCAACAGACGACAATGAGCAAATCGTTGATAAGGACACTTCAAATTCAAATGGAGGAAATGATGACACATCTTCATCAAACGTGTTCTTGTCGATCACAGATACCATCCACATCGACTTCTCAGAAAAACAACGACCAAGAAAAAAAGCATTTTAAGAAATCATTGAGGCTTTTGCAGAGACAAAGTATAGAAAAACAACACAAAATAGTTGTTTACAGATATGATAGCAGCACAAAGAATAATATTGCAGGAAACAACTGCAAATTTAATTGCTGGAATACAAAAATACCCTTTTATTGGACACCAGGACCATCGTCTCTTCATGGATATGCTAATAAGACCGAAAACTGGAATGGGATAATTAGTACTCCAGTGTCGAATACATTCTTATTATTTTGTAGTTATCTTTAGAGTTTTGTTTTTGTAATGATAAAATAGTTTGTGTGTCAGTAGATTTTTACTAAATGTCAAGTTTTATATTGTATTTAAAAATAGTTAATTAAAAAAGAGTTTATTTTAGCGTCAGAGATTAAAACGGGTAGTTTTTCTGCTCTACGCAATATTAGTGGTGACCGTGACAGGACTCTCTTTTATTTGTACTATTTTCAGGAGTGACAAACTTTTACTGTTTCGTTTCGAGTTTTTAATTTTGGGTTGCAGTGGTTTGACCGAGTTTGTCATCATAGAAAACTTGAAGAAAAATCGTACTGTTCAGAGAACGGTATTGACAAAATGTATTAATAGTTTGAAAGAATTGTTAGCTGTAGAAGATCGAGACGTTGAAGCTATTTTGGTAAGATGGGACTTGTTGCAACAAAAGTTTACAGAGATCAAAAGTGCTTGATCAGCAAATATATGTATGCTCTGTTAGAGAGTAATGTAGCAGAACAAGTTCTATTGACAGAAATAGAATCTCGAGATTTTTATATTGAACAGGTCAGTAGTTTAGATTTTAAATGTAAGAAAATCCAAAGGTTGGAAGACATAGTTGAAACATGTGATAGCAGCAACCATTCACAGAGAGTGTGTCAGTTGATTTTTACTAAATGTCAAGTTTTATATTGTATTTAAGAAAAGTTAATTAAAAGAGAGGGTAGTTTTTCTGCTCTACGCAATACCCAGATGATGTTTGACAATGTGACATATGTATAAAATTAGTGTACACACTTTCCTGGCAAGCTCATGTTTATTATTTTTGTGAAATTCAAAATTATTATTACTTTTGTAAGAACTTGTAAGAATAAACGTCTCTATAATTATCTAGTAGTAGTGCTCTAACGTCTCTGAGGCGACTGAAATAATCAAATAAATAAAAAACATTTTTACTTTTGTATGTCGAAAACCTGTGTTTGTAATAAACATACAATAAGGAAGAAACACACAGGGATTATAAAGATTCTGTAAGCGCGAGTGTAAGTGTTTACGTTCCACAACATTTGCGTTCTTCGAAAAAAATAAATAGCTTCACAACAGAGGACATTATGATAGAACTAAGCACAAAATCATTGAGTATGTGGAGTATTTACTCTATGTTAAGATTCACATTATTACTGAAAAAGAATATCCTCAAGTTAATTGCATATTGAAAAAACAATATGCAAGATATCAAACGAGCAAATTAAAAACATTTTCAAGAGCCGAAATTGATCATTTTTTTTCTAAAGCTTCTCATGACTGTTTATTGATGAAAGTAAGTAATAGATATATCTACCACTAATATGTGGTTTTACCCATTTTCAGCGCTCAAGAGGCATGGCGGATGACAAAGCAGCACTGTGGCAGAGGGGTACATACCTAATTCAATAGTAAACAAACTAGAAACTGCGAAAAGATACAAGGAACAATAACAGAAGAACTTATTAATGTTGTAAATTCATCTCCTCCCATCTCTGCAAAACCTATAATTAATATTTCAAAAGAATTCAGTAAAAATTCTTGATTGCATCTGCAAATGTTTAAAGTACTTACGTGTTATACATTTTAATGTTAAAAATAAAAAAAAATAAAATTTGAAACCTTGATGGATTTACTTTACAATAGCGTACAGTTACGATACAAGTACTTTGTCAGAAGTAACAATTTTTGTAATTGACTTACTAAATTTGAGAACTAAATAGTCATTTTGACCCTTACAAAATATAGTGGCTTCAATGAAGCTTTTTCATTATAAGTCCCCAGAAACAGCTCCGATTTTGATAATTTTTTGTTTTTATATTAATCAAAATCAGAAACCTTTTAAGGGGAAAATTAATTATTTCTATTGTTTAAACAATATGTATGTTATTTATACAGTGACCGGCAAAGAGTTTGCAACAAATGGGAAAATTTTTTGTAATTGAGGTATCCGAAAATTTCTTTTGGCAAGTAAATTCAGCATATCGAATGACAAAAAAAAACACCTTGAGGAAGGCCATCGAAATTTCTATGAATCCAAAAGGTGTGTAAGCACTGGTTTTGGAACCATCCGTCGTCGACAAAACAAACAGCTAAGTGTAGTTTTGCAATCACATTTTCTCATATTTTGCACGATAAATCTGATTTTTCGTGTGAGAAATTATTTAATCTAAATTTTTTTTACGTGTTGTAAGGCGGAGATCCTTAATAAACGTTATTTGTTGATATTACCGTAAGTAGTCTTCCACTGGTTTAACTTGCCAAATGCATGGTACACGTATTTAATGTTTTTATTATTTATTTAATAACATTTGCGGTTTATGCAAGGAGCATCACTGTTTCTTTCGTTTGATAAGAGCGATGGCAATTTGTGGTTAAATATAAACCAGTGGAGTAACGATTATTGAGTTAATTGATGCTCGGTCATAATTGATAACTGTGGTTATTTTTATGTTTCTTAATTTACGATTTGTTTTAATCGCTACCCTTTCTTAGTATTTTTTAGTTTATGTGTAGATAACGATCTCGATAATTATGTGTTCTTTGTTTTACGTTTTTTATTCTTTTCTTGAAAATCCTACTGCCTACGAGCAATTCCGATTACGTAGGTGGCGCCCCGTACAGGGTCGAAAGCATTTGTTAACATCTGTATAAAACATTCCCGCGACCCGCTCTGCAAGATTAGAGCAACGGGTAGGTTTTTCAAACTGTTTATTTGTTTATTCGTATGGTAAATTATTGTATTGTGATGTAAGGGTAATGTATGGTTCCCAGAAGATCAGTATAAACCGCTATAGCGTGCTGACGAAACAATTGTGCTTTGTTTTGTCTTGCCAAATTATTTGCTTCAAAGTTTAGTAAAACCACTAAAACTTAAAAATGTCATGTGGCCACTGTAATGGCGGCAAATTAAAAAAATATTCCTAAATATGTAAAAAGTTGTTTAAAATTAGATTATACGTCTATATGCAAATTTTCAAAAGAAAATAACGACTTTTCAAAAAATTAGTTTTCCGGCATTTTTCCGGAAATATTAAGAAAACAAAATTTTTGCGTTTGATTTGCATAAAACACAATAAAACCAACAAATAAACTTCACAATCCAGTAATTTTTATTTATTAGTCTATCAATGGACAGTAAAAAACAAAAAAACATTTTTTAGGACGGACTTTGTTGCAATGGTCTACAGAAAACAGAAGGTTGAAATTACAAATTTAGAATTATTTTAAAATAGTCCTAAAATGATCAATTCTTCCATTCTAAACCCAATTTAAACAATTTTTTACAATGTTGCCTGGATAATAAGCTCATACAAAAACATACAAAAAATTATGAACAGTGTAAGTATTATTTTCGTATTTTAAGCTATTTTTCCTTTTAATTGTAAAAATTGTTTAAATTGGGTTTAGAATGGAAGAATTGATACTTTAGGACTAACCAACAGAAAAACACCACAAACTGCACCAAAAACTTTACTCGGACACTAGAGATTACTGTTTTATAATCAAATTTTGAAAATATTATTTGAAGACCTTCTGTGTATGTGGGATAATTTGGTAATTTGACATATTTCTTATCTATTTTGCTATTACTAGTTCCTAACGTTGTAATGTTTCTAATGTTTAACTTATGTTTATGTTTTCTAATATGTTTGTGACAATTGATTCTTGAAAACCATTGTATGATGCAATCTGCTTAATATTTCGCAGTTCTTTATCAAAGTTTTGTTTTGACAATGGGAAATATAATAATCGGTGAATCAAAAAGTTGAAAGATGCAAGTTTATGTTGCCTACTATGGTTGGAATCATTTGTTATAAACCTCATAGTGTTAGTGTCTTTACGATAAATATCTATATCTAGTTTGTTGCCATTTCTTGTCACTAAAGTGTCTAAGAAAGGTAACTTAAGGTTTCTTTCTGTTTCATAGGTAAACTTGATCGTCTCAAATTTTGAGTTTAAAATTTCTACAAATTGCTGAGGGCTGTAAACTTTAGTGTCGATGACTGCAAAAACGTCATCTACATATCTACACCAAATTCTAGGAAAATATACTAAATTATTCTTTAAATCAGTTTCAAATTTACTCATGAACAGGTTAGCCATAAACGGAGATAAGCTGTTACCCATTGTTGTACCATAATTTTGTTGATAAATATTATTGTTAATTTGAAAGTAGGTTTGACTCATACATAATGTTGCTAATTTAATAAAATTATCTACTTCTGAATTGTCTAAATGTTTTTGGTGTAACATATCTTTCAAATAATCTAAAGTGATATCTATCGGAACGCATGGAAACAATGAACAGACATCGAATGAAACTAAAACTTCGTTCTCAGTCAGCTCAATGTTTTTAATTTTTTCAATAAAATCGTATGAATTTTGAACACTGAAATTTGATTGTTGATATTCAAAACTGTTGAATTTATTTGACAACCATTTAGATATCAGATAAGTAGGAGCATTAATACCTGAAACAATGGGACGCATTGCTTTCCGGGTTTATGTATCTTAGGTAAACAATACATTCTAGGAAGAACCGGGTTAGATACCGTTAGTCAAAACCTAAGTTGTTTTGGTATAATATTTCCACATTCTAATAAGACTCTACGGATATCAGCAATCATTTTGGGAAGAGAATTTTTAGACATTAATGAATAAGGGCCTTCATTAAGCATCACCTGAACTGACTCAAAATAATCCTCTTTGTCCAAAATAACTACTTTATTGCCTTTATCTGCTTTGAGATAACAACAATTTTTCTCTTTAAGATTTTTAACAATGTTTATTTCTCTCGCGTTAAATTTAAATTTTGGTATCTGCTGAATATTATCTGAAATTTGAAATTTACAGGCATTCTAATGAATTTTTAGAATTATCGTCTAAAAGTTTGATCGAACTTTCAATTCCTACAATAATCTTATCTATGGGCGCTTTGTTAAATTTGAGGTTATATTTCAAGTCTTTATTCAACAAAGTTAATTCGTCATTGTTAAAAATCTCCGAGGATTTGTTTACCACTATGTTAGATTTTGGGGATCAAGTCGGTGCACCTCTTTTTCTTTTTAGATAATTCTGTGAACTTTTTGTTGTGGGTCATCTTTTTTGCCAAAATTTGTGTTGAATAATTTCATTAATATGGGTGGAAAAACTTAATCCATTCAAAATACTCGTCATCATTTAATCCTGAAGTCAGTTTTAAATGTAACTCATATGCTTCTAAATCTAATTTACCTAAGTTATCATAATGACATTTAATTTTCAAATCTAACCATTTACGCTTAGCAAATTCAAGCGCCTTTTTACATGAGTATGAATTCAAATTTGCATAAACTTTAATAAATTTTGGAAAAACACCTGCTTTGCGGCAAGATTTAAGAAATTCAATGTCACATTTAACAAAAGAAATCTTACTTTTAATCTTGAAGAACCTGTTCCGTAGTGTAGACCTGGAAGCCATCTTGATCAAAGGAAAGGAACACCAACTGCAGCGTCTATTTAACTAACAGAAAAACACCAAAAACTGCACCAAAAACTTTACTCGGACACGTGTTTCAACAGCTAAGCTGTCATCATCAGCGATACAGATACTAAAATTAAAAACAACGGGAAGCTTATATACAGAGTGGAACAAAAGTCTGGAAACGCTCAATTATCTCACAAATGGGTAGTACGAATGTACAACATTTTTGGATAAGTATATTTTGGGATACGAAGATTCCAGATTTGATATCTGCAACGTTGCCAGATTTAATTACTTGAATTCTATTTTGTACGGACAGTTTTATTTAATTTAAGACCTCCCTGACTTTATCAAATATTGAGTGTTACATTATGGTTGAACTCGTATTGAAGGGGACATTCCAATAATGATACAATATATGGGGTGATCTATTTAAAAACCAAAGTTAGTAATAATATCAGAAAAACAGTAAATCTGGCAACATTGCAGATGTCAATTCTGGAATCTTCGTATCCCCAAAATATACTTATCCAAAATGTTGTACAATTCGTTCTACCCATTGTGAGATAATTAAGCGTTTCCAGACTTTTGTTCCACTCTGTATAATACCAATTAGCATTGAAAACAACTATATATGACTCTTACGTCTATATTGTGAAACGTATTACCAATTTGTAATCCACGCCATGTTTAGATTGTTTATGCAGTACAGCCAAAATCATTCATTAGATTTAGAGTCAAAAAATTTAAATAATAAGATGTTTGTATTTATGAACACATTCACAATTTGTTGATTTTAGTGCTTTTGATTTTTATCTATTTAATATAAAATTAACAGGATATACAAATATTTACAAATTAAAATATATAGAAGGTAAGGTGTAGGATTAAGCTCTACTTTAAAACAAGGTAGGTACTATTAAATCTATTTGGTAATTACAATTACTAAATACCTTTTTGACAATATAGCCTCTATAAACAAAATTGTAACAATTTTACTATTTAGTTATTTTAATATTTCATTGATAATTGGTATTAAGTAACTTGAAGAATGTCTAAATTGCTTAGTCATTTTAGTGACCAATTCCATTCTCCAAACCGCAAAAAATACACACTTTTTGTTGCACAACATATCGATAAATTTTGTGGTATTAGTCCCGTCAATGAAGCCGTAAAACAGGCAATCTTCGAAAGTCCTCTGAAACAGCTCCGATTTTGATAATTTTTTTTTAATTTTAAGTTTTTTATATTATTTAAAATTATAAATCTTACAGAGGGGAAATACTTATTTTGTTGTTTAAACAAAAATAATGTTTTATTTAGAAAAAATTTTTTTAGCTTTATTATTTTTATTAACACTAAAAATAATACTAACAAAGTATTTTCAATTTTTGTTTTTAATTAAAAAATTTAATTTTCAACATTAATTTGTGTATTGAAAAATTCATCTTCTTCAAGTGGTGGGTGATTGTCGCAGTCACTTCCACTGCATACAATGCAGGCGGGTGAGCAATGCAAACCACTTTTTCTGCAGCCACACGCTGAACAGCACCCTGTTTTACAAGAGCAAAATATAATTTTCAAGACGTTCATTGGTGTTGCAGGTTGCGTCATTTACATTTTGATAGGTTTGAAGTAATTATCTATTTGCCAACCCCAATCTTCGGGAGAATGGGAGATATTAACCCATTATTTTTCCATTGTTGAACTTGCAGGTACACCCTTTTTGTTGTTGTTTAGCTGCATCCTCTGTTGGTGGTAATGAGCTAAGTTGTACGCTTTTGTTCTTTGAAGCTAATGTTATAAAACGCTTGTATCGCAGTTCATTTAAGTTTTTGGCAGTTTTAGCACCATACATGGTGAGAATACAATAAATACCTCCATTAAAAAGTATTTCTTCACTTTGTTCTTGAACCATGAAAGTTTCAGCTGCTGCACGTAATTTCTGATCATTATTAAAAATTTTAATAAAATTATTTTTTCCTTTATTATAAAAAGCAGATGTAGTATCACATCCAGTGAATGCATGAATGAAAAAAAGATGATTTTTGGTAATATTTGGATATTTCATTAACATGGTTTTTGTTGAAGAAAAATGTTTCTTTATAATCAGGTGCTAAAGCCATCAATATCACTAAAACATCAACTAAACGATCTGCATTACTTTCAGTGCTTGACCTCTACTCAATATTATTTTCAGCCAATTTTTGCAGAAAAAATTTATAAATCTATTTTTATTTTTACTGTTTCCTAAAAATGTCTCTTTAGTAGTATTCAGAGGCATGTCTTCTTCAAACAAATAATTGATTAAAGTATTATTTATTATATATCTACGATTTCTCTCAGACGCTTTAGTTCCATCATTATTGTATCCATCAAAAACAACTTGAACGTTAGTACTATAGTTATTCCGTAAATATCTGATATATTGTTAAAAATGTCAATAAACTTTTGATTATTTTCCCATTTTATTCTATGAAGTAACATACCAACAACAATAATCTAAACAAATTTTGTCATTAACATCTGTTTCACATTATTCAAAAATATCGTATAGCGTTGATTTCGTTATCAAAAAGCGAAAGAGGGTAGTTAGTAGTTAAAATAATGACGAAGTTCATCAATACTCTTTCTCAAAAGCATAAGCGTTGAAAAATTAGATTTGAATCCACAGCAACTTCAGTATTATTAACTTTAATTTTGGTGCTCATGCTCAATAAAGATTTAAATTTTTTTCTTAAATTAATTCCTATATCAAATGCTTTATAACAATCAATGGTTTCGTTACCTACAATTTCTGTGGAATCAGATATATTAAAATCTGTCAAGGTGGCGCCGCCCTGGTGGGTGCCTGTCCGTCCGAGTTTGTTTCGTTTCATTACTGAACGCACAGCTTCAACTCATATGCTTATCGCATTGTCAATTTATTGTAACCCTTCCTACTGTACGCGTGCGTAGCATGCTGGCTCATCTAGTTGATATTAGTTCCTGTACATCTGGAAAGGGGTTGTAAATGTAAAAAAATTCTGCAATTTTATATACTGCTGAAGAATCTTCACTTATTCAATATGCTGGTCTTACCGATGCAAAGTAATTATCGTGATGAAATAAGGAATACACGTAACGCGAACATATTTTTAACCCACACAGCAAATTTTTATGATGTAAATATTGAATTATTACTAACAACTGTACTTATAACAATTATTCTTAATCAAAGGAATGGAACACTAAACTGCAGCGTTTATTTAACAAACAGAAAAACACCAAAACTGCACCAAAAAAACTTTACTCGGTTTACAGCGGTTCGCTGATGATGATAGCTAGCTATTGAAACACGTGTCCGAGTAAAGTTTTTTGGTGCTAATTTGGTGTGTTTTTTGTTGTTAAATAAACGCTGCAGTTCAGTGTTCAATTTTTAAAACTTAATTAAGCTAATTTATAAGTTGAAACGAAAAGAGCTAGACCCATAATATTCTGTACAAAATCTCATTATTTTTCATGCCAAAACTAATCAAATAAAATTATAAAGTATTTAATTAAAAAAAACATATCTTTGGTTTGCCATCCTGAATAGAAAAAAGTTCTTACTTGGTCAAAATACCGCATGTCGATATCTTCAATAGCACCCTGTATGTTTTAGCAAAATTAAAATTCTGTAACCCGTTTAACCTTCTAATGGCTCTTATTGCAAATATTTGACTCAATTCAAATTATTATTAATTAACGAGCTAACGACAAACTTCTTTTTGCTCGTCGAGCATTTACGATTCTACCCGAAATTTGTAAATATGAACTATTTAACTCTAAAAATCAATAAAAATGATAAAACGCTATCTGTTGAGACGTTTTGACTTTTTTTTTTTCTAAACCTTCGCATACCAATTATGAACGCCTTGAATTCCTCTAAAATGTAGAGGCGTTTACATATTTTGAAGCTTTTATTTTTCACTCGTTTTATTTTTATTATAATTTTAAAAGCCAATATACCAACTGCAAATTAGCTAGTAATATCTAAAATTAATAATAACAACTATAAGATCATGTATACTGCTAAATAGCAATGATAAATAGCTGTTTGTATTTTTTTCATTCAAGTTAGGAATTTTATCTAATTTGTTATTATTGTGAGACCTTTTAGAAACTATCCAATTTGACTTTTGTAATGGCTAAATAACTTAAATTTGTTTTTTGAAAAGTTTCACAAATTATAAACCATTTTAACTTATTTTCCTGTTATTATTACTATTTACAATTCATTTATGACTTATTTGAAATATTGTAGATAATTTAGTAATTATTTCAATTTTGTTAAATTACCAAATTAAAAAATACAATTTTTTGCTAATTTTTGATAGAGTGAATTCCTTCAACATGAGAACAACATGTGAATTAGTTTACGTCAATGCGTCGACGTTTCACCAACCAAAGGTGTTGCTATCTTCAAGACCTCTCAATTCACTCTAAAAAATATTAAAGGAGTAATAATAGAAAATCACTTTCTTGCTAATATTTAGTCACGTTTGCAATCCAATGTTAGCTGGAGTACTATACGAACGCAAAATCGTACGAAAGTTAAACAAATTTAGCCTTTGTGAACTACAATAATATTTTTAATGCAAAAAAATGTTATGTAGAGGGTGGTCAACTAAGAATGGACGCCGACCATATATCGGTAACCATTGGTCCTACAACTTGCAGAAAAAAATTTATCGGTAAATAGAGTTCAAGAAATGGCCTCCAGTTATCGCAATTCTCATAGCCAATCAGAAAACAGATTTTTTTAAGAAACATGCACGTTAAGGGATACGTCAAACAAAGCCATTCTGATTATTAAAAAATTACAATTTCTTTTGTTTGAGGTATTTTGCTCTGACTTATGAAATAAAGTAGTGGGGAAAATCCAAACATTATTTTTTTAAATACCAATAACCCCGTTTGACACTTTGGAGTGAATCACTCTTTTTCCATGGGCTAGGGGGTGCTATATGATACTACAACAATTATTGCGCATTATCATGAATTTACAAAGTTTGATAGGCAATGAAATTTTAAAAAGTTAGTGCAAACAGTCAATTTCTATCTTTTCTCTAACTGAGATATTAAATAAAACAATCATATTTTCGAAACCTGTTTTTGTAAAAATACTAAAGATCTTATGTCAAGAAATTAGATTTCGAGCCTCTGGGTTGGTCACTAGGTGGCGCAATTGCGGTTCATACCCAGAAAATTGTCAATCTTTTCTCAAACCCTATTGAAATTATTTGTGTTATATCTTCTTGTGGGCGTGTTTTCTTAATTCTTCGAACTCATGTGGAGAGGGGAGGGGGCGTTGGTGTTGAGCGCAGAAATCTGTAGATCGGCTATAAACTTTTCAACATGAAAAAGTTAAGCATTTTACAGCAATATTTCAAATTCTTGCCAACCGAATAAAACAGTATCCAGTGATAATTGCAGAATTACGAACATTTCACCATATTTGAAGGTCATCAGTGTAAAATTTACCTCGAACGCAAGTCTACAAAAATTACCGTAAATACTGTAGCATATTCATAAAATATTTCGAAAGTTTTCTATTTCAGGTTTCGAAAACATGACATAGCCGTCAAGCTAATGGTATTTGTTTTATTAATATATCCGGTTATAGGAAATATAGAAATTTACGGTTTTGAACTAAGTTTTTGGAAATTTCATCGTCTATCGAATTCATCTAAATGAAAATATAGCATCTCATTTAACTTATCATAATGCGCCATTGTTGTAACGTCATATAGCACCCCTTAGCTGATGGGAAAAGAATGATTCGCTCAAAGTTTTTGGACTTGATTTAGTAAAAAGATTTTTCCAAAGAAGACCATATGCGTTTGATTTCGTTGAGTCAAACGGTAGTTATTGGTATTTCCCAAAAAAAATAATGTTTGAGTTTTCCCCACTACTTTATTTCATGAGTCGAGGAAAATACCTTAAAAAAAGAAACTGAAAATTTCTAATAATCAGAATGGCTTTATTTGAAATACCCCTTAACGTGCATATTTTTTAGGAAAATCCTGTTTTCTGATTGACAATGAGAATTGCGCCACCTGGCGGCCATTTCTTAAACTTTAAAACAATTTGCAGCAATTTCTCTTGACCTATTTACCGTTAATTTTGTTTCTGCAAGTTGTAGGACTAATGGTTACCGAGTTATGACCGGCATCCATTCTTAGTTGCCCACCCTGTATATATAAAGAAAAGAGGCCATAAAAAAATGGGTATTGTTTATTGAATGGATCCCTAAGTTAGAGTGCCGTTGAAGCAATAATTTGTGCCAGTAATTTTGGATGAAAAACTAAAATTACTGCTGTATTTTTTTTATAAACAATATTCCTCAAGTACTTTTCTTCAAAAAACGATTATAACTTGCGCAGCTTTTGTATGAGTTGAAGCTTAATGAAATTTGATTCGTCTTTGATTCACAGGTTTCAAAAACAGACTCTGAAAGCTTCAGGCGCTTTCTCTAAAGATATTTATGTGGGAAATGTTCCAACAATTGGTTTTTTAGATTTGTTTAGGTTTATTTTCAAACAACTGCCAAGAATAAAAATGCAGTCTTAAAAAACGTTTTACAAAAGAAAATCATAAGTAAGAAAATAATTGACGGTAGAGTCATCTACATGTCGAAGCAATTTTTTGTACATTTTATTCATATGAGTTTTGTATCTTCTCAAATTTTCAATCAAAGCTTTAAATTTGAATAATTTGGCAGCATTAATAGTTACAAATGTTATTTAAAAAAAACCGGTTGAAAGAGAAATAGCAAACTATACCTTGATTTTTAGAGATAAAACAGCACATCTAGACATCTTGAAACGGAAACATTTTAAAAGCTAACTTGTTTTTGAGAAAACGCCTTCACAATTAGGTCGAAATGGGCGAAAGTTTTTATCAAGATTGTGAATTATTTAATAACATAGGTCATTATATGTATAGAATTAGTTTAAATGATTTTAAGAATAACATACCTGGATTGACTTAAGCTAAAGACTAGCATGTTAAAAACAGTGTTACTTCCTGATAAATGCAGCTTAATGACAACTTTGAATCATAGTTAGTGAATGATCTGGTTGACATATTAAAATTTACCTTCGCACCAAAGAAAGTTTTGGGTAAAAATGCAATGTAAATACGAAAAGAAAGTAAGATCTAAGACAACCAAGATACTTAGAAAGACAAAACCACTTAAAAAGAATGAACCGATCTTTTAACTCATAGCTACTAGTGAAACTTTCGTTTCTCACTGAACTCAATTACAAAATTAAATCTCAAAACTAAAAAAAAAATGGAATGTACAAATATCGACTTACGCTCTTGTTTGACCAATTTAAGCAATCAACAAAATATCTTCCCGCGGCGAAGTACCTATAAGTGTCCTGCAAAAACTCTTTGGAAGATTAAAGATTGTACTTACGAACTTCGACGTGACGTCACTTTTTCCTTAACTACCAATAGAAAAAAACAAGGAATTGTAAGATTTCATTGAATTTAATTAATAGTACTATCTTCAAACAAAAGGAAGCATACACTTACACGAAACGCCGCCCTACCGACCAACAGGCTAAAATCACAGTGCTGGTATGAATTTAGAACGGCCGTATCAAAAAAAGGCTCTCTACCAAATTCTGAGCTACCCGAATAAATAACATGTAGTGATGAAGGAAAATCTTCTCAATGAACAAGTAACCGAACAAAGAGGAACTGAAAGAACCTGTGGAAAGACATAACGACAAACAAGCAGAAACGTAAGCACTAGGTTTTAGAATCACATCGACAAACTACTCGCCGGTAGCAAAATATCCAAAAATTCTAGACATGCAGTCGACTTCGACGAAACCAATGCATTTGTAAGAATTAAATACTTTTAGCCAAGGTTCTACCGGAAAGCCGTAGAAATAACCTAAACCGGAATCAAGGAATTGATATGATCCAAGACAAGTAGAAACACTTCTTCAAAAATAAAGTTCTTGTAATGGCGATGGTTGAAACGACCCCGCTGTGAATAATTTGAAAGCTTTTCATACAAACATGTAATAGATTGGTTATTAAAACATAGTAATTCTCATGTCTTATAGTATTTTTCAGTTTCCTTTCGTAGAGGAAAGTGCCCAAACCCAGGCCCCTCCCTTTCTTAAAGCGGGCCCATTAACTGGATCAACATAGAGCTGCCATCTATCGTAAAATAGAAAAATCCAGATACGCACGCATGAGTTCCGCGGCCCTAAGTCGGTATCTTTATTTGTTACTGATGTGTCACGTGTTTCCGATATTGTTTGAGCACAAAATTATTTATTGTGTGTGTTTACCTTAAATTATCGACGCTATTTTTTACGGCAAGTTCTTTAAACTATATATATTCTTGAATGAGATTGCAAGGCCTATCTTTTCGTGGTATCGCGATTTAGTTTGAATGCCTAACCAAATAGTTCTCAGTTCTCAAAAATTTACCATGTTGGTGCCTAACTCAGGCCCCATACAAGTTTTAAAACGGCCAATCTTTTCAAATTTGAGTGGGTTAATTTTACGAAAATCTTATCTTCTCGGTATTCTGTTGCAGATACCAAGACGATACGATGCCAAAAAAAATTAAGCTTAGATCCTGGTCTTCGGCAGATATAGCGAAAGCGATTAATGCTATTCAAGAGAAAAAGATGGGCTATAAAAAAAGGCCAGTAAAATATATAACGTGCTTAGAACGACGCTTCAAAGGTTGTCCAAAGAAAAATATGGAACTCCTATCCAAGCGGCACAAATTAAAGTGGGTACACCTACAGTTTTGTGCAAAGAACTGGAGGACGAATTAGTCCGTTATTACTTAGCGTCTTGTTTTGGGCTTACTTGAACAGACTTAAGACGTATGGCTCTACAGTTAGCCGAAAGAAATCAAATTGAACATCGTTTGAACAACGAAATGGCGGGAGAAAAGTGGGTGAAACTTTTCTGGAGCGTCACAAAACCAGATTGTCCGAGAGAAAGCCTACAGAGACATCTTATTCTAGAGTCTTGGGGTTCAGCAAAGACAATAAGTACTGAAAATTTTTCAAGCTGCTTGAAGACATCTATGAGAAGGGAAAATACACTCCTGACAGAATATATAATGTGGATGAGAGTGTAATTACGATTGTACAATCAAAAGTGGCGACAGTTATTGGTCTGCGTGATAAAAAACAGGTAGTATTTGCTTTACATCTGCAGAACGTGGAGCATTGATTATTTACAATCGTTGTATGCATGAACGCTACTAGTACATTTGTCCCCTCTTGGTAGTTTTCCAAGAAAAAATATAAACATCCAACTACAGAGAGAGGTTCCACCGGAACAATTTTACAGCTCATCCCTCAGGGTGAATTCAGACTAATATCTTCACCAAATGGTTTGAACATTACATAAAGTTTGCCAAACATGCAGAGGAAAATCCTGTACTTCTCATTTTGGATGGACATTACAGCCATACCCAAAACATTGATGTAATTGACTTAGCTAGGGCAAATCATGTCACAATAGTTTCACTGCCTCCACACTCATCGCACAAAATACAACCTCTGGACAGAACTTTTATGTGGCCTTTAAAGGCCTGTTATAGTGAGAAAAACAGACAGTGGTTACGACACAATGACCGTTCTGTTAGTGTCTTCCATGTAATGGAGTTATTCGAAAAAGCCTACATCAGATGCCAAACTGCTCAAATTGCAATCAACGGTTTTAGAGTGACAGGTATTTACCCCCTAGACAAGAACAAATTTACAGAGGCGGAATACATCGAGGAAGCTAGTAAGATGCAACTAGGAAAGGAAGAAAAACGTTATTATGAGAAAGAAAACGAAGAGCACAGAAAAAATGTAATGTCAGCAAACAAGCCATAGACCTCAATAATACATCATCAACGTCTAAAGCGTTGCTGTTGCTAATTAGGAAGAGGGTTTCTATCAGTGGACAAAAAACATGCAGTTCTGCAGTAATAACTTTTTCGCCTTATAATATTAATTTTAAACAAGCAATGAAAGCAAGGGCAACTCCAAATCCACAATCACAACATCCAACTCCTAGTGGTTGCCGTGGTCGTGTATCCCCATCTGTTGTGAAGAATCCAACAGCGAAGTATCCTCAGATTTATCCGATCTAGAAGCTGCTCCGGGAATATCGCCATCAGATAATGACGACACAGAGTGTCTGTTCTGCAATATGAAATTTTCTCAAGACACAAGGGCGAACTGTGAGTTATGTGCATGGTATGTTCATTATGGGCACATGTTGATTGTGCAGGCGCTGAGCAATATACTTACATTTGCGATTTCTGCAGATAAATTTGAGCAAATCATTTTTTTTCATGTTTTATTGTAATTTTCAAATATGGAATACTAAGTATCAAAACCTTACAATGTTTTATTTATAATATTTCCATTTTTTCTCCATTATTAAACATTTTTGTACTGTTGGCCTAGGGGCCCACTTTAGAATACCTTTTTAGAAATCGACGTTTTTGTAATTTTTTCTTTCTTGTTCTCGTGTTTAATGATCTACATTTAAAGAGCAACTAAATTAACTATAAATTACAGCTACAACGGCGTTGTTCCCCTTACTATTGTAATCTAAAACTCCCAAAAACAAAATGGGGACCCGGGTTTGGGTATTACTTTTGAACTTTCTCAGAATGTTCCCAAAACCGCAAATCATAAGGAAAAAACAGAGGTTATCGTTTATTTTTGTTTCTTTGTCTGATAAAACTTCTCTCTCTTATAAATAAATAATAATTTTAGTTGACATTTCGATTCAAAGCTAAACTTGTTCTAAAAAAAAGTAATCAGAAGAAAGCGACAGTGTGTTTAAGGATACATAAACGATAATTTTATCAAAAATAAATTTGGAGGAAATTACTCACAATATTCACGTATTTATTCTTAATTATGATTAATTAATGCAAATGTGTGCGCTTTGATAAATATTATCAAGGGTTTATTATAATTATTTCTAGTAGCAATGATGTCAATAAATGTAATTGGTGCATTATGTAATTAAACTGATTAATTACTCATTATAAATGTTCAGTTGAAAATTTTTTTGTGTATGAGAGTAACGTGAGTTACTGAAACAAAATAGTAGGTACACACTCAAACAAACAAATCATGAACTTTGGACTAAATTTGTAGTATTGCGAATTTGGTGATAGATTTAAATTTATTTCTGTTTTGATCTTTTGAACAAATTAATCACGGATAATGATATTGACCTCATTTCATACCTATATAAGAAACCATAACTATGCAATTTAATTATTTAATCATCTGCACCTGTACTACTTCTACGTCACATCCATCATACAATTACTCGAAAACATTGAATCATACTCTGGATTTACCTACTTCCTACTTTTCTTTTCTCGCGAAACTGGGAATTACAATTTTTTTGTTTCTGAAAGCACCTACGACTGAAAACTAAATATACACTTACAAATTTAGAAAGTTTATAAATAGACAAAAATCCCAACATTTAGCAATTTACACAATTAATTGCAACTCTTCCACAAATTATGCTTGATTTAAAAACCTACTCAACTACTTTTAATTGTGATCAATTTAACGCATTGCAAAACTCTCGGTGAACCGAAAATAACATGTTTTTGAAGTAGAGATTTTAATTATACCAGCGAAAATGAAATCGATCAAAAAAATTTTATGGGCGTTATGAAATCATTTGAATATTTCTTTGTTATAGAATATTTTAATTTTGTAGTGACGCAGTAATATTTGCATGAGTTTAGTCAGGGTCGTTGTACATTGACACGTGTGTTGTACAAGCAATGTTGTAGCTCATTACTTATTCTGTTCAGTTTTTGGGAAGTCCTGTGGTATATTTGAGATCTGACTTATATTTGTTTATCTAGTGATAGTTGAGATTTTATTTATTCATAAATAATTTTGAATAAAAAAGCGGTTTAGATGAGTAGCTCAAGGATACCCGCGTTATCTTAAAGATAATAAAACCACATCCATAAATGCAATAAACAATAATGTGAAAATACAAATTTCGCATTAACACAAACAATTAAAAAATTAAAATTTTAATACTAAAAACTAAAACGAACCAAGGTAATACATTTTTGTTCGAAAATTGTTTGGTAATTTCGCGATGCAATACCCAAATAATTGCTACTAAAAATAATTGTACATAAAAAATAAATGTGCTTTTAAACCATAAAAACCATAATTGCGTCCGTGGATGATGGATTATAAACGGAAACTGTTCACTTGGGAAAGTCAATAACCACTGCATTGAAATTTTGTTTTGAACCAAAACATGTTATTTCCAACATGAGTTTTCCGTTTTATAAGTAATAGAGTGGAAAATCCGTAACAGAAACAACATCCCACAACGAATTCTTGATTAAATGTTAACCGAGATAATTTATAGTAGCATTATTTGTAAGTTAAAGAAACAAAATGGATTTTCTTGTAGTAAAAATGTTGCTTTTTCCTTCTTTGTTTTTAAATACGAATTAAAAAAATAAACTGGGTGTGTTTAAGAAATCTCTTCTATTTTGGCGTAGGACTCAATTAGTATGTGTATTACACAGTTTACTACGGATTTTTAAACAAACAATCACGTCTGACCTTGCCAGTTAAATATTATGTTCAAATATTTGAATTTATTACTTTTCACAAACACAAACGGAAATACAATTCAAAATTGGTAAACGTAAACATTTATAACAAAAAGTACAAAACTGGTTCTCCTTCTATATGGTAAAATTATTTAAGTCGCCAGCATTTTTACAAGCACATTCCATCAATGTTAAATTCTTGTTCAGATGGTTTGTTTTAATTAGTGTTTATATATTCAAATAACATTTTTATTTTTAACTGTAAGGCAGACACTTCCGAGAGTATTTTTATGCCAACTATTAATTATATTCCTCTCTAAAAATCATTTATTTATACATATGCTTAAAGAACAGCTTTTAAATTAAAACTTGAATTATAGGAATTCTAATGCGCTATTATTTTACTCTGCTTTTCTGACGTTTAGAACAGAAGACATGATTATTAAAGATGGTTAGGTTAGATACTATACTCATGATGTTAGAATAAAAACCTTTTTAAATTTCATTCATGGTGAGTTTTTTCTGATGGTGTTAAAAGGAAAGTATACAAAATCTTTTGTCGGTGTACAGGCTCTTTTTAGAATCTAAAAGCAAAATTTGATACGTCTAACCATTTTCAAGTTATGAGACAAAAGTGAATTTTGGGTTTTCGAAAATTTTGAATAACACTTTTTAATTCAAATCCGTTGCTCATATTAGATAAATTTTATCGTCTATAATTTAAAAGTAATGACATTAAGTTGAAGTTAAAAAAGCTTTTCAAAAAATATATGGTTTAATGTAGTTTAATTGAATAATAATAGTTTTATTCGCTTTTGATTTTTTCAACATAGCAGATGAAACGATTAGGGTCTGAGAATAATTTTTTATTATTAACATACGAAATAACGATTTAACAATTGTCATGAATAAATAGAGGTCTACAAATAATTTTCAACTTGTGCACGTTCTCTTCTATACCCAATTGGCACCACCGTCTTGTTCTATTGATGGCGAGATGAATTGGAGTTAACATGATGAAAACCAAAATCGATGTTTAGACGTAATTCATTAATGATCCTTGATCTTCTATCATAAATAATATCCCTTCAAAAATCCCAAAGGAATTAATTTAAAATAGTAAGATCTTGGGACATCTATCTATAATCTATTACCACTCGAGATTGTGGGCAGGAGCACCATCCTGTTGAACTATTATATTATTGTTTTAATGCTGCTGTTGCAATTGAAGATTATCACAAATTTGTCTAGATGAGTCCGCAGAATGTCTTCTAAATATCTTTTAGTATTTAGTGTCTTTTCACAGTAGCGTAGCGTGGACTAATATAGACGTGGGCAAAGTCGCATCCGCGAGCCCCCTTTGCTTTCGTTCCCAAGATCTACCCAATAAACCTACCTTACCAAACATGTTTCAACATGACATACCGACATATGATAGTGAAAAAATATAATTGCTCGGTGGGAGAATGTTGAAAAGCATATAGATTTGAAATAGAAAGGTTTTATTTTGTAATTTGAGAATTTTTACAAAAGTAATATACTTCGGCTTTTTGCTTTAATGAAGTTTTCTAGTCAAGACTTGTAATTGATTTTTGCAGCTATAAATCTGCTTCGATTGATGAAGTAGACAGTGAGTCCTGCTCCATACTGCTTCTTAAGTAGTTTTTAATAATTGTTAACTTAGAAGCTTCTTTCTGCGGAAGCTGTACTTACAGGTATAGTCAACATAATTCTAATAGCAATGTAAACATTAGGATAGATGTCTTTCAAATAATTTGTAATTATGTATTGAATCATATGAGTTTGGTAGATTAAGCACTAAAAGTTGTAGTTCTTCGTAAAGCTCTAAGCTTTGCTTTCTCCATCTTGAAGTACTACACTTAAATCATTACAGTGCTTCAAAAGCTCGTTATTTGGTAAATATTTTAAATTATTTATGTTGTACAAGAATCCAAAATTGTTGTAATATTTAGTGGGTGCAGTAAATCTTGTGTTAATGTCTTGTATCACAGCGTCAACCATTGTAATAAAAAATCAGCGGAAGCAATAAGATTTAAACATTTTCTTTTCTTGGGAACCCTTTTTCTTTAAAATTTGTTGTAATAACAGAACTGTTCTTTTTATAAATTCGTAGGCTTTTGCAGTACGTTCATTAAAGCCTGTTTCGAAATTTGTGGATCCAGCTACGAAAATTGCGCAAATTGTCAATAGCGACTTTTAAATTAATATCAACTTTTTGCCAGATTGTTGATAGGGTTTAATATTTTGTACCACATGTGTATCGAGATAATAAATTCCAGAGTTAGCATTTCAGTTACAATTGCTTGGCAATCGCAGAGAGTGTCTGCATCTGCAGATTGATTTTGCAGATTATTTATACAATCTATAATATAAAGAAACTGAAACAATATAGCTTTCACTGAAGCAATTCGGCCTACCCATCTTGTATCAGACAACAATTTTAAGGTTATCTTATCCTTTACTAATTCCCATCTCTTTCTGGATTTGAAAAATGGACATATATTTTTGGATGAGACCAAAGAACACTTTAGCGATGGATGTTGTATTGGCTGCGTTTACTAAAATAACATTCCAACTGTGGCAACCACAAAAGAGTGAATAATGCTCTTGGATTGATAGTTAATATTCTTGATTTTACTGCTTTGTTAATGCCGACCATATTGGCGCCATTATCATAACCTTGATCTCTACAATTTTGAATATTTAATTGATGTTTTTCAAGTTCATCGAGTATGACCTTTGTTAAAAACTCTCTGGTTGTTTCTGATACTGTCAAAAAACAAAAAAAATGTTCTTCTAATTTACCGGTGGACGTATTTACGTATCTTAATATAACAGACATTTGTTCGACCCGACTAATTTCTCTTGTACAATCTAGCATTATAGCATAGTACTTAGCTTGTTTAATTTTCCTATAACCACATTGACAATAGCTTATGACATCAATGAAATAAGTTCATTTTGTATCTGCGGACTTAAATAGTAATTATTTAGCTGTTTTTGATTGATACGACTTAAGTAGTTACGGAGTGTCAAATCATACTTAGTTAATAATTTCAATAGATCAATAAAATCACCACTATTTCCAATGTGATATGGATCAAGATTTTCTGTATGGCCTTGAAAAGCGAAGTTATGGGAAGCTAAGTAATTAATTATATCCACCAATCTTTAAAATAAAATGCTTCTGACTTTCTTGAATTAATCTCTCATTTTTTTCATCAATAGTCTTTCCATGCTTAATACCTTTTCAAGCCATTAAACCACGTTTTTCTATGTTCTTTCTGATTTTCGTGGTGTTCAAGAATAGTATTTAGGTGTTTCCAATCATTACAGCATAGAATCAGCTGTGTTTGCATGCCAAGGAAAAGTTTGCAACTGAAACAATATACTTTGTCTTGTGAAGTTGAGTATACTAACCATTTACGATGCTGTCTTTCGCCATTGCTTAATTTTCCCATATAATAAAAATTCGAAAAGTTCCAGCTACGACACAGAACACAATGTCACTTGTAGTTTCTTTGGATTTACTTTGCATGACTTCTTCTGATTTTGACCTCGTTTTGTCATCATCCTTTTAAATATCATTTTTTCCGATTCTGCACTCTCAACGGTCGAAAGACTTCTGTTTTAACTTCTGCTTCTGACGACATCTTTGCTTCATTCATTTGAGACTCGCCAATAATATCCAAATCTGCAGCTTTAGAGGTCGATACATTTTATTTTGATTTAAAAATTTCTCATACTACCACCAAGAGTTTCATTAGCTACGGCCACCTCTGCTTTCCTCTTTCGCATCGATGCACCGGATTCCCACTTTCGGTGCGTATCTTCCTGCTCGGACCTGACAATACAGTAATTTACCAATGTGAATTATGTGGAATTTTATTTTCAATGTTCAGAACATTACTTACAATTCAATTCGTCGGCAATGAATGAAAACCTCGTGAAATCTTAAAAACTAAATTTTACACAAGAGAGTCTCATAATTTTAGTATGAAAACTATATTTTCGTCCTTTTATTTTAGGGTTTTGTCCCTTAAAGGATAAAACGGAATACTTAAAGGATCACTTTGTTATCCGTCCGTCAGTCTGTCTGTCACGACTCTTTATCTCGCGTAAAGGTAAAGGATTGGAAGTTAAAACCATATACTCAGGTCTAGACTAGACTAGACTAGACCTGAGTGTATGGTTCTAGACCTGAGTATATGGTTTTTCTAGGTCCTTGAATTATTTTTTTACGTTAACTTCTAAGTTTGGTAACTAAATATTATGAAAATATATATTGGGCAAAAATTAACATTTACAAGATTTTAACTTTCACTTATCTAATCATTTCTTACATGATCAATGATGATATTGAAATTCAGTTGAAAAATTAGTAAAATTTTATTACTTACCTTTTGATTTATTTATTCGTTTGTTGGTTCAGCCAAGATAAATAAATACAGAAAGATTCAAAGAAAATAATCACACTTTCAATAACTTTTAATTAAACAATCCGTATTCTCAGTAACAATTAACACAAGTAGTAAAAGAAAATAACTAAAGACATGTAATATTTTATGATGTAATCTCAATAGCACTTAATATGGCTATATGGTTTGGTATAATTATTTATTTAGTTAATGTAATTTAATACTTCCTTAGGAATATTATCCATTGCAGCTTGGCAAAATATACATGACATTAATGAGCCACAAATACCTAATACCCATCTATGTCATTCGAATGGGGCTCTCTTATGTCTAACCATTTGACCCTAAGTACTTAAATGTTTGATGCTCCTTCATGATTTAATTGCTTATACGTGCTTCCTGTTTAGGCAATGTTGTGACCTTCAATGACTGTTATTGAACTTGAATTGGACTTATCTACTACCGTGTCTTTTTAAAAGCGTAAATTTGTTGTTAGAAAAGTGACGAGTGTGTCCATCATTTTTTAAGTTTTTATTTAATTTTTAAAATAAACGGAGATTTTATGTTTGGTGGCCCGTGGTCGAATGCCTACTTCGCCCACGTCTAACTACACCACTGCCTCTTCATAGGGTTGTAGTAAAATTTTTCACCTTTAGTGCAGCACCAAACGTTTAACGTTCATTTCGATGCCGATGGGGAAATGCTGCTTTAAAATAAAAAGTAAGCAATAATATTTCAACCTATTATCAAGATGTTTGTGGTCTGAGAACCAAGATTAATTCTTTCACTTTTGTAGTTCTATTACTTTTATACTGTAACTAGAGACTAAAGTTAGAAATTACTGACCAATATCAAAACTAAACAGCCCAGTTGTATAAGAAATCGGATCAGTCCTCTCAGCATGATTTTTTCAGGAATCAAATCTGTTACTTTTTTCAAGTGACGTATATACAATTTTAGACTTCGGTGGCAGATTAGATGTGATTTACACATATTTTTCAAAGGCTTTTGATAATAGTACATGGCGAAATTGTACAGATTAGGTGCTAGTAAATCAGTACCGTCTTTATTTTGATCATATCTAAAAACTAGAAATTGCAATGTTCATTTTTAAATCTTGGTTCTAAAAGAGTTTACACCCTTGTCAGGAGTTGCAGAAGGTAGTAAAATTGGACTATTATGTTACTTAATATTTATTAACAATCTTCCGGAAACTTTTAAATCCTCATGCTTAATGTATGCTGACGATCAGAAACTTTATAAACTGACTGAATCCAGTGAAGATAAGATATCTCCATGTTACAGAAAAATTTAGAAATGTACAGAAATTATATTCTTAATTATGCTTTTTCATTGTATAACTCAGTAAATAGAAATAATAATGTTGATATTTTTATAATTATTTTAAAAATAATATACAACATATTTTGGGTGACAGGTAGAATTTGTAATTGTTTCTTCTTTTTAATACTAGTTTTTCTTTTCTTTTAATTGTTAGAATGGGAATTTTAGTTATTTTTTTATAATTAGCTACATAATCTTGAAGTTTTGTAATTGTTCCTTTGTGGGCCGTTTTAGAATAATTGCCTGTGGCCATATGCCTTCATTTTTAATCAACCTTAAATTTTGATCTGTAAATAAATAAATAAAATTTAAAGAAAACTCAAATTTTCTGTACCTTCTTCCTATAATTGTATCATTATTAATATTAGACCAATAACATATATTCACTGCTAACTTAGGAAGTATGATAAATTTAATGTTTGTAGTTGAATGCCAGGTTAGCTTACTATTGATATTGCTTCATTTCAGATTAAATATATTATACATTAAACGTGAATAAAACCATTAATGTATTAAACTACATTAAACCGGCGTCAATTGTGTATTGAAAAAACGATGCATAAGTTGAAAAATTTATTCATTCCAGTTGAATTGCACTATGCGCATAATTAGTGGAACCATTAAATCTACTCCTCTCGATTGGCTTCCTGTTCTTTGTAATATTACTCTATCGAACATTTGACGAAAAACTGCGTTAAAACGAGAATTACATAAATGCCAACTCAACAAAAACTTACCAATTTGAAATTACATTGAGAACCCTCCTGCCAAAAGGCTTAAATTTCGATGTCCTATATGGTTGCAAGACTACTTAAGTACGACTTTTTCGGAAGTTGAAGAGTGGAAAAAATTATGGCCTGGAGTTGATGTTTTCAATAAACATCTCATTGATGATCCAACAATAGAAGTCCCGGGCTTTGATCAAAAAAGAAAAATTTGGTCAAAAGTAAATCGCATAAGAACAGGCCATTCAAAATGCAACTGTTGTTTAAATTTTATTTATTTACTATTCCATAGTAATAAATCAATCGCCTCCTTACTTACATCATAAAATTAGCTATAGAACGGACGTACGTACATCACCTCAACCTTAGATTTCGGGGAATGTTAACTATTCCACCTCATTGTTTGCAATTATACAAAAGAAGATTCAGTTATTGCATTGATTCCATTTACAACAGAATTCCCCCTAACTTTAAACAATTGTCACTCATAATTTTCAAAAAAGGATGCGAAGGTATTTATTAAACTGCCAATAACAAAGGTGTGTTAATTAATCAATAATATATTTAATTTCATTTTTAAAACTAGTGTAGTAAGGTTTGAGAGCTTTACGTGCAAATTTTTCTTTCTTAAATTTATCGGAATTACGTAGTTTTATAAGGTTAGGTTAGAGCAGAGAATAACTTCTGTTATTTTACTGGACCTCGCCTTGAAAAGAATTCAAATTTTGTATATCTAAATCTATATTATGTTTCATTCATTCATTGAAAAAAATACAATTTTTTGTCATAACTTTTAAATTATAAACAATAAAATTTATCTGATATGAGTAACGGATTCTAATTAAAAAAGTGTCTAAAGAACGTTTTTACCCATTTTGAATATCTTTATAGATAAGAATGTTATTCAAATTTTTCGAAAACCCAAAATTTTCATTTTTGTCCTATAATAAAACGGTTAAACGTAAGAAATTTTGCTTTTGGATCTGTGTTTATCTCTAAAAAGAGTCGGGCACCGACATCAGATTTCTCTACCTTTTGTATAAGAAGGGTACTGTAGAGTTCCAGACTTAAAAATTAAATAAAAAAAAATTATGTATGATATAATATAATTAAACCGTTAGTTTTTTTTGTACGCTTTTGCTCTCGAAATATATCGGAAAGAATTCTCCGCCTTATTTTTTTTGTTTGAACTAATGAAATAAGGGCGATGCAGGGACACTTGTGTGTGAACCTTGTAACGTGTTACTATAGGTATGTACAATATATGTTTAGATTAATTTTGGGGATGCTTTATTTTGAACCAGATTTAAGTTTGCCCTTTTGCACGTTTTTAGTTTTACCTTTTACGATTGTTTAAACCACAATTATAGAAAAATTAACTAATTAGGAACCGCTAATGTAGTTTCTTTGTCTGAAAATTTATTACGTAGAGAATTGTCTCGCGCGTATTTCTTTTTGTAAAACGCCCTCATGAAGCGTTCGTCACCGATTTATCAAATGTTTTTTTAATTAAGGTTTAATTTAAATTGAGTTCATATATATTGCTATGGGAAACAATAGATAAAATATAAGTTAACAATGTTTAGTTCAGATTGTAAAATAACCACTGTCGCGGAGGCAGAAATTTGGGGTTTTCATTCTATTTTTAGAAACATATGAAGGGGATTTTTTTAACAATGCAACAAGATGTGGAACGTTACTAAATTAATATTTGTTTTAAGGGTCGTTTACATCTATTTGAATTGAATTAACGTACGTAAAATTAAGAATTGGCAAATATTTAGCAACATTCCGCTAACACTTGCGTATACATTCAAGTATAGATACGGAAAATTAATGTGGTATACGAAATTGTTGGGTCAATTTCAACTTAAGAAGTTACTAGATAGTTTATTATGTTTGTGTGCAGTTTTACTATGAGCGATTGTAAAGTAATGTTCAATGAGAACTTCTTAAACTAACTTAGAAAATGTAATCGGAAAGCTTCGTGTATTCGTGCGTTGATTTCTATTTTTTGTGTCTGCATTGATTTAGTTTAACTGGATGTGAACGATACCTTACTCATAAATTCGTTTGTACTTAACTTTTACAAGTTGAGGAACGTTTTTGAATGAAGGCTCTTATCGATGTTGTTTTTTGATATATTGATTTAGTTCGAATCGGATGGGTGTATTTTAAGCCGCCTGGTAACGACCGTTGGTTGACTTAATTGTCCTACCTGGTTTGTTGCAAGTGGAGTAGCTTGTACACCTCCACCGTGGAATTATTCGATATTTTTGATTTAACAAACGTTGGGAGTGTTTGTCAGAAAGGGAGCGGTTTAAGCCGCCTGGCAAGAGCCGTTAGTAGACTTAATGTCCTAGCTAGTTTGATGCAAGTGGAGTAGATTATCTCTCTCTCTCTCTCTCTCAATTTAACATGAAACCTTTAGTATGACATTTATTGTCATTGAACTTATTATTTACCTGCTGATACAAAGAATATCAAAGCAGAGGTTATTGATTTATGATCTTGATTTTATTTGATATGATATTTATTATGTATATGCAATGTGTTGTTTTTTTGTTTTCTCTGTGTTTTTACTAACATTCGACAAACGAAGTCATGAGGCTATTTGATGATTATTTATCTCATAAGAATTGAAATATGATGAACATATCTTGTTGCAGTGTTTTATTTGATTTGGTTAATATTTTGATTATTGACATTTTATGTGTTATGCCTTTGCGATTTGTGTGTTATTTGTGTATGTCAATGTACTTTTCAGGTTTTCCTTTTTGTAAGCAGCCTATGCAGGAATTAAATATTAAATGTTATTGTGGTTTGCATGTGAGTTTTATTTTAATTTATTGGTTTATAATACATTATCCAAAGTGAATCAGTTCTCATTCAATCCGAATCTATCCATTTAAAAAATAATCACAACCTAGGATCCTTTTCAATTTTATTTATTTGACGATCACAACTTTCTTTTGTTAAGGCCAAATATTATTAACTTTATTTTTGAAATGGGTTACTGACTTCTAATTTATGTACTACGACATTGGTTAGTTGTCACCTCTGATACTCGTGACTTGTTTTGAAATTTTGTCATGCATGTATCACTACAGTACTTTTTATTTAAAACAATCGAAAAGACTTATCCTGTATAACATCAGGAGTGGTTATATTTTACCGTACAACAATTATTTTACGATAGGTACCGTCAAACGGGGTGACTTCGGCCACTTGGGGGTACTTCGGACAGAAGGTAGATTTTCTGAACAAGATATCCCAACTGTGATTTAGCCAAACGATTCTAGTTTAGTTGTGTACAGATAGTTGTGTAGTGCGGACGCATTTTCTAATCATTTTACTGTTGATACGTATTTTAATTTTTTTAAGAATTTGTTAATTCAAAATTTAAAGAAAAGTAAGTTATGCTCAACTCACCTTTTTATTTTAATATAATTTTAATTTATACTAGTCGATAGGGTGATGTATTAAGAATAGTTTTAGCAGAAATTCGTTTGTTTATGTTTACACACATTTTATATACAGGGTGAAAATAAAAATATTTGTTTTCTAGGGTGACTTCGGACATGGGTCGAATTTACAAGAAAGTCTTAGGTGGTAAAGCTACCAAAATTATAATAAAGAAAAACTCGAAAATGCCATCCGTGACGTGAAAGCCCACACAAAAACCATCCGGGAAGCTGCTGCATATTATGGTGTGCCTAGGTCTACTATAGGCGACAGAATTAATAAAGTTAATGTTAAAAAAGTCGGAGGCCAGACAATACTATCTTCAAAAGAAGAAGAAAGACTAGTTGTGGCCATTAACATGGCAGCAGAATGGGGATTTCCCTTTCTTCGTACGATGTCTGAGTGATAGTCAAACAATATCTCGACAGAAGAGGAGTCAATATACAAAAATTCCGAAATAACCTTCCAGGTCATGATTGGGTAAATTCATTTTTATCCCGACACCACAATCTTACAACAAGATTTTGTCAAAATATAAAGAGATGTAGGGCACAAGTAAGTGAAGGAACTTTAATGGAATATTTTCATGAGCTACAAATATCCCTGGAAAATGTTGACCCATCGGCAATAGTTAATTATGATGAGACTAATTTTAGCGATGACCCGGGTAAAGTCAAGGTGATTTGTAAAAGAGGATCGAAACATTGTGATAGAATAATGGATTCCTCTAAATCTAGCGTAAGCGTGATGATGTCGGCATCGGCAAGTGGCGACCTTCTTCCACCCTTCGTGGTTTATAAAGCTAAGCATCGGTATGAAGTATGGGAAGAGAATGGGCCGAATGGATGTGGTTACAGCGTGAGCAGCTCAGGATGGTTTGATTCTAGAACTTTTTGGAATGGTTTCGACAGATAGCTTTACCTTATTTCAGAAGAAAGGAAGGGCCAAAATTTTAATTGGTGACAACTTGTCCAGTCACTTAACGATAGAAGTTATTGAGGAATGTGCACGTCAGAATATAAAATTTATTCTACTTCCACCAAATGCCACCCACCTTTGCCAGCCGCTGGATGTTGCTTTTTTGCACCTTTAAAAAGCATGGAGGAGGATTCTGACTGATTGGAAGTCCAAAAGAAAAGGTCCATTTCAGAAGAAAGACTTTCCAAAACTTCTCAAGAAATCTTTAGAAGCAATTGATGCCAATTCAAAGAAAAATTTGTTATCCGGATTTTGCGCATCGGGTATTTGGCCCAACAATCCACAGGAAGTTCTAAAACGTCTTCCTAATAGACTTAGGAATGAAGACAATCCCCGGCGGTGAAATAGATAAATCGTTACTAGAATTTCTCAAAGAAAATAGAAACCCTGAATTGCAGACAAGAACTAACAGGCGCAAACGAGTCAAAGTCCCACCAGGAAGGGCAGTCGTCCCTGCAGATATGGATGTTGAACCTATTTTGAATCCCAAAACGAACCACCCAGCACTGAATTGTTTGAAAACGAACCACTCACGATTGAATCCGAAAACGAAACGCAAGCGACTGATTTCGAAAACGAACCACCACAAAATGTTCCTTCCACGTTTGGTGTACAAAAATATAAAAGTTTCAGAATATTCCATCTAATGATTCCAAAATGACAGCTCTGATTCGGAAGAAGAAATGGCTCCTGACATGTCAAGATATTATTCTTCGAATAATGAAGATATAAGAATTAATGATTTTACCATAGTAAAACTTCCCATAGAAAATTCTTTAAAAAGCAAATTCTATGTTGCACAAATTTTACATGTAGAAGGTGAAAATTATCTTGTAAAGTTTCTTCGAAACAAGAAATTTGGGGGTGATGTTTTTCTTTCCAGACGTGTCTGATGAAAGCATTATTGCTAAAGTCGAAATTGTTCAAAAGGTTTTTCCTTCATATTTCCGAAGAGGTTGCTATAAGTTTTCCAATTTACCTGATTTTGTTATAGAGTAGGTAGATTATGACATTTGTATCATTAAATAATTAGTTTAGTTGTATTTGTATTTTAATGGTTGCGTTTTTAAAGAAATAAATGTTTTTGTGATAAAAGGATGTGTTTTATTATAACAAATAGGTATGTTTCAAACTTATTCAGATAGTTAAAAAAAGTCTGTCCGAAGTCACTTCTACATACGTTAAACATCGGTTTTACGTAGTTTTATATGGTTGTCCGAAGTCACCCCACTTCACCGGGTGACTTCGGACAGTTTTAATAAAAAAATATAATAACTGAAAACAAATGGGCAACATTTGACATTGTCAAAACATAACTAGATATCAGGGGCATCTTAGCCGAAAATTACAGAAATTTAGCCCTCTTAGTTTTTAGTCTATGATTAAAAATGTTGTAAAAGTGTCCGAAGTCACCCCGTTTGACGGTATTGCTTAGATTTTTATTGAGTGACATTTTATAATGTTATAATGTATTTCAGTAAGTCAATCTAAAATTTTAAACTATTTCCAAGATCAAGAGTGGTTTAGGATGACAACATCATGAATAAATAGTACAGTGTATTTCAAACATTTATTTATTAAAAATACTACATGTGTAACTATTTCTCAATTAGGAATTAGTTCACAGAAGTAACAACAACAGGCCAAGTTTTATCGATTTATAAATCGACAATGTTTCAATGGAGCCTTGAGAAGTAATTTAAACAAAATTCAGAAGGACTTGTTATAATCGTTTACGTCATCTTGAAGAACTTTGTATTATTAAAAGCTTTTGAATTTTATAATTGATTGGTATAATTGATATAAATAAATATAAAAATAAGAAGTACATTATTAAAAAATAATATAAGTAGGAGTTCTTCTGATGAAGTTACGTCACGCCAAAACGCCCAAATGTTTATACAATTGATGCAATTTTTTCTAAAATTTAATAAATTTCTAAAATTTTTGATTGTTGTTTGTTCTTGTTTTCTATATTTTATATGTTTTGTCAATTTCTTTTGCACTGTCTTATTTTCACGTATCTAAATAGTTTTTTTCTTCCTTTTCTATAATCTTGCTCTTTCTTATTTGTTCAATGATCTCCTCTCTACCATATAGAATGATTTTTCTTACTGTTCTGTTTTTCTGTAACTGCATCTATACATTTTCAATTCTTTTATCATTGTGAAAAATTATTTTTTTGTGGGAAGCATGAACATTTGTGTTTTATGTCTAAGGCTTCAACAAAAAAATATTAAAACAATCATAACATTTCAGTGTAAAGTCTTGATATTATAGCAATAATAAAATATTATTTTACGACCAAAACAAAGTAAAAGGAATTCATGTAATAGTCACCACTGAATTATTGAAGAAATTATCATTTATTTGAATAGAATCTTAAGCATGTGTTGAATCACACCAATTTCTTACATCACTCTACATACCGAAGTTAAGGATTCAATTTACTGCAACTATAAGTATATTGTAGGTAATACCAGATGTTTTCTTTCGAGAAAGTTAATTAGTTTACTTACATGCAATCTCTTTACTTTCAAAAATATCGAAATTGTTCAGTCCAATAATTAAACACTGAATGCAGAAATTGAATATATGTATTACTTTCAAGGTTAACACGTACATGCATTAAGCAATCTGATATTGTGCTGAATCTATTAATAGTCGTTAACTTATTACTATCTTTAGTAGAAAATGATTCTGTTCTTTAATTATTTCAATTAACGAATAGAATAATAATAATTTTAAATTGCAATAATCTTTACAAAGGTAAGAACAATTGCAAGCTCTGTGACATTGCTAGGTGAACGCAGACACCCACGGCAGACAAAAATGGGTCTTCAGAATATACCTCAGTACGGGATGCGCAGGAAATGTTGCGAATGAGACTCTAACAGCGATAGAAAGAGTTTCTCTCAAAAAGAAAAAAATTAAAAAGTTAAGGAATTAATTAAGGGGCTGTCTAATCTGTTAGAATAAAAGCTCCAAGCACCTGTCCTTTATCATAAATGTCACTAAATTATCTGCGTTGGAACAGGTAGAATTTATCCCTCTGCATAAAGGAGCAGTGAACAGCATGCGACTTTAAGTACACGTAAATAATCACCTTATCGAATATAAAAAGACTTGAAAAATAAATAAACGGCAAGAAAAATAGTTTCTCCTACCTTTAATTTAAGTTCTGGATGTTCCTCCAGAGTTTTCTGGTTGTGGCAGAGATAAAACATCATCTTTTGACACGGTGACACAAACTGGTAAATTTAGATATGAAAATGTTTTCCATGTCGTAGTAAAAAATGTTACTCCGTATTCATGGTTGAGGTTGAAAATGTCTGTGACTTTTGCTACTTTGAGGTGTTTTTGTATTAAACTTAACTAGCACATCCGAGTTAACTTAAATCTTAAGACATATACGCCTCTTCATCAGATATTTTACTAAAACTGAAAAGGATCTATATCATCATATGTATCTATAATGTCAGACATTTCGACATCGTTATTGCTTCATTTACTGTATTCAACTTACATTTTTTTAAGTTCATTTGAAACAGAAAGTTTTTTTTTCAAACCTTTCTGCTTTTTAATTTAGTTTTTTTAGGTTTCTTTTTCTATTCTTTTATGAATCGGGGTGTCAGTCAAAAATTTTAGTTGACATTTTCTTTGCAATATGACTGGAGAAACGAATTGTATTTCAGGTGTATTATGAATGTGAAGACATCATCGATCTACTATTGTTCTTCTCACGTGTTTTGTTACGCCCTCTATTGAAGTTGATGGATCAACCTCACAATCAGGTGGGTCATTATGTAAAGAATCATTAGTGGGTTTAGGTTGATTATCGTGACAATTCCAGCCATAAAGTCGTTGCAAAAAATCTGGTCATTGAATGGAAGAATTCCAGTAGCTCTAAATGCAAAATTGAGTTCTTAACACAAAAGGCCAAGTGGATATGAGTCACGTAAAATTATGTCGCAAATGGTTATTCTCATCATTGGATTTTTAGTAACCACAATTGGCATGTGACTATAATATTTTTTAAAAGGCTGTAGACCACTTTGTCTAGGGACTGGAGTTAATGACTTGTGCGTGGTGTTAGAGTTGGAAGGATATTATTGTTTTCCTTCATCAACGTAATCGTTTCCAAAGAAATGTGGCTTTCATACTTATTCATGATTAGTAAGACAGTAGAAGTTTTTGTTGAATTGACATGTTTTATGAAACGCTCCATCCATTGCACGAATAATTCAGCTCATCCATCCAGATGGGACTGCAGTACCTACAGATCCTGGTGGAGAATATTTTATCATAAAATCCTTGAAGTATTTTTAGGGATAACTAAAGGTGGTGGTATAGAATTGCAGATGGCATTGGTAGCACCGCACATTGTTACAAAGTTCCACGCTATGTGTTCCTCCTTTATTCTGAACTGTGGTTAAGGCCGCTTCGTCAACGTTGTAAATCTGACGATGTTAGAATGAAACGTCCATAAACCTCCTTGAGATTGTTGAACAACTTTAACAACTGGTCGATGGAAACCGACGCTCCTTCCTATTGATGTTACTTCAGCCGACCTCAAAGATAGATTTTTATTCAGCTTCATGAGTCTTGTAAACCAGAATTTTCCATCAGTTTCATTTTCCGTCAATGACTTTGGAATTGTTTTTTGGTTTGCAACCATCAGTTTAAAAGCCAGTTTTCTGACATCAGTCCGCGGTGCAGGCTAGTCATGGTTTGTAGTTATAATTACTAAGCTCCATTTCTTTATCTCCCAAGAAAATTTGATTAACATAGTAGTTTTTGTAGCTTCTGTAGATAATCCTTTGTAAAATACATCTCTCATGTTAGCGTCTTCCATGTTTTGATACCAAGTTCCCATATTATTCGTGACCACTGTACTAAAAACCGCATGTTTTATAAAACATAACCTACGAATTCTTACAAAATAAACATCGTCTGAATTTTACACAAAATCTTTTAATGCGATACTGTTACATGCAGTGTCATCTTACAGGACAATATAAATGACCACATACTGAGACAGTACACATTTTTAAACTTAACCGAATTCTTTACTCACAACACGCGCAAACAGATATTTTGTTGAAGAGATTTAAAAATATTTCTGCAGATGACTCCAGTAATACCACATATTTCCGTCATAATTATGAATTCTGTTAAGAGATGACAGGTTTGTATCTGCACAGGTTTAGGAAATATTAACTACTGTGCCTGGATGGCTACTGTACCAGCCTCTCCCCTACTTAGAATACACAAAAAAAATACATGCGATGTCCGACGTCGAAGAAATTAAAAATTGAACAGGGCTTAAAAGAGAGGTTAAGAGAAATGAGATTCTCGATAGTTTCCGGTGGCCGACTATATATTTTACTTAAAAACATTAAATTAAAAACTCTTTCACTACCGTCTCATTAGCAATTGAAAATAACCATACGAAAATATTTTTAACAGTGGTCAGAAATTGCAAGGTGTCAGGTAAGTAGTTAATTAAGATTCTTAATATGAATATTAATTTTCAATGTGATATATTTATTTAATGCTATTATTCATGTTGATGTATCCTATACTTATATTTAACTATATGTCTCTAAGGAAAAATAAAGATTATTATTATTATTATTATTATTATTATTGCACACAAAAGGTTGTTTGTTTTTTTCCAAAGACGGGGGGAGGAGAGGGGCCTGTAAACAGTATATGGTTTAGTATGGACAACTAATGAGAGCCATGAAAATATAGAAAAGCGGAGCAGATTCAAAAAAGTAGAATAGAGACAGACACCCAATAACATAAGTATGAGAATTCGAAAATACGATCAAATTTTGAAGACATATTAATTATACAAATTTAATAATATGACAGACTGAAATGCAGTGATAGGAAATGAAAAAAAACTAATACAATATGACGATGAAAAAGAAAAGACGGGTAAAACTTGTGAAGTTTTTGAGAAAACATAAATTATAATTAATTAAACAATATCACTATAAACTATACAATGGTCAACAACTAAGTTCAAAATTTCCAAAGTCACTCAAAACTAGGTATTGATATAGTACAGGCTTCACCGTTCAAAAAGTTAGTGTAGAATTTAAAGAAACTAAACTAAGAGAGGGAAAACTCAATCATAAATACAAAGTAAATAACAATGAGTAACAATAAATAACAGTATCAAAGAACAATGGGTAAAAATTCAATAATGTATAGTAAATAACACAAAAGTGTAATAGACGAGAAGAGAACCTAAAAAACACAGAATTGAAAAGAGTTGAACAGGACTTTATTAATGAAAACTGGACTAAGACTGAAAAAGAAAGAAAACATGGAGGCGTTCAAAAAAGGAAAACGTAATGCCTTGGAATATTAAATAAACAAGGAGAAATAACATAAAAATTAAACAACGGTGAACAGATGGAAGGAATGTCTAGAAAAATTGTACAAAAAAAGATGAAGAGGACCCATTATCAAAAACTGTAGAAATACAATATTAATATAAAACCAGATAACACCATCATGAAACGATGGATAAAAAATGATACAGGTAAAAATAAAAAACCTTCGGTAACAATGATCTATGAACCTGGGTAACACCAAAATTGCACTACAAATAAAGGTCAAGCAAAATATAAGAAACAAGAAACAGAATATCAGAATTTTATTAATGGGGAAATATGTGTTGTGCGAGAGAATAAGTACATTCACAATGGCCTACAGTTTAACGACGAAAATCGAGAAGTACACTAGGTAATTCCATTCTCGCTGGTTTGCGAAAATGTGGTCGTGATCATTTTAAATAACTTTTTTGTTGGCAAATAGTAAAATTAATAACATCGGTTTTTGGTATTCTACCGATTACAGAAATGTGAAGAAAAAAAATTTTGAATTGATTTCTCGCCAAATTTTGCTGACAAAACCATGCAAGTGTAAATCTGAGTGGGAAAAATAAACCACGTTCGAAAACTAAGGTTAGTAAGTAGAAGCTGTTTTGTGTTAGGGCGAAGTTATAATCAAAGTATCCCGGTTATTTAATTCTACGTATCAAAATGAAAAAAAGTCAAACAAAAATTCTGCTGTGCTCTAACAATAAAATACCATTAGACATCAATGGGTCCTCCAGTAGGTGGTTTAATTAAAATTATTCTTTTTTTTAATTTAAAGATCTTCCTAAGGCGGAGGTAAAATGAAACTTTCAATTTTACTTTTACCTTAGAAAGATCTTTATTTTAAAAATGAATAATTTATCTACAATTAGACATTATATTAGGATGGAAATATAAAGGCCTTAGAATTCTCACACTTTGGCAACATTATATCACAGAAAACGAACAAATTTTCAGGATATCGCCTTCTAGGACAAGAACAAAAACAATGACAACAAAGAAAAACTTTATCAAGATACATTTATGGAGTATTGATTGTTATAGATGCGATGTTTGGAAAACCGCTAAAAGAAGAGCACTATATATTTTTCAATTATGATCGGAAGAACAAAAAATGAAGAATTTGTGTATATTCTGAGAAAAGATGTAATGTATAGTAATTAAAGGCACAGTAAATTGGAAAACCCCGAAAAGAAGACATCATATAATTGAAAACCGTAGAATCAAGAATTATGTTGGTGTAAATCGAAATGCGACTAATGAAACACTATGGATAGCTGTAACAAACTTGTCCACACTGATGACCTTCGAGGAAATGAGGAACTAAGTAACGTGTCAAGTCCATCGTGTGAAAGAATCCGATAAAATAAAGCGCCTATTTTTTTTTATATCTGTCTCAAAAATTAAACGGGTACTTCAGACGTCGTAGAGACTTGAAATTCGGCATGCCGATGGGTCTTGCCCTCAAACCAACGGGAAAAATCCGAAAACCGGAAATTTCCATTCAGGGGCGGGGCCAGGGGCGTCTCCGTCAGCAATAGGTCTAGCATTATTAAATTCATCCATTAAAATTTGCCCGTGCTTTTAATCTAGTCTAATATAATTTTTGAGTTTGCCTTGAGAGATGCGAAGAAACAGGTTATAAAAAGTACCTATTTAGACTTTAATAGTTATTAAATTACAAACCATATTAATGAAGAAAAGCTTTAAAACAATATTTTGCGGGATATTTTGTAAAAAGTTTATTACAAAGTTAACGCATAAAGATAAAATAAAGCTGCAAAAACTTAGAAAAAAAAGCATACAATCATCTTGTAGTATGTAATAGACTACTAAAATTTTCCTTTCTCTCGAATAATCTATTTACATAAATTCTCTCTTTACAAATAATTATTTAAATTTACTATTAGCCCATAGATAATTCAAATTAAAATATGCCAAATAAAATTTAATTTAAGAAGATAAGAAATAACATGAAACAAGATAAAGACTCGTGCAATAAAAGAAATAAAACTTTTCGCAAAAAGTTAAGCAATTATTTCTGTAAATTTATTTCTTTTTGTCTGCAACTGACACTAAAAGTCTTTAATGTCGATGTCATTGAATCGCAGGAAATGCGATAGAAACGTCCATTAATGTTTTTATTTTATCCGCAAAACAGACATAATTTAATAGATAATTATAATTCCAAGTGAAGGACAAAAAAGTACCTAATAGTGAAAAGTTTAATGTGATTATTTAGAAATAAAATTTTATAACATATTTAAAATTATTTTAGCGTAATTATAAACAACTTACGCAATAACATTACACTTTATACTTTAGATAAAGACCGTATATTTTTAGCACTTTTAACCTTTTACAGCGCGATGTTTTGGTACAAAGAATATTGTTACATACGCTTATATTTGTCTTCCAAATATGTAAATATAAGAATTTAGGTTTAGCTATAACTCTTTGATTTTGGGGCTAAACCGGAAGTGACCTTACATCAGTTTTATTAAAGTAGTTGTTATATTAAAAAAGAAGTTAGAAGGGGCTGTTTCAAATAGCAATTTCTACAGGTTTTGTTGAATTTTTGCTAAGTGTCGGTACTTGTATATAACATTCCAACGTCAAACATTATGTTCAATTAACTGCCGCCTTTTATATAAAGCAACAGCAAAAAATATCCTATATTTAGAAAAATTTCGCATATTAAACTTGACCTCTGAACGCTTAATTAAACTTTCGCTTGAAACTATAACTTTAAAGGAAAATTCGAACTAATTGTCTGACAAGCACACATTGGCACAATTCCCGCAGTTTCGTTTGATTTCCTAAACTATGATTCTGAAAATATAGGATTAAATCCATGGACGCAAACGCGTTGGTATAAAACCAGTTGCTTCGCTAATACTCGGATTATTTAAAGTCTGGTAGTGGATACGCGCTGTACTCCACGCAAATTACAAAAGTTCGCCGCGTTGAATTGTTTAAGTTTACACACGGTTTCGTTTTTGTTAATAATTGCGTTAGTTTGTGAATAACGTACGAGTTTGACCTATAAAAGTGAAGAAATCGATAATAAGTGGCGCCACTGATAGTGTAATATAGTATTGCGAAAATAGTTCTTGGTATTATATTGAGATGAGCACTACTACTACATCGGTTGTTAATAATAGAAACGGAAGGTCGCGGTCTCCTTCTCCAGGAATGCATGCCGCACACCTGAACAATGCGACGAACACGGCTAAAAGTAATTTTTTAAATCCGGATTATACGAATTTGCGCCGATCTAGTCGCAGTACAACACCCGATTCTGCAATTCACGCAAACGGAGTTGAGTCCATACCTTTAATTGATGCTGGAAAAGCGCACGTACCACCACTAGCAAATCCCGAAATCGACGATAATTTAGATGACCGAGAGGTGGTAGAGCATCCTTATCCCGGTGTGGACGATGGGTTCTTTTCTAACAACGGCGATCCAAACATAATTCTAACAAATAGGGCGGGTGGAATTGATGAAGTGGATCTGGCTGATGGTGTTGATGGAACAAAACAGATTCCTAAACGGCCTATGTCGCCCACCGATGGTACGCACCGACACTTTCCCGATATAGAACACGGACTTATACCAACAGATCTCGAATCCATACCAGACATCAATGTTTATCAGCATAAGAAAACTTTAGCTCAAGGAATGATGGATTTGGCCCTGTTTTCAGCAAACGCGAATCAATTAAGATACGTTCTTGAAAGTAATAAACATCCTTACTACTATCCAGGAGTAATTCTTATCTCAATTAGCTTAATTTTTCAAGTAAGTACCAAAGTACAAAGTACAAACGTAATACAAATTTGATATTGCAGGTAGCTATTGGAGTTGGGTTAATATGGAATTCAAGATACAATGTTAAAGATGAAAAAGAAATATGCATTGCCAATAAAGTCAATAACTTCACCATCATTGGAATATTTTTAGTCACTGTTGTAAATGTGTTTATTTCCGCTTTCGGTGTGGCCAGTGTACAACCAGTTGCTGCTACAACGCCTTAGGTTTCCAAGATTGCTTTAAATATTTTCCCTTTTTGAACGCGAGACTGATCTTTGCGTACATTAAGAATGGACAAATGCTGTAGGTACATAAGAGTATTTATTTATTGTTAATGTATGTACTCAAATTTGTGATATTATGGTCTATGTAGAATAATTACTTTTGTACATATTATGTATTAATATGCTGACTAGAAGTGTGTTAGATATTTTTATAAAAATAAACTCATATTCGAAACTTTTTTAATTAAAAAAAGTGTATTCCGTTATAGCATCAGTAATAATGGGAAAATATTTAAAGTGTTTACTTTGTGTTTTATACAATGCAAATTAGTTTGCGACTTAAACCACATTAATTATCAATTAAACTTTTCGTATAATTTAATGTTAATTGGGACCATTAATATTTAGTTTTGCTGTTAATTAATGTTGGAATATCAAGCGTAAAACTTGTAGATAAGTACTGGACTTTGTGGTTGGGGAGAAATTGAGTCATGGAAAACTCGCATCAGGTGGGTCTCCCAGTTACGCAGAAAAAAAACGAAAGAAGGATGAATTAAAATTGGTTTTGATGACGTTCTGTGTATTATTTCAAATTATGAATTACTTTCACAAATTTTACGTTAGTAAAGAAAAAGTCATTGCACGTGTTATTTTTAATTACTTCCACGAGTTTTTACCTTGAATTCTACGTTAAATAATAAATATCATGCAAGATCAAGCAAGAGTACACATTGGGCCATTTCACACCAAACCAGCCACTAAAAAAACTCGACGTTTCCGATTTGAGTAATTTTTGGTTATGTTATACCGATATGTGGTGTTGACACTGATACGAAATATTTTTGCGCAATGGTTGAACATTTTTAATTATTGAGTTACAGGACTGTGAAGTTTTGACTTACGCGCCGCTTTTAACTGAAATACCTAGTTTTTTGAACTTGTAACTGAATTAAACAAGTAGTGGGATAAATACTTAATTGTTAAAGCTTTTTAATTAAATATTTAAATGCATAAAAAAATGTTTAAGCAATTTTAACAAAGTTGGATCAGCTTAATTTTTTTAATTTTTTTTTCGAATATAGCTGATAGCTTAAAGATTATCCCTCCAAGTCTGAAAATGGGCACAGAAGTCGTTTAGGAGCTAGACCGGTAACAAAAGCTAAAGCGCTCTGCCAAGACGAATGCGCGCCTGGCGTGGCAATATGCTTGGTTATGGCGTCCGTCCTATATAAAATTTAATAAATTTGTAGTATAAATTAATCGTGTTAAGATTTAATTGAAAAACAAGCAAAATATCTACATGATTTATTTATATTACTATAAGTTCATAAGTACAGATATATTTACACAAATTTATACACATTTGTTTACATACTTTTACAATTTTTGAGTTTCACTATTCTTTGTTCGGTTTATTATGATACCACCAGCAGAAGGAATGAATGCATGATATTTTTTGTACTAGGTATAGCCACCGAAGAGTCAAATCTGTTTTTAGAAACACCCTGTTTTCTTCAATTTCCTCTTTAGAAGCGTAGTATACATGATTTGGCCCATTGATATAACCTCTCAGGTGGTGTTATGGAATTATTGGGCGTAGCCTGTAAACTTCCGTCCGTTTGCCAGGCGTTTTAATTCCGCCAATACTCATCACATGGTCCTTTGCCTTGTGAAGTGGCGTGAAAATGAAATTTTGCATCTGCTGTAAAATCTTTTTTGAAATAGGTTAAGTTTATAACATTAAGTCTATTTTTAAAGTGTTGCGATGCTCCATTACTAATATATATGTATTTACTGGTAACTATGTTTTGTTCGTGAAGATGATATTGTAATATCTTTTGGTAAGTGTAGAAGGTGGCAGTGTCATGCTTTAAATCATCTGACATCATTACTACACTCATGTGTTTCAATTCCTGATCTTTTTTATAATAATAAACAGATGTGAGGAGTGTCGCTTAATCATTATTCCAGTGGAATGACTGGGCAGCACATCTTATACAACAAAGCTGTAGTTTTCAGCAAAATCGCACTGGCTAATAACGTCGCCTTCTAAAATGGTGTCCTTTAAAATTCTGAAATATTTTGCTTGCTGTTCTGCTATAATAGCATGAGGCTTTAAATGATCCAAAGCTGAGCAAAGACTGTCTATGAAATCATCTAATAGTTGAACTTGAGATGCGATAGTGAAACGATCCGTTCCGATCCATGTGTTGAACTGTGTATTCGTCACTTGATTATCATCAAATGTTTTTATAAGATGCTCCCGAGTTTCATACAGACCAGGACAGTTCTTGCAACGTTCGCTAACTGGCGATTTATTTGACATCAAGTGGCACTTTGGGGTTGGATTAACGCACATCATCCTTTGCAAGATAAGATGTTAGAGGGATCACAGTATCTTTAGTAATATCTGGAATGCCAGCTCCCTCTATCATCAATTTAACGTTTTGATGATAAACGCAAACGCACACAACATGAGTTCCAGAATCACCTGCTAAAATGGATTGTTTAGGCCGCAAAGAGAAGAATTTTGTAAGGCCAACTTTTAATCTAGAGTATTCTTCTTCAGTGGCGGCTCGTGGTCAATCATACTGGAAGGTCAAAAATTAATTTAAAAAATAGGCATACTTAAAAAAATATAAATAACTCAAATGCACCCCAAAATTTTATACAATCTACAATTTTGTTCAAAATATAGCGATTTTTCGAAACCTTCTCATTAAAATCTCTAAAGGATTTTCTGTAAGCATTGTCTAGCTGTGTACGAATATCAACATTTTCTACGGTTGCAAAATTTACCGAGCATTTCATGTGTTCTGCAGACGAAACATGTTTTTTTATTTCCTCTTTTAAATGTTTTAAATCTCTGACACCGGATTTGGACTATAGCGAGTCTGAAGAGTCTTTAGAAAATAATAAACAAACAAAACAGTAAAATACATTTGATACTTCACAACCACATATCCAGTTAGCTAAATCGTACATTACCTTGCGAAAATTTCGATGAACATCTTTATTTTTGTCTTTTCTAGTCTGTCGTAAACTTAGTTCTGGCAAAGGACGACCATTTGCCTTGAACTCAACTAATTTTGTAAAATTAAGTTTGTTAGCACTTTTAGTTGTTTAATTTTCTGCACTATCGACATTTTCTATTATAGCGCATGCACACGCGAATCAAAAATAGTATTTTTACAAAACAACACAACAACAGTAAAACATATCAATATAAATTCTTAAATTCATTTAAAACACGCGAAAATCGAATCAAAAATTGAGCGTAGTTGTACACGCTATACGAAGTCGACGTAAACTGCGGGATCCGGCTCATGACCCAACGTTGATTATTGTTTCGGACGTTTGCGCGTATTCGGGCGCTGCACGTTTTCGAGTTTTTCCGGGTAGATCTAATTCAATGAGGACAATTGCACCGCCAGCCCAAGGTTGAAGAGGATGAATTACGAACGACGGCCGATAAATTTTAAGTTATTATACTTGTGACTTTTGCGAGTAAATTACCTATTTTAATAAAACACGTAATAATTAATATTTTTATATATTGTCAACGTTTTTGGGAGGTCATTGACCAATTGACCATATGGACAAGCCGCCACACATGAGCAGCTGGTTCTGTATATGAACTCGTTTGCCATCGTCTAACTTTATAGACACGAAATCTTTCTTACCAGGCATAATTCTTGAATTATCTTCTCTTAGGTAAAAATTTTTTACGAGATCAAGCGTTTCTAAAAATAATTTACGCCCCTCCCGTGGATTCGGCGAAAATAAAATTCCATTCTTTTCGACCAGTTCTCTGGCCTTTTTGCTTGTCATCTGGATGTATTGAACTCTTTAACAAGCCGACGTTCACTCCACGATTTTGGGGCTACAGTGAAAATCATAGTTTTTAGCCACACAGACGTTGACGGGTTATTAAACTTTTCTTTTAATTGTTTGAGTATTTCGCTGTCATTATCTTTCAAATCCTCGGTCTGTGTTGCTTTATTAAGCAGGTTTTCTTCGGGAGCATAGTAAGACCCTTATAAAACTTGACTAGATAATTCGCTAGATTGACTACATACGGCCACATCCTCGTCTGCAATTGGTGGCATTTCACGAACAAGTCGCTCTCTACACTGCTTACAAACGTAAAAGTTCTTGTCACTATCAAATGACCACTTTTCTGTTAATAATTTAGTAAGTTTTCTTAAGTCCTTAGATTTTCTATGCACAGTTATTTTGAACGGATTAAAACATCTATCATTATACGGAGCCATATTACTAGATTTAACAAGAAAATACGAAAATTACACACAAAACGTTCGTCATGCGTCCGTTTGACTACGAAGTTGCCAAGCTCCTAACTAAAATAACGGCCAAATTTAAAAATAGAGCATCATAATTCCGTCTCTTTTTCCCGTTTAACGAAACTTTAGTGGCTGGGTTCGCGCGCAAAATATTTCACTTCAGGAATTGTAGATGGCGCTACGGAATATGAAATTACTTAAAATTACTCGCAGTAACTGACGCCAAGCGCTAGCATACCGTGGTATTGTTAACCGGTCTAGCTCTAAACGACTTTTGTGCCCATTTTCAGACTTGAAGGGATGATCTTTAGACTACCAGCTATATTCGAAAAAAAAATAAAAAAGTAAAGCTGGTCCAACTTTGTTAAAATTACTCAAATCGGAAATGTCGAGTTTTTTTAGTGGATGGTTTGACGTGAAATGCCCCATTTAACATATTTATATTAAGTAAATAACTAACATTTAGAAAGTTCAACTTTGTATAGCGAGTGTTATACTTTAGTAGCAAAGATGTTCGACATCTACCTATTGGCACCCAAATTCTTCTAACATCTAAAATAAAGAAAATACTTCCTACAACCACAGTGGTTTAATAATATTAAATTCATAAATGCCATCCTTTTATTATTAAGATTAAAATGTGTTTCCATACATACAGACTGATGGAAACAAAGAGTTGAAAAAATTCCCAGGTTACGTCTACAAATCAAGCAAAACAAGAGACATTCACAAAACGTATACAAATAAAATAAACACATCATTGTAGGAAACCACGTGTGAGAATAATCTGACTTTATACGCAAACACGAACAAATACGATTATTCGAATGTAAATGCAAAAATAGTATTGATTCAGATACATCGATCCAAAAAGTTTATACCTGCATTCCTAGGTAAGGACTGAGGACGAAAAAACATTAACATTGAAAAACTTGCATAACTTTTAAACCGCTAAATAAATTTTCAAAAAAAAAATTTTGTTTTGGATAGGTTATTTATAATATAAAAATTAAGAAAAAATAAAACATCAATCAGACTTATCGTCATAAAAAATTTTGAGCTTGTCGGGGATAGTCTCCATCATGGCTTTTATGGTGGTGCTCGACACTATCTTGGTCGCTAGGGTCCACATTTTTCTAAAACTTTCAATCGATTTTGTAGCCTTTTGTCTGCTTCAAGCTTCTTTTTCACCAAAGCCCAGTACCGCTCGATTGGGCGAAGCTTAGGGCAATTTGGTGGGTTAGCCTCCTGGGTACAAAATCGACATGATTCTCTTCGTACCATTTTTTTATCTGCTTACTGTAATGGCACGAAGCTAAATCCGGCCAAAAAAATGTGGATACCTTATGTTTACTCAGAAAAGGTTGCAATCTTTTTTGGAGACACTCTTTCGTGTAAATATTGGAGTTAATTGTTCCATTTGTTATGAAAGATTGGCTTCTTTCACCGCAGCTACAAATCGCCTGCCAAACGAGATATTTTTTTGGAAACTTGGACTTTATTTTAGTTCTAAACTTCTTATGAACATTTCTTCGTCCACAAGAAACATAAAACTCCTGACCAGGTAGTTGAGAAAAATTGGCGAGGACGTAAGTCTCAACGTCCATCGCGCAACATTGACGTTTTTGGAAAAATCTGCTCTCAACTTTCTGGCTCGTTTCTTGGCTTCAATGTTTTTCTCCGCATTACGATCTGGAGTTGTTTGAACTTTGTAGGACTTAAATTCACTTTTTTTTTTTCCAATTGTCTTTTCCGACAAGTCGACTTTTGCAGCTAATTTCGGGTTCGATATCAGCGGATTCTTAACCATCGCAGATATTGCCTTTTGCACCTTTTTTGGTGAATGAAAACCCTCTAGTCGTCCACTACCTGGTTTCCGTGTTATGGTAAAGTCTTCCTTGTACCGCTTGATGACTTTTACTGCCACTTGCCTGCAAACTTTTGCCTCCTTTGCAATGCGAACGACTGACCATTGTGGATTCTCAACAAATTTTTAATGATTAATCTATGTACTTCCACTACTTTTGCCATTGTGAACACAATTTGACTCAAATAAAAATAAAAATTTGACGACATATTCTGACAACTATTTCAAAGCCTACTATATCAAAATTTTGTAAAAAAATTATATGGTATAAAAGTTATGCATGTTTTTCAATGTTAATGTTTTTGGCTCTCAGTCCTTAAAACTGAAGAATGTAGGTTATTCGTTTAGTACTTGCTGTGGGTAACTGCCGGGAAGTATTACAATACATGCTTAATTAGTTGAATTTTCGAGTATCCATAAATTTACAGATCGTAAAATAAACAAACAGCTTTATGCTTCGTGCTTCATTGCAAATCATCTTTTAACAAAATAGCGTTAGCGAGTTTTTTAAAATGATCAAATTGGTTTTCAAGTATAGAAACATAAAACTCTACATCAAAGGAATGGAACTCTAAACTGCAGCGTCTATCTGTAGATTTTGCAATGTTAAAACTTTATTCATTTCCAAAACCTTTCCCACACAGTAAAAATCACACAAATAACTGATCTAAATATGATAAAATTAAAAAAGAAACAACAACCCACACATTCAGAAAAGTTGTGCAAGTACAACTATCGACGAAATAGTTTTTGTCTAGAAGACAGCATAAAACAAAGGTAGAGAAAATACTAAATTTAAACTCAATTTATGATACATTAGCACAACGCCTAGCTTAGATACAGTGCTGTCCGTGTTGTTTAATCATAACACCAAAATATATGCTAGTTAAGCACTGAAGGAGCAACTCTGGGTGCTGTGCCTAAGATGGCTGCCGTCATTTCAAAACAAATTGTATCTATTGGTAGTTGTGTTTATAGACGAAGAATACTCTGTGTCCAAAAAACACCATAAAAAGAACAATAACAAACACAACCTAGGCACGTGCAAATGCAAGATAAATGCAGTGATAAATGCAGTAATGTTAGAAATGAAATAAAACACAAGCATGGTGATAAATAAATTTAATTAAATGTTTGTTTTAAATAAAACAGTCGATTGTGACAAAAGTTGTGTAAAAATTTAAAACAAAAGAAGGTACCTTTTGCCTAGGCTACCCGAGGAAAGAAGTGTACGAGAAAACCTCAGGTTCCGCCCAATATTTAAACAAAACATAACATAACATGCATCAAAATAATCAATGTGTGGTTTCCAGATAACGCAAGTAGGGAGAGTCCGGGAGACATGAACCGCCTTTTACTCAAACCATCATAAAATCTATTAAATTGCATTGAGAGAGCCTATTTACGCTTTAAAGCATAGCTTAGTTCAGCAGACATCATTGTGCATCATTATTTTTTTAATAAAACAATTCTGCAGAAAGTTATAGCTATTTAAAAAAAAAAGGGCATTGGTTCAAGTCTCACTACCATATGCGACACTTGAACCGGGGTTTGGGGAGAGTTGACCATACAGTTTTGGGGAAGAGAAAACAATATTTTGAGATCAGTTTTTTAATGTGTTTGTTCAAATTAAATTCTAACAAAATACGACTACAATAATGTTTTATTTAGGTACATTCGTGACAAATGAAATCATCGATATCTTTTGTAAGTCCTACACATATCTCGTGGACATATCTCCGACATAAACGACATAGGCGCATATCCATCATTTCCTCTGACTGGCAAACGAAGCAATACCAACGTGTATTTAAGTCAGGATTTTCTTCAAAATCATCACTGAAACTTTCACCGTACAAAATATCTTCGTCTTCACACTCCGTTTCACTGTCACTATTTTCCTTTTTACCTTTTTCCCTCTTCTAGTTTTCTTTCGAATGCCCTTTCCTTTCACATCTTTTTGTTTTGGATCTTCTTTGGCTTTCTTTATTTTCTTTCCCCAACTTTTTCCTTGCGTCTTCTTAGTTTTTCATTTTTGATTCAGTGTTACTTTCCTCAAAAACTCTTTTCTTAACATTAATAGTCTTTTGATTTCTAGTCACAACATTTAGTTGAGTCCCCATACATATCCTTTTCGATATTTTATCTTCATTACAGGTGGCATTATCATCACATATGTTGGACTGGTGGCTTTTATTGGAGTTTCTGTGAGACATTCACTGCTACTATTTTCTTTTCAGGTGTCATCGTTAATATTTTAGTCTTGCCCGGCTGGCGGCCTCGTCGAACAGTCTTTCTTGGAAGCGCTTTTGGGAATGGTCTCAGCATTTCTGGAGTAACTTTAGTAATTTTACCAGTTGAAGTAGTTGGGACTGGTGAGAAAGTGCAATGTGAAACAAAGCCTTGTTTATTAGGAGTCTGCCTACCGGAATTGAGTAACTTCAGACATATATTTAATAGTGTCGGGACAGTAGATGGTGGTGGATTCCATAACTCATTATCTTCTATAGATAGATTTTCGTTCAATGAATGTGCTACAGCGTCATTATCTGGTTCCTTTCTATGCTTTTGGCAAATAGGCTCTTGATCATTGCAGGGAATATTCTCATTATTTTCTAACTGCTGCATAGAAACAGTCGCGACCACAGCGTTCTGTTCCAGTTGCGAAGATTCCTCTAGTTCAGCGGAGAACATAAGCTGACTTTCTAACCGCAATGGTGGGTCTTTTGGTGGCTGTTCTTCAGGCAAATCTCTGTCTGTGACAGCAGAACACAAGAAATCGTCGTCACTAAATATTTCTGGATTAAATGGATGGAAAACATACGGTTAAAAACAAAACTAACTAGCGTTAATACTACATATCGGGAGACTTGAACCACTGGTCATATCTCCCGCATGCAAAGTGGTGCAAGTCTCCCGCACCTACCATTTAAGTAACAAAATTTTACTACTGAAAAAGTTATCAATCATAGAAAAAAACACTTAGCACATGTTAAACTACATTTACCAGGCGTCACAATAGTAGTAAAACACAATACGTACCTCAGAAATTACGGTCGTAATCCTCAAAACTACTGATGTGATAAATAAAAACTCCGCAACAGCAAGAACACGTTTAGCTAACTGACAACTGAACGAACTGGCCATCGTGCAAAATGGCGGTGTACTTGCGATTGGTCGCTCGCGCATGACGTTTGACCTTAATTAGCGCGAAATTTAAATATAGTTTTGTAAGGTGGTTCAACTCTCCCACCTGGGCAAGTCTCCCGGACTCCCCCTACATCAACAAGACGTACAACGGACTAAACAAAACAAAAATAAATATCATTTAGTTAAAGAAGGAGGAGTTTAGACGGTATAACGCCGCATTCATTCGCACCTTTTTTGCGCAGAAAATTGTGATTATGAATGTAATTTTGTTAAAGAAAGAACACTAGCAACTATATTACAGTTTAGCCCCGAATGCGAGAAAAGTTGCGCATAAAGTGGAGCACCATACCGATATACACTCACATGCGGCACTATACCATACTACAGTCAACAGTTTATGATAATTACTATTTTTACTAACCTGGCTACATACAAATCCAAATACAATTTTTTTATCTATAAACACGTAAAATAACACACAAAACATATATGACTTAAACCAAATAAAATAAGCGCGCGCTTGTTGACAACAAAAACTTGTATTAAATTATAGTCATTTTTCTGCTCTCAACTTAAACTAGATTAATCGGCAGTTTCAAATTTTATGATTATAATTAATTTGTCATTGTCATATATTTTTCCAATTTTACTGAATAGTTTTGCTTTAATATTCCGTGCCGTATACCGTGAATAACCCTGTATACATTTTAATTCATTTTGTTTCAATTCATTTGAAAAGCATCTAGAGAATAATGATCCAACAAAAATTAACTAGTAACCGATCCTTTTCGATACAGAAACAGAAACAATAAATTGAAAAGGAATGATTATTGATAAGCTATTTCCAAGAATATAAAATAAGAGGCAACATCATTATAGAAAGCAACTAACTATGGAGAATTTGAAGAAGAAAGTTATAAGTACAACCATCCATAAACCAAGACTATGGTTGAGATATTTATTGAGAGATTTGTAATATGGGCGCACGGTAGAAACAATTTAGATAACTTCTTATTTCACTTGTTCTTCATTCATTCAAAGATACAGTTGACCATGGAGGTAGAATCCAACGATATGCTGTTTTTTCAGGACGTGTTAGTAAAGAAGATTTAGTATATAGAAAATCAACCCACACACACCCATATCTAAATGGATGCTAACACCATCAGCTCAAAAACAACCACTAACAAAAACGTTGATGTGTAGATATAAAGAACTATCAGATAACGACCAAATCAAATAAGAAATAAAACCATCCGAAACATTCTATAAACAGTTGCTATTAGGATGCCAAAACTTTCGTTTGCCTTGCAACGCCCCCACAACGGCGTCTCTAACGGTTTTTCTAAATAAAAATTAGGTAATAGTATTACCAACTTAGCTTAAATTCAAATATGAATCATTCGCTACAGCTAGCAAGAAAATCAGCTATAGAAATAAAAATAAGAGAATATTAATCAGGATTCAAAAAAATAGATGATCATATACTGACTTCCAAAAAAATTGTAACACCTAGAAGTTGTTGAACGATTTTAATGAAATTTTCAGAAAACGTCAATTTTCATTAAACAAAGTGATGATTAAAATTTAAACACAAAAGAGCAAAAGCTTAAAAAGTTTTTCAATAATGAGTTGCTCCGCCACTATTTGTAATGCACTCATCTAGACGGCTTGGCATGCTATCAATCAAGTGATCTATAGCTGCCTGTGGTATATCATCCCAAGCTTCTTGAATCCGTTGCTGAAGATCGTGTAAATTATCTGGAGAGTGCGGTAAATTACCCAGTCGCCTACCAATCATATCCCATACATGTTCAATTGGCAACAAATCAGGCGACCGAGCAGGCCATGGGAGGACGGCAATGTTAGATTATTTCAGAAACCGTATTGTAGCACTTGCCGTTTGAGGGCGGGCATTATCCTGCTGGAAAATGGGGTTTTGCAGCCCCTGAAGATATGGAAGGCCAACTGGTTGTACCACATTAGCAATGTAACCAGTTGCGTTAAGGTTGCCGTCAATAAAGACCAAGGGTGATCTGCTACTATAACATGTTGTACCCCATATCATAACTCCTTGAGTGAGGCCTGTGTTGCGTTCTACAAAAAATGTTGGATTTTTACATTTTCCACGCATCCGTCGGACCCTCCTACAACCATCGTGGGCTCACAAGCAAAATCGGGACTCGTCACTAAACACAATTTGATGCCATTCTTGCGCCCAATTAACCGTTTCGTTGCTCCACTCTAGTCTGCGTAGACGGTGAAGTGATGTAAGAGGAGACATAAAATGGACGATATGAACGCAACCCATAAGATCTTATCCGGCGATAAACAGATTATATTGACATCCTAAGTCCTGTACCTCTCATCTAATCATTTGCAATTGATCGAGTTGTTGAAAATCTATCTCTTGTGGCCAAAACTCTTAAGGTGAGTTGGGAAGGCTAATTAGTGTGTTTCTGTATCGTGAGATGTCACTCTGCGTTTAATAGTTTACAACCATTGTTTACGTTCGTTACTTGTGTAAAACGATATTGTGTTTGTGATAAAATTTTGTTTTGATAACTAGCATAATTCGTTATGAAAAATAGGTTTTGGTAAGAGCTATATTGGAAATTAACGTTTACTTAAACTTGTCGGCAACAGGTCACGCCACTTCTCGACTACATATAAAATTTACAATTTTGGAAATATTTTAAACTGGTTATTGTTAATTGTCCGTACAATAATGTAAATTCGTGGAATTTTATTTCTTTTATAATCCTAATGTACCAACAAAGTTAAAATATTAACATTTCTCATGAAAAAAACACGTTTTTGTATAAATTTTATTGTATCTCAAAAACTGTAAGTTTAATTTGACTAAAAAAGTCATGAACATCAAAAGTGTTTTCCGTTAACTGAATTTTTTAAAAGATTTTTGATCTTGTAGTTTCAATAAGTACACATTTTGTTGTAAAAAATTCTGAATTTTCATAGTTCTACATAAGAACCGCAAAAACAATACGTACAAATAAGTTGGGGTAGTTTGTACTACCGTACTCCTATTTTATGCGGGGTGAAATTTTGAAATTGCTATTAGCCCATCTTTTTGAAAATAAAAAAGTTAGTAAATTCACCAAATTTCACTCTATTATCATTATTAGTTGCAGAGATATTAAATAAAAACTATCTTGAGGGTCACACATTTCAGGGGCGGTAGCTCCCTTAGGAAGCATCTTTCCACCTATGCTTATTCAGACTTTTTGCATTATTTTTGAACATAGAATCTGATAGTAAAGTTTGACGCCTTAATTATGGGACACCCTGTATAGATGACATAGCAACTCCGAGAATAATTTCAACACACGATCATGAAATGGAAAAAAAAATAATCATAGATTTCATAGCTTTGACTTAATACCAAAAAACAAATGTAGAAAATTTTAACTTTCTACGGAATACCGGATAAATTTATACGTATAATAAAAGTATAGGTACAACAAACGTCATGTGTGCACCTAACTTTCGAATAAATTAAACATAAAGCAGAAGTTGTAGTTTCTCCTACTTCCTGATATGATGACAATATGGACTGGGTCATAATCAATCAGAATATCTTCAACTAAATAACAGATTTGAAATTTGCAGACGACCTATGTTTAATAACACCCAACATTAAATAAATGCAAGAGTTGAAAAACAAAATAAGTAAACGAAAAAACTTAAAAAGTAGATTTCTGAATTAAACGAAAACTCAAAAGAAAAAAAAGACAAGATGTAAATATATACCAATCTAGGAAATATGGTAGACATGCATGGAAGATCAAACAGAAACATCACACGAAGAACAACATAGGCGCAGAAATCGCTTGGGGTGTTAAACAAAATATGAAATTCAAAGAACACTAAAAGGATATACACTAAGACAACCAAATGAATACCTAACCCAGTGGTTTCCAACCTGTACCTGCGCCCCCCTTAAAAAAAATTGTTGCGCCCCTTTAATTTTTCTAACAATCTAATTTCCTAAATACTCAACTGATATTATAATTTATTTAATGGGCTACAAAATAATATACAATATTATGTAAAAATATACATCAAAAATAATCATTTATTATAAGAAATAATAATTTTAAATGTAATAAAAACAAATCTTACAAAAATACAAAAAAAAAAGAATACATAATTAATACAACATTATATAAATTTAATGCGACGGTTGAGCTTGTTTTTTAGTCTAAATTTTCTCAAACTGTGGTATCATTGAAGAAATCGCGGTTCTCAGTTCCTTTTTAATCACTAAGCGAGATCGATACTTTGTTTTTAAGACAGTTACTGTAGAAAAACCAGTTTCACATAGGATGTTACAAATGGCAATAAAATTTCTAAAGCTTTGTTTGTCAAAGTAGGAAAATCGTCCTTTACTCGTTGCCAAAACGTAAGAATATTATTTTCGTCTTGAAACATCTGCTTTAATCTGCTATCACTAGATAAGTTAATTATCATTTCCTGCTCTGCTGTCGTAAGGCCAAAATCATTATATTTTTCAATCACAAACGGGTTTCTAATCCATTCATATTTGGACATGTCAAGATATTTAAATTAAAACAAGAATTGCTTCCATAGACTGGTCAAATGATTATTAATAAGAACTTTACTTTTTTTTAATTTTAAAAGTGGGATACATGTCAAAGTTACTATTTTCAAACTTATTATCTACAGTTCCAATTTTTCATAAATGCAGTAATTTTGTCTTTCTGCGTAAAAGCATGAATTTGAGGCCCTTGCATCGATTTATTTAAAATACTGAGTCTTTGAAAAATATCAACTAAATACGCAAGTTTTACAAGGAAATTCGTGTCATAAAACAAGTTTGCTTCATTTCTATTATTATCAGTAAGAAATATGGCGATCTCTTCTTTTAGCTCAAACACCCTTTGAAGTACTTTGGCACGAGAAAGTCAACGTGCCTCACAATAATATAGAAATGATCTATAATCTGAACCCATGTTATCACACAATTTTGCCGAAAGCCTTTCTCTTAATGAGCTATTTTTCATAAAATTTACAACTCTTATAATAACTTCAAATAGTAGTAGTAGATCTTCACCCATATCTCTTGAAACAAGTGATTGTCTATGAGTCATGCAATGCGCCCAAACTGCACAAGAAGCCACCTTTCGAACTAGTGCCTGTAGACCAGGATTTTTTCCTGCCATAGATGAAACTCTATCTGTGCATAGTCTAACACAATTCCCAGAATGTCATGTTCATTAAAAAATTATCAATGATATTAAAAACTTCACTTACTGTAGTATTGCATTCAATAGGTTTACAGAATAACATGTCTTTCTAACATCAGTTTCCACAACATATCTTACATATGTTATCAAGTGTGCATTCTTAAGAACATCGGTAGTCTCATCTACTTGCAACGTCAAAGAAGATAGTTTTACTTTTTCTATTAATTGATCGCAAAGATCTTTAGATATATCGGATATTCGTCTTCCCACCGTATTAATGATTTTAAGTTGATCAGCATATGATTCACCGAGCATCGTAGCTGCAGGTAGTACCAGAGTTCCTCCTATTGAATGGGGTTTTTGCATTTAGCAATTCTATACGAAACTTTATATGGCTCAAGCAATGCTTTTGTGTTACAGACATGGTCTTTGAAAACATTTCTTGTTGTTTATTTAAAATCTCAAATTTTCTTTGCAAAAATTCTCTTCTCTTGCCAACGTGATCTATATGTACTTTTTCAAGATGTCGTTTTAATTTATTTGGCTTCATGCTGTCTGCAGTCAAAGTATTCATGCACAGCAAACACATTGGTCGTTCTTGGTCATTACTAATCTTATATGTAAATCCTAATGTTAAGTACATTGAATCATATTTTCTATATTTAGGTTTACAATTTTGCAAAGATGTATTTCCGTTATTTTCATCGCTTTTCTTTTGCCCTCTGCTTCTGATTCATTTAATTTTTTTTTTCAACTCAGTTACGTATTTATCCATCCAAAGGGTTATTTTAAATCAAATAAAATTACTTTTTCACTACTAGCTTTAAAAGCGGTTTGTAGACCATATGCTACTCTCCATTAAAAGTCCACTTTATTCACTAGGAATTAAAGTACATTTCGGTAATTTACAACAATTGAGGATCGATTTCAGAAAAAAAAACTATATTATAATATAATTTTTAATCATTGGCAAGATCGTAATTTTTATATTTTACAACTTAAAATATTGATAAATAAAATATATTTCAATTTAAAAATTAAATTTGACAGGAATTGGATATATTACATCAATATTTTCTTATTTTTATTTTTTCTTTTACATTAAAAAATCAGTCTTTAATTGGGGTAATTTTTAAATGTAGAATTAAAAACAATTTTTTTGTCAAAATTAATTACTAGAATATAAACAACATAAAAATAACTTGCGCTCTTCTTACATAAACGTGAATTTTTCCAATAACAATATTCATATATTATTCAATTAAAACGGTTACTGGTAAAAATGCGCTAGTAGTGAAAAAAATCGTATATTAACCTCTGCCAGGATGTTATTTTATTGTTTCGAATGTTTATATATCCTGGTTAATAATGTACTATTATAACAGTTATGAAATTTACCTCAATATTAATTTAGAAGTTACCAAAGCGAAGGTGTTTCATTCTATATATCACGTGGTTATCGCAAGCACTACTAACGAACTAATTCTGTTCATAGACAACAGAAAAAAAACAGATGCTTCTGTTTACTGAAGTTTGGCCCAAGTAAGCACGAGAATACCCGGGATGTTCCGAGTGCTTGTCTTTTGTTTCCTCACCCCGCCGTCACTCGGCCCCAAACGCGAAAGCGATGTTTTCGTTCCAGCATTGATTATGGTTCCAACAAGAGTACGAATGGAAGTTTTAGTATTTGTACCCGAAAAATTCGTGGCGAGGATTGTGGATTACGTATACCTGTTTTGCTGATTAATTTTTTTGACACCTATTTGACTTTTTTTGGTTTGTATTCAAAAATGATATTTTGAAAACAGCTGCATGCCACCATTGCAACACTCTCGCGCCCCCTAGAGGAAGCGTGCCCCACAGGTTGAAAACCACTGACCTAACCAAACAAGTATTAGAATTTAATGTCACGGGCAAAAGGAAAGTAGGCAGGTTAATAGAAACATGAAGGAGAAGCATAGAAAAGAAATTACGAAATCTCTTGGAATGAAATGAAATGTCTAGTACAAAATAGAAAAAAAGCGGAAGATTTTTGGGGAAAATATAGTGAAAAAGGCCATACTAAATAATGCGAAGGAGTAGCTACCTTACCATATACAAACAAAAAACGAATGACAGGTTCTTTTGTTCCTTATAGAATTGCGGACCCTACTAAACAAGAAACATTAAATCAATGTTTTTTAACATTTGAACAAAGTAACAAAATTAACACTTCATTTTAACATTGGTTCTACATAACATCAACATTGTTTATAAAAGAATATTTGAACATGGAAATAACATATAAATATAATAAGTTGAACATGCTTATTAAACATTATTAGTACGGCATATTTTTGTGTGCAATATAGTATAAACAAGCTTTTTGCGCAGAACTCCACATCTTGTACTTACGTGTGAAAGAGTATAAAAAGCGTAACATAAAACATTTTGCTCGACAGATAAAAAAAAATGTATAACAGCGTTACGTTACAACTAACAAAATGTTGAGAGAATTTACATTCTTGTAGATATCGTTAAAACAATTAAAATGTCACGTGATCGTCATGTCTCAGTTATTAATAGCGAATCAAAAAATACTTTATGCGAAAGTTGTGTATAAAAATAACTTTAAACCTTGCAAAAAATCAACAACTTTTCTTGGAAAATCTATGTAGGTTAACTGCTCTTTTCGGTGGACAGATTATGCTCAAAATCGAATCGGATCTATTATAAATAAGACTCATATGCAAAGTTTCATAAAAATTGAACAGGTGGTTTCCTTGATCAGACAAGATATTTTTCTTTTCTCCATTTTAACGTACATACATACTAGCTCTAATTCGTCGAAAAAGTGAAGAACTGTTAAAATTTTTTATTTGGAAACTGTTGCGTAACTCCATAATCTTATGTATAATTGTGGAGTAATAACATTTGCGTGCACATTATGTTTCGGACGTTTAGGTTACATTTTATGTTTACTTAATTTGAGGTAATTTATAAAGTATTTAGACGCCTTTGAGTTTTGTAACTATTTTGAATTGATTTATATTAGCTCAAAATTACTTTCGATACCTAAGTGAAAATTTAAATTAATGATAGGTATGCTACCGCTGTGGGACCAACCATCAGTGGATACACGTGTCAGTATGACAAACTGATCCACCGGGTTCGAATCCAGTTGACGGCTAGAGATTCTATCGAGTCAATTTAAAAAAAAATGGCAAATCAAGATTCAACAACGTGATAGTATAAATAATTACAAACAATAAGATAAAAATAGTTGTTGTATGTACACGCTGTTACAATTTTTTAAGTTGACATAGTTACAACGTTGGTAATATGTTACAAGTTAAATTAACATTATCACAACGTTACTTTTTTAATGTAACAATTGTTAACATAATCCGTTATATCAACATCTAATAAACGTTGAACTGCTTTAAATAGAAACGTTACAATGTAACATTGTGATGTTAAAGTTTCGTTTATGTAATGTTTTTATGTTTAGTGGGTACATGACAGTAAGACTGTAATTTCAATTCAGTGTAACACTCCAAACAATTTGCTACGGTTAATTGAAGAAAAGTAAGTTTTGCCGGCAGCCGAAGAGTAGGGCGTGGGTGAGAAAAAGGATCCACCGCTTCTTCAGAACTGTCTTGATTTAATCCGAGGGCGCCATAGTCCTAATGCGTGGATACAAACCTGCTTCCGAACTAAAGAAACAGACGCAACAATCAACCGTAACAAATTAAAGGAGCAATAAATACAATAAAGAGAGAGAGAGACACAAGTAACCTACAAAACGTTATATTTAATAACACACCATAAAGAAGAAGGAACAGAGCACAATTTAAATATATCCACTTACAACGTAAGTTAATTCTACGAAGCGTATTCGTTCGTACCCATATATATAGTCGTACACAAAAGAAGGAAAAAAATATAAGATTAATAGCAAGTTAATAATTTATGCGGTACGCCACTGGCGTTATTTAATCTAGACAAGATGGCGACGTAACCACACCCGCACAATACGAAGGTGTATTTAGTGTTCGCAGTTGCAATATTTAGCGTTAAAAAGTATCGGAGAGTTAGGTGTTTCCCCAAAAGAGCGCTCTTCCGTGGTCTTACCCTTATACTCTAAAAATCCCCAAGCAATGGTGGGTAAATGAAGCAAGTTCGCGCCTTTACGGTACACATTCGTTTACAGATTGGGCAAGTATATGCGCCACAACAAGTTAATTAATTATATTGTAGTGAATTAACAAAAAAATATAAATACGTGAACAAATACGTTTCGAGTTCCAAAGATTTAACTGCACTTAAGGTGCCAAGACAAGTTGTACTTATTTAGGTGTTACGCTTGAGACGTTTTCGGTAGCAGTGTGACGTCCCGGAGATGGTTTGTTTTCAGCGCAGAAGTATAATTAGAAAAATCTGACCTTATGTTGTAGATAGAGGTTTACGATGTTGACACACACAGGAGAAGATACAGATATGTGGTGTCGGTTCCAGCTGCGGCGACCCCTAATTTCGGTAGGATGTCCCGTACTTCAGCAATCTTAACAGCAAACCCCAAGTATGCGACACACGCAGCGACAAGACAATAAAAGGTAGAAAGAGATCCCACGATGAATTTAATCAGCCAGGTAATTGGTTTTGTTTAGGCCAAAAGAACCTTTAAAGCCGAGTAATTTTAATCCCGGAGTAACTCTAATCCCGGAGTAACTCGCCTTATCTGAAAATTATGCACGGTGTAACGTTGAAGAAGCCATGAAGAATATTTGTCGTACCTGAGTGCAATCGAGCGACCATTAGAAGAAATTAGTACACGCATCCGTCCTAAGATAAACTTCAGAAAATCGAGTAATCAATCCTTTCCCCAGCTAAAAATATACCGCTATACATTGAAAGTTTGCAGGGTCCTATACATACCACTAGAAAATTTGACGGAATTACGATTAAGCACTCAGATGAAGGCAAATTTGAATTTCACGTAACACGACGTGATAGTAGTTGTTACAAGGCGGAAATTGAAGATCAGCCGAAAATGTATTGGCCAATTAGGACAACGCGGAAGTTGAATTCTGGGAATTAAATCCCCAAAAATTTTCGTTAAGGAGCGAACACGGAGAAATGTCGCGTTTACACCTCGACTCCGTGTATTGTGTGTTGCCTAACTCACAGTGACCGTTACAAATTCCCCACACAAAACTTCAAGCCCGCGCAGAAGGATAAACATAATCCGCTGCACCATACATAATCCAGAAAATTAACATCCGTAGGTGTTCAGCAAAAAAAAAAGGAATCTCCAACATGAGCGACATATAACCAAAGATACCCACCCCACACATATAAAAAACCTAATGAAACCCAACCCCTAAGAGATAGACGGTTTGTTGAACTAAGAGTAGCTGATCTGATGAAATCTGTTCAAAACTCGCATGAAGCGTTTGGTGTATCCAGCAACAAAGTCAAGCAACGACCAAGAAAAAGAAAAGGATAACACCAAGAGATTGAACGCCCACAAAAACTCGCAATTAGCGATTTCCGAGAAGCAAGGTAAAGAAAACGTGGGTCATCCAACAGTATCTCAACCAACCTTACTAAACCCAGTCAACAGAAAATATTATTATAGTAAAGTTTGAAGTTTGGACAAGCGTCCAGGACAGAGCCCTAAAAACCAATGAAACCCCAACCCAAATTAAAACAATACCACCCTGAATTACCCCAAAATAAGGTACCCTAGGAAAGGTTTAAGGTAAGATAGGAATAAGGATAAGGCTGAAACCCAAATACCAAGAGGTTAGGATAAACCCTAGGAAATTATTAAGATCGGGCATTTCCTAGCGGCGTGCATGTCGAATGGGTGGCACCAGGCATCACTCCCACCAAGACCCTCGCGAAGGATGGAAACTCGCGTCATTGGGCCCCAGTGAAAATCCACCCCCTCGCCATTCACGACCCTTAGTACTGAGCCTTCCCAAAATAAAGTCCTCCCACCCAGGAAAGGATTTAGTCTTGGGCCGATACTCCCGACACCACAAGACTAATGGATATGCAGTTAAAGAGTGCGACTCTGAAAACCGAGGATAAACCCCCCAACCCTATAGCATAATGGAAGAATGAAAGGAAGGATCCCAAAATTTTGCCCAAAAATTTCCAAAAGTAAAAGACTGGAACAAGTCAACAGTTTGAGGTTCTGCAGTGGCTACGGCCAGTGATCCATTGACGGAGGTTAAGGGCGAACGGTTTACCCCTGCCCCAGATCTTGCCTCGCCCTGTACGGCCCCTAAGGGTTGGTGTGCCTGGTAACGAAACAAGGGTACCAGAAACAGGAGCTCCGACTCCCCCTCACGCCAACACCCACTGAAACCCCCCAGCCAAAGCGGTACCTCTACGCAAGAAAGAAAGAAGGAACAGATGATAGCAAAGACAAGGAAAAGGGAAATACTCTATCCCTCCTCGAGAGGACAGAGAGCAACAAAACGACGTTCACACAAGACAAGACACAATTCAGGTGTCTGAATTCGGCTTTGAAAAGGATTGCCAAACTGGCGAAGACGTACACCAACGAGCCATATAGGAGAGGGCGTTCAATCCGTCACGGGATCGGGAAATCACGGTACTCCCACAACTGCGTGAACTCATGAAACTAAGTCTCGAAGCTCGAAATCAATTCAAGGTCAAATTTTGGTATTATTTACCTGAGAAGGTCCAATCCCTACGTGCCCAACCAACCTACCCATATCACATGGAATTCTAACGAATGTGAACCATTATGGTTCCAGCAAAAAAAAAATTAAATATAACTATGAGCTAACTCAATTAGAACTGAGTCAGTATATCATTAAGCAAATGTGTGTCTGGACATCCTCGTAAAAGAACTACTTGACACGTATGATTAGTTGACAGAAAATGCCAACAGTTGTGGCTGTGTGCGTTTAGTCATATCGCTATCTAAACAACTTGGCTTTATCCACTTTGCGTTTAAGGCATTGAAGCGTTGCTTATTGCGTATGCACTAAACACAGAACCACGCGTGGCTCTCTTATATCGATAAGTCTGCCGAAAAGCGGCTTGTCCCAGAAAAGAAAAGAAAACCCAACAATCTTGATGCATTGTCAACAAGAGCAGGAGCACGCTCAACTTGAACTCAAGTCAACAGGCATCCCCAAAAAAATAAAGCTTCTCAAACCAAAAACAAAAGAACCTGTATCTACGTATATACAGTTCTCGCAGAAAGAAAATAAAGATATACGGGGAGAGCACCAAATAAATCAGAGATTTCGATGTAAATCGATCATAATGTCGTGTAGCTAATAGAGCCAGAAACCATCGATAATCTCATTAATAACCAACCTACAGTAAGGCAGAAATAAAAGAAATTTATTCAGCAACAATATAAGAGAAAATACGAACTTCTCCTTACTAGAAGGAAGATAGTCCGAGCAAATTCGTTAGAAACCCGTGAAAGAAAAAAAAAATACAGATATGATAAAATCAGCAAAAGTAAATAGTCAAGTAAAATAAGTCGTGTCCAAGTAGAAATCCAGTCATGAACCGTGTCTTCTAGCTGGCAGTACAACAAGTTTACGACGCTTTTCCGTCTAGGATAAAGTAAAGAGTGATCTAAACAATTAGGCTCCAGCACAGCAAGTTCAGCATTAGCCTCTTCCGAATTCGAGAGAGGTTCTGGCTTAAGGTCTTTCACGTGCCACGTACCTAGTGACTTTCCTAAAGAATCAGCTAGTTCATACGTCCAGGAGACACGACAGTTTTCACCGTGAACGGGCCTAAGAATTTAGGTGCGAGTTTCGCATTGAAATGCTTCGAAGCGTCGGATAGTTGGAAGTTACGACGCCACACCAGATCACCCACGTTATACTTGACATGTCGGCGGCGTAAGTTATACCTATTTCGTGTAGTTTCATAGGCTTTCCGAAGGCGTTGAAGTATATATTCCTGGATAGCCGCGTAACGTCGAGTAGACACATTATGATCAGGTTCTGAGTCAGTTGGTTCAAGACGTGATTTATTGAAGAGATTGCCAGAGATGACATGTTCACGACCAAATAGAGCAAAGTACGGGGTACATCCAGTCACTTCGTGTTTCGCCGAACGAACTGCACATCCAATGTGAGGAGCTTCACATCCCATTTCCGCTGGTTGTCCTTAACATAAGACGCTATCATGGTCTTAAGAACGCGATTTATCCGTTCAGCCGGATTTGCTTGCGGATGGTATTTGGCAGTATATAGGATGGTGCAATGATAGTTCTCACACATTTGAGTGAATTCACGACTGCGGAACTGTACTCCGTTGTCAGAAATAAGGTACTGCGGCACTCAAATAGTAAAAACACCTGTTCTTCCAGGATTTTAGTAACCGCAGCAGCAGTAGCAACACGCATAGCAAAGAAAAGGGCAAATTTAGAGAAACAATCGGCAACCACAACCACGTAACAATTGCCTTTAGAAGAACGAGGAAGCGGCCCAACAATATCGCAACATAAAGTTTGCCACGGTCCCGTAGGACGAGCACGAGGAGCAAACATTCCAGGAGGAGCTGCTTGAGATACCTTATTGGAAGAGCAAGTAGAACAACGGCGGATATAGCGAGCCACGTCTGCACGTAATCGAGGCCAGTAATAATGTTGCAGAATTCTTGCGGTTGTCTTAGTTACTCCACCATGGCCAACAACTGGAGGATCATGGTTCTCCTGAATGATGCGTCTCCTTTGTTCAGCCGGAACGACTAACTTCCATTCATCATTCGGATCCACCATAGAAGTGGTAAAAGAACTAGTCACTCTGCGATATAAGATGTTATTATCGACAGACCAATGAGGCAACTTGTGAGGTGTTGTGAGTACACGATTCAGTAAGTTATTATACCATTTATTTGTAGTAGGTAAGTCAAGACCAAGAGAAGAAGGAACAGGTAAGGAATCAAGATGAGGAGAGGTGGTTTCAGCTTCATCACCAACAGCAGGAACAGCACGAGATAACGCATCTGGCACAACGTGGTCTTTGCCTTTCCTATGTCTGATGGTGAAGTCATACTCTTGGAGTTGTGGGACCAACGAGCAAGACGACCAGACGGACTCTGCAAACGGTTAAGCCATACCAGCGAGTGATGGTCAGTAATGATGGTGAAGTGAGAGCCCTCAATATACGGTCTGAACTTAAGAATGGCGAATAAGACTGCAATACATTCTTTTTCCGTAGTACTATAGCGCCTCTCCGCTTTAGTTAAGGAGCGACTGATGTAACTGATAACCTTTTCCCCTCAGGCGATTCCTGACTAAGGACAGCACCCACGCCAAAGTCCGAAGCGTCAGTTTGAACAACAAATGGCAGAGAAAAATTAGGACAAGTCAGGATAGGAGCAGAAACTAAGTGTTCTTTAAGAGAAACGAAAGCAGATTGACATTCCGGTGTCCACACAAACAAAGCATTTTTCGAGTAAGAGCAGATAAAGGAGAAGTAAGAGAAGCGAAGTTCGGTATGAAACGGCGATACCAGCTAGCCATGCCAATCACGCGTCGCACTTCGGTGACCGTGGTCGGTATAGGTATGTTAAGTATGGCAGTCACCTTTTCTGGATCCACCAGCAACCCATTTTTATTCACAACGTAGCCCAAGTATTTCAACTCCGAACGACAGAAATGGCATTTTTCTGATTTAATGTCAAACCGGCAGCAAATAATCGTTTCAGAACTTTTTCCAGTACTCGAAGATGTTCGTCGAAAGTTGGTGTCGCGATAACAATATCGTCCAGGTAGGCGAAGCAAAACGGTTCCAGCTCTGCACCGATAATTTGGTCGATCAGCCGCTGAAAGGTTGCAGGAGAATTATGCAGACCGAACGGCATTCTAGTAAATTGGAACAATCCACGATGAGGAACAGTAAAGGCAGTAAGCGGTTTGGATTCAGGAGTTAAAGGAATTTGCCAATAAGCAGAACGAATGTCCAAACTCGAGAGAAATCTAGCATCCCGTAAGCGATCCAAGATAGAAGTGATATACGGCAGAGGATAAGCGTTGCGTTCCGTGACCTGATTTAGCTTCCGATAGTCAATGCAAAACCGATAGGAGTTGTCTTTCTTCCTAACCAAGACCACAGGACTGGACCATGGACTGGTAGATGGCTCTACTACACCTAACTGTAGCATCTTGTCCAGTTCTTCATTGACAATCCGAGATAGTACTGGTGATAGAGGATAGTACCGTTGTTTAATTGGCTCAGCCTTGGTATGGATACTGTGTTGAACGAGCTGGGTACACCCTAGACCAGATGGCTGTAAAGAAAAGCTGGCAGAGATAACAGCCTCTAGCGAAGACTGTTGCGACCTTGATAAGTCGTCTTTGATGTTCAGCGCACTCGAATGAACCGCATGTCCAACCGCATCAGTACCAAAGGACCAATGACCCTTGCTGAAATCTGGTACGAAGGCCATCGCCTTCCAAAAGTCGATCCCCAATATCAACCCTTGAGAAATCTCAGGAACCACTAAGGTTTCTATTACCTTGGTTTTTCCTCTAAAGTATAAGGAAGAGAAACAACACCCAAAATGGCACATTGTCCACCATTAGCCACGTTACAAAAAGTCGAAGTAGATTTTTAAAGGACACCTTAAGGGACTGAAGCAAATGCCAACCGATACTTCCTAGTATCGTCCTAGAAGATCCTGTATCCAGTAAGGCTTTAAAAGGTATGCCCAGCACTGATACGTTAAGAAAAGGTCGTTCATCACCACGAACGCTAGCAAAAATAAAGTTAAGTAACAATTGTTGAGAGTGGTCTAGATCAGTAAAAGAAGAATCCGAGGTTGAGAGAGAAGTAGAACCTACGACTCGGTCCGAGGGTTCTGACGTGCGTTTCCTCCGGTACGAACATTGGGAGCAATTAGGCTTGGTAACACCTGCCTTTCCACAGCCAAAACAATGAAGGTTCTGTGGGTTTGGACAACGAGGAGAAACATGTCCCGTATTCCCGCAATTCCAGCAACGTACAGGTCCCCTGTAAGAGTTGAGAGGCCTAGAAGGAATAGTCGAAGAGACCGAAGAACAAGAAGAAGTATTCAAAGAAGAAGTTTCTGGAGCGACGTAAGCTAGGTTAGGTTCCAGCAAAGAAGTCACGCGTCTAGTAGGTGGTGGTTTGAAAGATTGGGTTAGAATTGACTATGCTCAATCTTTTTCCCAAGCGACAATAGATGCGAGATGGTTGAGACATCATGAAGAGCCAAGGCCGTTTGGAAATATGGCGTTAGATTGCGCCTGATTATTCGGATCTGTTGTGGTTCCGATAATGGTTCACTCAACCGGAGAAAAGGCTTTGCATAGTAGCCAAGTATATCCCAAACCCCTCATGAGCACCCATGGTTCGTGCCTTAATTTCGTCCAGCAATCGATCGTTGTAATCCACCGGAAGAAACTCCGATTGTAGTAAACGCACCACATCCTTCCACGAAGACAGCGATTGTCGATGAGCCCTGAAGAGAAGAAGAGCTTTTCCAGTTAAGAGTTCTGGAGCACCATGAAACAATTGCGTCAGAGAAATTCCCCTAGCCGTGCTTAATTCCTCCAAGCGAGTAAGAAATTCAGAAAGAGATGTTTTACCATCCCCAGAAAAAGTTAAGTTTAGTTTCGCTGTAGCAACAGATTTAGAAAAGTAGGAAGCACTACAAGAGGCAACAGGTGTTGGTTCTGGTTCGACATCAGACTCCGATGATAGTTGGTCAGGTTCACCTTCGTCCTCAGTAACCGTTAATTTAGGACTAGAAGTAACAGCTTGACTGATCCCAAAAGTAGTATGCCGATGCTTCTTGATCATAGAATCAATAGTGTTATGAAGATCGGTAAGAGAAAGTAGAAGAGAATTCCTATTGGCAGCTTGTTCTGTCGAGGTGGCAACCATCAGCTTGCACCTGCGAATAGTATGAGTCCAAGAGTAGAAAAACGAAGAAATTCCGAAGTTGTGCTGTCACCAGTGAAATTATCAACGAACGTACGAAGCTCCCCTAAAGAGACATTTACCGCAGTTACATCGGTTTCATACTCGATGCTGTATTTAATTTCGGATAAAGATTTTCCGCTTCCAGCTGAAGAGCACTACGGACCAGTTTCCGAAGACCCTCCACCGAAACGTCAGCACTAAGTCCCCTAGAAGCTAACTCGTATCGCAGTTCGTGTTGTTTAAGGCGATTGACCTCGAATTTCACACTTTCGGCATTTTAAATAAAATCTCCTAGCTTCCAATACAAAAAAAAAAAGAATAAACTCGAACCCACAACAACAAGTAAGAAAGAAAAACAGTATTAAAATACTAACCCTAGAATAATAAAACAATTTTATAGTAAATGTCCTATTACTGATCAAACTGATAGTAATAAGGAAAGCAAGCAATAGCACTAAGTACTAGAGAGAGAGAGAGAAAATAAAAATTTCCAAAGAGAATCGAACGACAAGTAAAGAAAAATACTCGAGCAACCTTGACTGATAATCCGATTTCACAAAAAGAAAGAAACGAGAAGAAAATCGAGCCCCGAAGTTGGGATGCCAATTTCTTGCTACGGTTAATTGAAGAAAAGTAAGTTTTGCCGGCAGCCGAAGAGTAGGGCGTGGGTGAGAAAAAGGATCCACCGCTTCTTCAGAACTGTCTTGATTTAATCCGAGGGCGCCATAGTCCTAATGCGTGGATACAAACCTGCTTCCGAACTAAAGAAACAGACGCAACAATCAACCGTAACAAATTAAAGGAGCAATAAATACAATAAAAGAGAGAGAGACAGTAACCTACAAAACGTTATATTTAATAACACACCATAAAGAAGAAGGAACAGAGCACAATTTAAATATATCCACTTACAACGTAAGTTAATTCTACGAAGCGTATTCGTTCGTACCCATATATATAGTCGTACACAAAAAGAAGGAAAAAATATAAGATTAATAGCAAGTTAATAATTTATGCGGTACGCCACTGGCGTTATTTAATCTAGACAAGATGGCGACGTAACCACACCCGCACAATACGAAGGTGTATTTAGTGTTCGCAGTTGCAATATTTAGCGTTAAAAAGTATCGGAGAGTTAGGTGTTTCCCCAAAAGAGCGCTCTTCCGTGGTCTTACCCTTATACTCTAAAAAATCCCCAAGCAATGGTGGGTAAATGAAGCAAGTTCGCGCCTTTACGGTACACATTCGTTTACAGATTGGGCAAGTATATGCGCCACAACATTAATTAATTATATTGTAGTGAATTAACAAAAAAAATATAAATACGTGAACAAATACGTTTCGAGTTCCAAAGATTTAACTGCACTTAAGGTGCCAAGACAAGTTGTACTTATTTAGGTGTTACGCTTGAGACGTTTTCGGTAGCAGTGTGACGTCCCGGAGATGGTTTTGTTTTCAGCGCAGAAGTATAATTAGAAAAATCTGACCTTATGTTGTAGATAGAGGTTTACGATGTTGACACACACAGTGAGAAGATACAGATATGTGGTGCCGGTTCCAGCTGCGGCGACCCCTAATTTCGGTAGGATGTCCCGTACTTCAACAATCTTAACAGCAAACCCCAAGTAAGGCGACACACGCAGCGACAAGACAAAAAGGTAGAAACGAGAATCCCAGCACATGTAATTTAAACGAAGTACTCAGGTAATTGGTTTTGTTTAGGCCAAAAGAACCTTTAAAGCCGAGTAATTTTAATCCCGGAGTAACTCTAATCCCGGAGTAACTCGCCTTATCTGAAAATTATGCACGGTGTAACGTTGAAGAAGCCATGAAGAATATTTGTCGTACCTGAGTGCAATCGAGCGACCATTAGAAGAAATTAGTACACGCATCCGTCCTAAGATAAACTTCAGAAAATCGAGTAATCAATCCTTTCCCCAGCTAAAAATATACCGCTATACATTGAAAGTTTGCAGGGTCCTATACATACCACTAGAAAATTTGACGGAATTACGATTAAGCACTCAGATGAAGGCAAATTTGAATTTCACGTAACACGACGTGATAGTAGTTGTTACAAGGCGGAAATTGAAGATCAGCCGAAAATGTATTGGCCAATTAGGACAACGCGGAAGTTGAATTCTGGGAATTAAATCCCCAAAAATTTTCGTTAAGGAGCGAACACGGAGAAATGTCGCGTTTACACCTCGACTCCGTGTATTGTGTGTTGCCTAACTCACAGTGACCGTTACAA